>OZ020267.1:3777445-4238650 GCA_963971225.1 Melieria omissa
AGTATGACGTCATACTCTCGCAGTTATTTGTACTCATCGTCATGTTGAGGGATTGATTTGTTGGGGAGTGCAATGCGATGCGATGCGGGTGTAGTAAATTTAACTGCTAGTTGCTAGTGACTCTGGTTGCGAATGACTTTACTGCTAACTGATACTGGGAGAGACGGGATCGCTGGCGCCAACAACGACGGCAACGATCACTCAAGTTGCTGGATGCTTGGATGCTTGGAGCTACAACTTAAACTTACAGCTTAACAACGGTCAACAATCGATAGCTTGTTGCCAGTTGTCGATTTTAACCTGCAAACGAAACAAAAGGACCAATGAATGAAAGTTCTCTATGGAATGGGCGTGTGGACTTACTTAAATTTGAACACTTAAGTACAATTTACAGTTTCTTAGCTTAATGTGTTGAGGTATAAAATGATTTCCGATTCTGATCCTTTGAGTTGAATAAATCTAGATTGCTGCACTGTCGCTGTCGCTGTCACTGTCACTTGATACGCGACCGCACAATACATGCAAACGCGTACCGGGCGTTTTAACTCGACGCAAGCCCAACGAACACAATCGAATTCCAAAAATAAATACACTCCTCGAGAACGATTTGTGCTTTTTGTGGTTGGTTGGTTGGTTAGTTGGTTTTGGTTTGGTGTAGAATTTCCGTTGGTGTTGTCGCTTAATATTTAATCCTTATTTGCTAATTTTATTCAATTTTGATTTGATTTGTTTTGAAACTCTGCAAAGAAAACAACAAAATTTGTGATATTAGAAAATATTTAAAACATTTTATATTCAATACTTAAAATTAAATAATTCCTTATTTACAGACTTGACACCCGTTCGACGACAACTTGAGGAGCACTAAAGTCAGAGTGCCTGGTGGTTGCAGTTCTGGGTCTTCATCATGTGATCACATGTTGATCTGCTTCGAGAAGCGCTCATATGGTCGAGAATTTAATAAATCGTTCTTACTATGCTTCAGCAGACTTCATGAATGACTTTGGGTGCTTTCATGTTTTCGCGTCAAACTACACTTGAAATATTTTCTGTGGCAATTTTAAATGCAACAATTTTAAACTCTTACACGACTGTAGTCGGACTGAAATATTTGAAAGGAGCGGCGCAATAATCTTTTTATAACACCGTGCGACAAAAATCAAAAGATTTTAAAACACACAAAAAAATCGATGTAGTCGCGAAACTAGGGGCCAAATGTAATAAAACTGCGTTTTTAGTTTTTCTCTCTGACGTTAGGAGTTTTTTTTTAAGGACTTTGAAATTTCAAGAAAAGTATTAAATTTTTTATATCTTAAACTAATAAAGTTAGAAGGACGAACTTCAAGGATGTAGTAGCGCACATATTAGTCCTTAAGATATATTTTTTTTATAAAAAATTATTGGAAATTTGCAAGGATATTCAAGGATACAGTTTTAAAAGGACATTTTCAATACCTCTTTGTCCTTTTACACTAAAACTTTAAATTTTCTAAGATTCTAAGGATTTTTATCTTTCATTTGTTACCCATATTGTTATTCTACAATGCGCACAATTTTTAAAATAATTCCTTGAAATAAACATGTCCTTGAAATTTCAAAGTCTTAAAAAAAAAATCATGACGACAAAGAGAAAAACTAAAAACGCAGTTGTACTACATTTGGCCCCTAGTTTCGCGAGTATATAGATTTTTCGTGTGTAAAATTTATTGTTGAACGGTGTAAAAAGATCATTTCAGTACAGAATCATTTGAAAGTCATTGAATGTGCTTCAGTGACGCACATAGGATTTCATTTTAGCGGGTTTTGCGTACAACTTTTGTGACGAGAAACATTTTAAACCTTATTTTGTACCAGCAATTTTTGTGTTTGAGGAGTTTCAACATTCCCAAATCCCCCTTCTGTATGCGCCACTAGAAATTTTCATAACTTATGCTTTCTTCCTTATATATTTTTTTTATTAATCTCCAATCTCTAGATTCAAAATATCAAATTTTTAAAGTAATAAATGCTAAACTTAAAATCCTATGAAACTATTTGGCTTCAACTTTTCTCTTATATTATTTTCAAACCACAACTTGAACGTCCTTTGCAATATGTTCTCCACTCATTTATTGCTTTTTGTAAATACTTGGCTACAGAAAACAAAAACATTAACAACAACAAATATTGGTTGCAACAACCGAAATTCCAAAGTTGATTGAATTTTTGCCCATTCAAGCGAACTTTCAATGAAAATTCTTAATTACACAAATACAACACCGACAAACCAAATATCCGAAGGTAAACAATTTCGGTGGGAATTTTTCAATGTGCGAGCATTGTGCAGGATGTTGTTGTGCTGTTGGCACTGTTGCCAGCAACATGCTGCCACCGACAGCAACTTTTGCTGCTGCTATCGCTGCTGTGGATGTAAGATTGCAACGAGCAGGTGGAAGGCGAAAGCAGTCAGAAGACGCTCAATCGACGTTGAAATTCAATACAAGCGAGAAAATGTGTAAAATTCTTTGGACAATGAGCGGATGAGATGGCATTCCAGTTGTAGGTTCTCGAATGTATCTGCTGCGTCAGGAGTATAGTATTTGCAATTAAAAGTTCGCTCTTACGGGAAAAATGTAAAATTCAAATGACTTCATAAAAAATATATTTTAAATTGGAGCGTAAATTAGAAAGGGTGAGGTCAAGAATACATACTGCATAAAGTACTTGAAAACTTAGACGGTCCATTGTGAATCCCTTTGTGCTTGAGGAGTAGAAATGCATACAACGTTTTTCGGACGGACCCAATTCGACCTCTTGATGAAGCAACTGACGAGTTCTAGTTTTCTATTGTGATTGCCAGGATCATAAGGAAGTTCCAGCGCAGAGCGCTCAGGCAACGTATTTCTGTAGAGGCAGACAGTGTCCTAGAAACCACCTTTTGGTCTTCTCAGTAGCTTTTGTCATGAATGTGAGTTCAGTACAAACCCTAAAGAGCTGCTAGTTCGAGGTACAACAAACAAAGACAGTACTAGTCAAATTTTTCTTTTGGGAAAAGGAGGCTTGACTGCTCAGATTTCTATGTTCTTGCAGACAGGAAACCCAGAGTACAAATATGCTCACCTAACTGTCCTACACTGTCTTTCTTTAACAACTCGTCTGACGTTTTTCTTTCTTCCAACCCGGAGTGACCGGAAGCCCTCAAAAAGAGACTCAGTGTTGTATACCTCAAGGCAAGAAGCGACCTCAGCGAATCAAGAGCTACCCGACTATCAACAAGGATATTCAATTTGTTGTAGATAATTGTTTATTAAACCCTTTCGACCCAGAATTTTACCCTGTTTCTCGATATTACTTCTTACACAACATTTGATATCACCGCGCCTCTTTGTTAGAGTTCTAGAGCCAGTTAACTTTTGCATAATTTTAGCTTAAAACGGGTTAAATAAATTTTGTATCAATATTTTTTAATTACAGAAAATTTATTTAATATTTATGGAAAAATACAAAATTATCACTTTTTGATTTTATTTAACCATTATTAAAGAAGCAGGGTTTTGATCAAACGCGCCCACTTCGTAGACTTCAATTAGAACACAAACTTTCTCTGACATCGTTGCAAATGATTGGAAATTATTTTGGAGATAACAGCAACTTTGGGGTCTAAAGGGTTAGGCGACCTTTCGGTTTTGAGTTCAGCAAATTTTAAGATTTTTTATTTGAAATTTACTATGCAATTAGAGAGACTGTACCTTCGCTGCGTACGAGTTTCAAAACAAAACAAAAACTTGTTCTTTTGTAGTTGGGTAATTTAAAAACACTTTCATGAATTACAAATCAATTTAGAACTCAAATTTCAATGCGTTGGACCCCTGACGTCTGCGGCCAAAGCGAGTTCATTCCCCGCTGACTCATAAATTGAGCCAAACAGACTTAAACGCTGACCACATGAAAAAGAATGGATTTAAATCTGTTCCAAAACACCCAGCAGCAACGTACGAAAGAAACTTTTAATATTTAAAACTTGAATACCTACTCGAAATATTTGCCATGCAAAGAACAACAACAACAACAACAAACCTGAAGCTGCACTTCTCACAGAAGAAAATTCAAAAAAATATGTAAAGTCCATACTTGACGGAAATTTCCTGCGGGCACGTTTAGCCATTTGCCGCTAGGGCTGACCCCCTCTCCACCCCCTCTCCAGCCACGCACAAGCACACATTGTATTCAAATTTTCAATGCAAGTCTCTGTGTGTGTGTGTGAATGTGTGGCAATGTGGTGGCGTTGGCGCTGCCAACGGAAATGAAATTTCTCAACTTCAAAGGAGTCGCGGTGGGAAAGCGTGTCGCGCTAATATACGTTTTTTTCACCCTTTGCGCATATTTTCCGCACACTCCGCTCATTGCCCCAACACTCTTGGCGCAGTGTGAGCCGCAGACATTCTTTGTGGAGGACGCCCCATTGTTTGTTTTGCTTTTGTCAACGAAATAATTTCATATCCTGTGCGCCACCATTGCCGCCTACCATACAGCCATTTTCTTCCCTTTCCTCGGTGGCGGGCGGGGGCTGTGTCTGCGTCTCAACAGCGCCCGCCGAATTGGGCTGCCAAATGCAGGCTTCCGTTTCAATTATGCCTCTATGCGCAGCCGGCCGGCCGGCCGCACGGTGGCGGAACGTCGCACAATGGCAGCCGGAAGCAAATATGCGATGGCGCTCGCAAAGGATGCGCACGCGGCCAGCGGCGGCCGCCCAGAGATAGATGACGCAGACGAGGCAGGGTTGGATGGACAAACGAACGAACAGATGAATGGCCAACAATTGGAGGCAGCGAACGGAAATGGATGTGTGTGGGCAGGTGGACGGAGGGTGAGTGGTTGGGTGGTTAGCTTGATGAAGATGTCAGCGCTGGGGCTGGAATTGAATGAAAGTCCGAATGCGCTGCGCATATGAGCAGTTGAAACGAGTTTATTTTCTCTTGTTGTTGTTGGTGTAGTGTGCCGCCCACAACTGTCCACTGACAAAGCAAAAATGGGCAAATGTTGTGTGTGTGCATTTCGAGTTATGAGAAAACTCAGTCAAGCACAAGCGAGATGATAATAATGTCTGACACGCTGTTGCTATTATTGTGCCGCACATACATATATATGTGTGTGTGTTCGTATGGATGTGTGAACGTGTATGCCGCTTGGCCTTGCTGTGTGGCTATTTTACGATTTATGTGTGTCTGATGTGGTTTATTCAAGTGCAATGACGAAAAGTGTGAAACTGCGATTGTGCCATTGAGCTTCCATCAGTTGGAAAGTTCTTCTTGCGTTTGATTCGAAACCTTTTAGATTTCTATAGAAAAACCATATGGAAAGAGCGTGAGTTGAATTTTTGAAAACACTTTGAACACAGAAGAAATCCATAAGAGAAGTTACACAGCAACACATAAAACAATTGACATTTTTAAAAATCCGTATTCTTCCTACGCCGGAAGGAAGTGTCTTTCAGGACAACGAATGTCATAAGCCGCAAAGTTGGCAAATCAATCGGTTCATGCAGACTGCCACTGCATGCAAGAATTCATACAATGCTTTTCCTTCCGCTATAAATCCGTTGCCTACTTTCAGGCGCTTCTGTCACCTAGTGTCAATTTGTGGAAGTGACGTCTGGTTTTGAGCCATGCTAAGAGCACACAAGTTCGTTTTGACGTTGACAGATGTCACTGCTGTCAGTAGTGAGAAGCAATCGATAGGCCAGCGTTGCCAGCAGATAAAAAATAAATTGTTCACAGAGCCAGACTACAGCATGGAATAATTTTTAAAAACATTTTAACTTCTTACGGAGAATTATTTTATGATTCAGTAACTTAACAAAAATTATAAAAAGTTTTAAGTAAAAATTTTTGATTTTAAAAATTGTATATTTTGAACTCCAATAAATAACAAATATAACTCTACAACTACCTCTTACGAAGAAGTTATTGGAAAATTGGCCAACTTCAGTTGTAGTAAAAGCAAATATATTTTTTTTAATGCGATTTTTAAACTCATTCGACCAAGTTGTGCAATCAAGCTGAAAGTTTGAAATTGTACAACCTTCTTTTCCACAACATAACCGTTGCCAAAAACAATGAACACCACTGGCTCACACAATACGCCACTGTGTGCCACAACAAAGCCAACGGTACCTAAAAACAATAGCAACAACAATAAAACGAATGCATCAGCGATTACTCGAACGAAACAAAACAGTCGTAAATCAAAATGGCTGATGGCTCTCAGAGAGAAATCGTTCATTCCACTTCAATCAACATCACTCCATGCGCGCCGCTTGTCTGCCGGCCTGTCCGTCCGTTCGTTCGTCCGCCCCACCCCCTTGCAATGGCTGCACGACACGCAGAGCGCCATCAGCTGAGTCAGTGAGCAGACTGGAGCGTCGCGTCAGTGCTCACTGCTGTGCATTGTGGTTGTTGTATTCACCGTTTTACAGTTGCTGTTGTTGTTGTTGCTTCAGTTGGTTCTCATAGTGGTGGTGTTGTGTCAAGACGACCTCCGACCATCCGACTGCCCGCTCCCAGAGATGGTCTGCCTGTGATTTCCCGCTATGCACTCGACGCGCCGCGCACAATGATGGATTGTGTGCGAGCGAGCGCGATTTGCTGTTTCGTTTACACTTTTTGACATTTCACTCGTTTTGTTACTACCTCCTTCTTTACTTCGTCTGTTGTTGTTGATTTTATGCGTTTGCATTGTTGTTGCTGCTTTGCAGTTTTTTGTTTTTGGATTTTCGTTGTGGTTTTCTTGAAGCTCGGCTAAGCTCAAGCGAGGCGTTGCAAGCTTAGCCAGCCAATACTTTCCACTGGCCCCACTACCCCCTTATGATTTCTCGTTCCGTGCGCCCAACTGACGGCCAGTGATTAATTACGCTGTGCAATTGAACACCACCCTGCAAGCAACTCGGTAGTCGACTACAAAAATAACTCACTTCTAGTTAACTTTCATGACCTAACTATAAGCTAACTACAAAGTAATGCAGAACTTCCCAAAAAACAATGCAACTTTTGCTTTTTGGCATATTTTAAAGAACAGTTAATTGCTATTTGTTCTTATGCGATTTTATGTCACTAACTATAAGCTAACTGCAAAGTAATGCAGAACCCACCCAAATTTAATGCGTGCGTTTGTGGCATAGAAATTAAAAAAAAACAGTTAATTGTTGTTTGTTTTTTTGCTCTTTGGAATTTTATTTTACATATTTGTCATTTTCTTTCGTGCATTATGAAATCATAATCAGTGCTTTAGCCTCGTGCGTGCGGTCGCAGTCCAGCGAAATAAAATTAATTGTGTAAAACTAAATTAGAAAACGTGAATTGTTAAACAATTTTATATAATTATTTCAAGCGATTGCTTTAATTTTCATTATTTAAGCTAAGCCAAAATGAGAGGTGCAAGCAAAAGAAAGTTAAGAAGGCTTTTGGAAAAGGAAATGGATTCGTATTCAAATAAATTAAATTCATGTAATATTGGTAAATCAGAAGCCACCTGTTCCTCTGCTAATGTGCAGAGCCAAAACAGAATTTATATTGAAAATATTAGTGTCCAAGAAAATTGTTAAAAAAAAATGCATTAAAAAAAAATCGCTGATTGGTATTTTAAAAATAGGCCATCTCGCAAGTGTTTTGAAGAGTTGTTAGGTATTTAAACATTTTTCAAATAAAAAAGGAAATAAAAAAATTTTAAATTTACATAACAATCATAGAAATATCCATTTTTATGGATAAAGACGTAACTAATAGTTGAGTTATAGCTGATTTAAATAAAGTAAACTTGAAGTTAACTGAAATGTAATTAGTTTATAGCTAACCACAAATAAGATAACTTTTAACTAACTTTTGAATAACTAACTTCAAGTTAGTCGAAAAATCATGCAGAGTCGGACAATTGACTACTGCCTAGGCCATCGCCATGTTAAAATAGTCAGTTGGCTCCATTGAAAATAATCCAACTATCAACCACAACTAGTTGAGAATTAGTTAGATTAAAGTGCGCTAAAAGTTAGTTGAGTTGCCGGCAGGGCAGCTTCAGTGTGACTGCGTGTGCGCGTGTGCGTGTGTGTGTGTGAGTGAGTGCTAATCACAACACCAGTTGAGCAGGCAATTCCAGTTCGTTGTGCGTCGATTACTGACAAAGTGGGCTGGATTAGTGGCATGGTTTGTGTCCCGACTAAGAACCACAACAAATGTGAATAACTTGGCGAGCAGTGAAAAGGACTTGAATGCATAAAAGGTCATTTCTGGCGAGCTCGTTGGATCGTTGGAACATAATATAGAAATATATAGAAAAAGTGAGGACTTCCAGGCCATTTACGAAGCTGGACAATGCTCACAATCAGAGTTGAAATAAGCTTCCTTACATACAATTTTCTAATTTAAGCCATTTTAATATTCAATTATTATGTTCCTAAAAATTAAAACAAAATCGAAATAAACGCAAATGAAAGAAAGCCGAAACATCGCAATGTGTCCTTATTAAAACTTTATAATACAGTCGTGTCTGGATATAGTGAACTAATCATTGCAAGACCTCACAGTATTGAGGTTGTTCACTATATCAAGATTAGATTAATTTTTATTTAAAAACTTGTTTTATTTGCTCAAAGAGCACTTTGTGTATATAACAAACAGCTGGTTTTGTAACAATCAACAGCAAAAATATAATTTAGGGGAATATCCTGTTTCATTTTTGATTCCTTCTTGTGTTTTTTGTTGCTTTTAGCTTGAAATTACTTTAACAATTTTTTTCACTTTTTAGAGGTTTTCGATTGCTCACTATTTAGAGTACTCCACGTAAAAATTTGGGTGTTCACTATAGCGAGGTGTTCACTATACTCAGATACGACTGTAGACTCATACAAATTAGATTAAATTATATAAATTATAGGAATGTAAATTAAGATAGACACTTTTTCTTAACGTGTGTTGCCACAATCAGAAAGTTGAAAAAAATTAGTTGCTTTTTGTTTGCTTTCGGTTTAACCCAAAGTTGGTTGCATTTAAGTCCTACAAAAAAACATTCAAAATCTGCTTAGAACTACGAAATGTGTCAAACCTGCCATCAATGTGTTTTGTCACAGACTGTGAAGACCCAAAAAGCGCCTTTTAGTTAAAACCACAGTTTGTAAAACTGAATTAAATCCCAGTTGGTCTCTTAACCGTTTCGCTATTTTGTTACCATATGGCAACAAGCCCTCTGTGGTTTCAAGAATACATTTTTTGTTGATCCTTAGAATAGTTTGAAGTTTTAGGAAAAATTCGAAATTAATAAACTGAATATTAAAGTTTAAAAAAGAGAAGTATACGCGTTTTTTTAATGGTATATCTTGACATAGTAAAGGGAGAAGAAGCAGAAAAATTAGATAACTTTTCAATTTGACGTTTTCTTTCAATTTGGATAATTTTTGTGTTTTTAATTTTGGCTCAAGTAAATGGAAAAATATTCAAATTTTCGTAAAAAAAACGTAAAATTTAAAATTTTAACTTTCCTCACTAAAAAACTGTAGTGGAAGGGTTAAGCAACCTCATTTCACTGCCCTGAACTATTTAGAAGAAACTTTCCAATGGACTTTGTGGACGTCTGACCCCTCTGTGGTTGCAAGGATACATTTTGTGTTGGTCCTTAGAAAAGTTTGAAGTTTTCGAAAAAATACGAAATTAATAAACTGAATATTAAAGTTTAAAGAAAAGAAGTAAACACGTTTTTAATTGGTATATCTTGAAGAAGAAGAAGAAGCAGAAAAATTAGATACAATTTTAATTTGACGTTTTCTTTTTCAATTTAGATACTTTTTTTTTTTAATTTTGGCTCAAAAAAATGAAAAAATATTCAAATTTTCGTTATGCATAAAAAGTTTGAAGTTAAAATAATTATTACAGCCACAACGATGTGATTGCTCTCATAGAAAAACACTCTAAAATACAGGGTCCGAGTATAAAAATTCAAAAATGTCTTATGGAATGTTGCTAATACAACCACAAGGAAGCCTAAACGTAAAATTTAAATGTATTACTTCCCCCAGTAAAAACCTGTATTGAAAGGGTTAACAAAACAATTGTGACAGACTGTGAAGACCCAAAATAGCCCCTTTTAGTTATAACCACAGCTTGTGAAACTGCATGAAATCCCAGTTGGTCCTTGGTCTCTTAAATTAACGAAAAAATGATACCCCGAACTCAAAGACAACGGCAGCGACATTGTCCAATCTGTCAAATTACAGAGTCAGAATGTTCTAATGGGGGCATTTATTTTGAGGACTGCGCGACTACACGACCATCGACCGCAATTTTCGTTATAGCCAAATATAGAACTATTGTCTTTTTCGTAGATGGCAAAACCAAAGCAATTGGCATCACTGTTACAAAATATAGATTTTTAACGGCATTTTTCTTACTTTTCAGTATACTTTAACCCATTAAAACCTGACCCCAGAAGGGCTTGTGCGATTTCCATAAAATTTTGCACAATCTTAGTAATTGACCTAATCAAGAAAAAAAATCAAGAAAATAATTCATACCCCCACCCCCTGAACCAGGAGGGTACGTTGCGCAAACGCAATTTGGGCCTTAGTCACATACAAAACATAAAATTTAAAAAAAAAAAATTTTTTTAAAACTTATTTTTAAATAGTTTAGCATTACAAAATGCAGCCCACAAAGGGATTTTGATAGGTTTGAAGAATAAGCATTTTTAATTGAATTTCAAAAATTCCCCAAAAAAAACCTTTGACTTTGGATCGAAAAAAAGATATGAATATTTAAAAAATTTTGAAATTTGAGTATGGCAGAATCTAAAACGATCAATTCGAATCCAATTCTACCCATTTTCAAGTCTTATATCTTTATGAATTACTTAATGTAGCGAAATTCCCAAACGTTGCGCAAACGCAACGCTCAGGGCTTAATGGGTTAAACAACAATTACAAAATTGTTAGTGTTTCAATTAAAATTTACAAGTAACTATTACACATTGTCATTTCTTTTACATTGTTTTCAGAACGAAAAATGGTTATAGACAACAAAAAACTATGATTGTGTTGATGTTGCTTACGTTTTCAATGTAATCAAGTAGTTAACTTCAAAGCGACAGTTGAAGCCGACGCCATTTTGGGGTCGTGTGTCTGTGCCGCTGTCGTCTTGAATGTGCTTGGAACACATCAGACATTTCAGATCATCACTCAACAAAACAAAATTTCACACACCTGTGGCAACTCTCGAAACAGCATATCGTACTTTTCTCACATTTATCTTAAGCCGAATTGAGTGCGATGTAGTAGTTTATAGACCCAGGCGAAGGAGTGGAGCGTGTCGCGAAGGTGCAGCGCGCGCACATGTTGGAATTGAGCGGTCAATAAGAAAATACACAACAACAAAAAGGCACACACAATATGGCTACAAAGGATAACAGCGACGCGCAGCTGGAGCAAGTTGCATGCCATGCGGCATGTATTGTCCGGTCTGCATGCCCGTCGGCCAAGGCAACCCATACTGAAACATACACTCATACACACATACATATACTCGCAGCACGGCACAGGTGGTGACAGCATGGCTGCGCGCCAAACTACGATAATTTACGAGTCCCGTAAAACCGTCAACCAACCTGCTGCCATTGCATTAGGTCAATAAATAAAGTTTCGCTGCATTTGAATTGGAAATTTTTCACTTGGACGAATTTGATATGTCGCACAGTCGATTGCGGTCTCGGCTATAGCTGTCTTTTTGGCGACTCCGACTACTTTTGCATAATCCTGTCGCTGAGTGTGTGTGTGTTTTGGAAGAAAAACATATTGACGTTTGCTCGTATTAGTTGCAGTTTTGTATGAGAAATTAAGGAATAATTTGTTTGAGTTTCCTTAGAATGTTTGGGCGTTCCAGTAGTTCGAAGATATTTGTTGAGTATATGGAAACTTTCATTTCAAATTTGAAATTCATGTCTTGCGAATATTTAATTGAGCCATAAATAGATGAAGTAAGGTGTAAACTCTTTAAATATCGAATGATGTTCGTACATTTGTAGTAATGGAATTGAGATAAACTTGAGACAATTTAAGTTTTCTTTTCAATGCAAAAGAGTCCTAACTCAAATTGTGATACTTTTGACGAAATAAATTTGAGTTGAAGTTAATTTTAAGTAAAGTTGTGACAAGTTTAGTATATCGCACACGCACTACAAAAGTGACACAACTCAAAATTGTTAATTTTCGGGTTTATGTGTTAATACTGTGCACAATGCATAAATCTACCAATAAGCAAAAGCTCAGTATATTTTGTTGTTGTTAACTGTTGCAAAAATACAGTTTGGTCTCTCTTCATGTCAGAAGTTTGATGCTATTTGATCGCTGCAGCTCAATGCAAAAGAGTCCTAACTCAAATTGTGTCACTTTTGACGAAATAAATTTTTGTTAAAGTTAATTTTAAGCAAAATTCTGAAAATTTTTGTATATATTTTTTGTTATTAAGATTAATTATGAATTTTCAAAATTTTTCTTTAAACTTTTTAACTGTCATTTATAATTATTAAATTCAGAAAAAGTGGCATAACTTGAAATAGTTCCGTCATTATTGAGTTAAAATATCATCAAAATAGTCACAACTAAAAATTTTGGATTTTCTAGTGTAAAGTAAAAAAATTCTTATAAAAAAAAGCATAATCTGTTTTCTACTGAACGGTCTATTTGTTATTAAAAAAATGTTTATTTAGCTCAAAAACAGTTTTTTGCGTTTTCTGAAAAATCACAAATTTTGAGTTGTGTCACTTTTGTTGTGCGTGTGAGATATTTTTTTAAATAAAAAAATTGATTTTCAGCAAAAGTGAAAAAACTTCAAATGATTGGGTAATTATTGAAGTAATATATCATCAAAAAAGTTACAACTAAAAATATGGATTTTTTAGAGTAAACTACTCCTAAACCATAATCTGTAGGGATTTTCTACTAAACGGTTTATACTTTATTTAGAAAAAAATTTTTTATTCAGCTCAGAAACAGTTTTTTGCGTTTCCTGAAAAATTAAAAATTTTGAGTTGTGTCACTTTTGTAGTGGGTGTGCGATATCTGCTATGGGCAGAGTATGGCAAATAATTTTAGGGAGAAAAATTATCGCCCTCTGCAAAACCACTCAATTCGAGCAATGTTGCTGGTGAAAATGCGCAAATTTCATAAACACTTCTTTATCGAATTTGTAGATTTTAGTGCGCAGGCGCACTGACGCTGAGGCGCTGACGACGCACCCTTTGCGCGCACATTTAATTGAAGCCATTAGCATTTCTAAATGGCAAGTGCCAGTTTTTTGCGCTTTTGCTGCGTTTTCCTATTGCAGACACGCCAGCAACGGACTTTTATTTCATAATTGTATTAAATTACAAAAAGCTGCGCGCAAAAAGCACCAAAACACCAGACGCAAAAAGTGCGCTGCGCCGCAGTTGGCACTTGCACGTCGACGCTGCTGGTGCTGGTGCACCTGCTGCAAGTTCGCATCACTGCCATCGCCATCGCCACAATCAGTATGCGCCGTCAAAGTTTGACAGTTAATACACTTTAACGTTAATGCAGCGAACGCGGCCGACGCGAGAGTGTTGCGCTGCCCGCTGCTTAGCTGGCAGCGCCTTCCGTTGCGTTGCATTTCTTTTCTTGTTTTGTGTTTTTGGTTGTGGCGCAGCTAAACGATTGCGTCAAGGGAGCACCGGAGCACAGACTCCACGCACTCCAAGGAAATATGGAGATGGATGGCGTTGGACTTTATCGGCAGCAGCGCGCTGCGCCGCGCTCCCTGGGAGCCGGCGGCTCGGTGCCTTACGCTTGGGAATTGGTGCTTTTTGCTCACGTGCGCAATGCTATTGTTGTCGTTGTTGTTGTTGCTGCAATGTATTTTGTAATGCACGCACGAAACAGACTGCCAGACAAGTAACAAGCAGACAGACATGCGCTGCGACGTGGATGTGTGGACGTGTTGGCCGGGTGCACTGATACCAATAAGTGCAGGGCGGACGAGCGGGCAATCATGGCATAGACATGCCGACGCACAAACAGACAGGCAGCCAGACAGACAGACAAACGGTCCAAAGAACGATGAAGTGTGCACCTTTTACGCGATTGCAACAATGCGCACTCAACGACAAGAAAACGCAGCTCAGCTCAGCGCGATTCAGTTCTACGCAGTTGAGCTCAGCTGATGCGACCAGACGATAATAAATCTAATTGACACATTTGCGCACAGATCACGCACCTGATGCCAGCCAGCGAAACTGGCCGCACTTTGAATAATGCGCATTCAAATGGACACTCACCGCTCTCCATAATTAACTGCATCGCGGCATTGGCATTGAAAAACGGCGCAGCCCCATTAGGTACACTTGCAACAATGATGCAGAGGCCTCATTTAGTAAATGATCATAAAACGCTTCAAATGACAGCGCCAGCATCAAATTCGCCACCGCAACGTCATATCGACTGACATCAGACACACAGATTCACCAACGATTCACCGCTCCACCTGCATTCAGTTGAACGCCGATCGTGGCGTTATTGAACTGTTGGATGTGTTTGTTTGCTGTCTGTTGTGTCCACACTCGCATACGGCACCAGCGTCCGGAGGGACGCGACTGCAGCCCGAAGTGTCAGTGTGCAGCGCGCAAAAACGAAAAGCGACTTCATCTGGCACAATGATTGGCAGACGCGCATGTCCATTGACAGTGGCTGCGGTGCAGCAAAAAAAGCTGCGCGCAACATTGCAAAAAACCCGCCATCTGTCCGTCCTGATCGCTTGATTTGTGTGCGACTTTTAACGACAAACGCGCGATTGGAAAATGATTGGCGGCAGCTTCGCGAAGGCGCAGTGCGGTGGCGGAACGTGTGCGTGAAAATGCAAAGCTGGGAAAATTGCAACATTCTCAGCAGCATTAGACAAGAAATGCGTAAACGTGGACTGGCTCTGTCTGACTGACAACGGCGAACGTCGAAGGTGGACACGTACGCAATGCGCGTTGTCGCTGCGTTTTTTCGCTACGTTTCCCCTCAATAACTGACAGTCGGCCTGAAGAAAATTGGCCTCAACCAGAGGCGCGTTTCTTGCAATGCTTTTTGTTTTGGTATGAGAATAATTTTTCTGTGCTTTGGTGATTTTTCAAGTGTTTTAATTGGCAAAATATCTCACCGACAGCGCTGGCATGTTTGACAGTTTTTCTCACTGGGTTTGCGGACAGCAAAGAGAAGTGTGTTCGATGTGTTTTAAGTCGATAATTGAAATAATAGGCAGTGATGTAAATGTGTAG
This sequence comes from Melieria omissa, assembly GCA_963971225.1. Taxonomy (NCBI): domain Eukaryota; kingdom Metazoa; phylum Arthropoda; class Insecta; order Diptera; family Ulidiidae; genus Melieria; species Melieria omissa. Next base: position 3,792,734 of record OZ020267.1, read on the forward strand.
CATTCATTAGAATTTAATTAGTTAACAATCTTAAAAATGTCAATTTTCTTCATTGATTTGGTTTGAGTGAACCCTTTCGACCCCTTTTTGGTATTTAAATCATGAAATATTTACCTAAGAAGTGTGCACACGACATTTAAAGTCGCCACGCCTATTTGTTAAAGTTCTAGAGCTAGTTTACTTTTGAAAATTTGTAGCTTAAAACGGGTTAAATAGATTTTGTATCAATGTTTTTTAATTGCAGGAAAATTATTTGATATTTATGAAAAAATACAAAATTATCACTTTTTGATTTTATTTAATCATTATTATAGAAACAGGGTTTTGATCAAACGCGCCCAACTCGTAGACTTCAATTAGAACACAAACTTTCCCTGATATCGCTGCAAATTCTTGGAAATTACTTTGGGGATAAGAGTAAAATTTTTTTAATTTGATTTGAATTCACCTCTAAAAACATTAATTTTTTGGTGCTTACTTAACCCTTTCCGACATGAAAATAAACCCGTTCTGTATGAATAGTTGGGCTGCAGTCCAATATATTGGACATTTTGACTGAAAGGGTTAAACTAAACCCATGAATCAGTTGTAGCTTTTGCTATAAGATGACAAAAAGGTAAAGTAACTCTCAGGCAACTTTGTTGTCAGAAGGGTTAATGTCAATCGATTATTTAAAATAGATTAAACCGCATTTATTTTCCTATATTTCAAACGAAATTTGAATTTTAGTACTGTGGCAAACTTTACACGACACTGTCTTTTTGACTGTCAACCCAACAGACACGATTTTTTAAATTTGCACTTTTGTCGAAGCTGCCTCAGTGAGGAGGAGGAGGCTATGAATCAGTTGTTATATCAGTGTGGAGTCCTCTGCTGCTTTTTTTTCAATGATATGAATGATCTGAGTGACTTGAGAAATTCTTAATTAACATTTCTCTATTCCAAACTCATCCCAGAACTATAGTTAATCACATATGATTTTTTTCCGTAGACTTTGTTCAAGTTCCAGCATTCAGTGCGCACCAACAAAATGGCAAAATGTAATGGCGACGATACACGACGAAAAACATTGTTGAGACCAAAAAGAAAAAAATCAAAAACCAATGCACAATTAAATTCATGACAACTGCCAACTTGTTGACTGGCTGTCACTCTTGTTTTTGCAATTGTTGCTGTTTATTGGTTGTTGCCATTACAACGCAACGCACTGAGCAATGCGTAGCGCCAGCCAAGTTGCTGCTGGGTCCGAGTCCTTGCAGACGCTAAGTCAACGCAATGGTTGGCAATTAAAAATGCAAACAATGAGCACAGCGTGTTGCAGTGGCAGCCAATTGGCCTGCAACAGGTTGCATTGCGTAGCTGGAGCCTCGGGGCTGGACGACGACGTTTTTCTGCTCGCTTTGTACTTATTTTTGTTTACATTTTAATTTTGAATTTTAATTTTGCGTTGACCATTTTTAATGGGCGCCAAAGACGCGACGGTCTGCGTGATTTTCTGCTGCTGATGTTGTTGTTGTTCTACGCATGGTTAATGGATGGATGGATGGTTTTGTAAAATGGCTGGCACCATGGCGCAATTGACTGTCGTCTGTCGACTGTCTTCTTCGCGTACTCGACGTGATAAATTGCCTGGCAAAGTAATTGACAGTGGGGAGTTGCCAATGTGAGTTTTTCCATAAAATTTCCATAAACGGATATGGAGAGATAATTGTTCCATGCAAATCTATATTTATAGATAAACCTAGGAATTTATTAAATGCAGCTTAACTTGTTTACGACAGAGTAACAAATTTTTGATTATTTTCAAAAAATGTTTTCGTTTAAGAATTTTGGTCGAAAATCAAAAATGTTGTCGAACATTACGCTCAGTGCAATTTGTCATTGTGTCAAATGCATCATGCAACTGGCGCACTCTTCAAAACATTTCCCATAATTGAACAATTCAACAAGTGACGACTTCATTAGTGCACATTTGCCACAAATAAAGCCATGAAAAACTTGCATTGGAAAAAAAATCATAATAAAATGAGCAACGTGCACACAGGCAGCAACTAAAAAAAAGAGAAAAACGCACACAAACCGAAAAAAGAGAATCAATCAAAATTGTGGCAAGTGGCAGCAGCACTTTTTCAAATTTAATTGAAATAATTGAGGCTGTTGTGGCTTACACACACACACGCTCACACGCATACAACATTTTTTACACTCGCCACAAATTCTTACCACTGCGGTCAGCCTAACATTTCGTCTTTCGGCTGTGAGTTCTAAGATGATGTGAAAAAATCCCTGTTTGATTTGCTAATGAAAAGTGTATCGCACAACGCGCAGCTACAGATATCATACGAACAGATAGAGGGGCGGACGGGCGTTTTGTTGCTCGGTTGTTCGACGTTCGCACATTTTGTGTGTTGTCAGGCGTGTCGTAAATCATAAGGCAATATTTTTTTTCGGATTGCTTTTGTTTTTTGCCTTTTATGTGTTTTGCTCTTTTGCGGTGACTTTAATGCTGCATGTTGTTGTGATTAGTGTTCATTTGTGGTTTCGTGTTGTTGCTGCTTTTATCGTTATTATTGTTGCTACTTGCTACTCTTCTGCCTGACTGCCGGTCGATTTTTGTCTCTTCAAAAAACATTTTTCACTGTTTTATTCCTTTTCGTCATATTTACAAAACACTCGTCTTAACATTTTGAATCCTCTTTTCCTCTTCTATGCTCTCTCTTTTTAAAATGATCGAATCCACTAATGAACATATCACTTTGCACAACGTATAGGTCTATAGTAGGGATTGGAATCCCGGCACTTCGAATCCCGAAAAATTCCGGAATGTATAAAATCCGATCCTGAGGCCGAAACATACAAATAGCTTACTTCACAGTATGAAGTAGAAAAGATCTTGAAACGGCTTCATATTTTTTCATAAATAGAAAAAACATGACACCTAATTGGTCAACGAGTTTTTCTATTGCATTAACCCAACACCCCAAGTGTAGTCCACAGTTTAAAAAAACAAAAACCGATTCCAACTCGAAAATCGCGGGATTGTAAAACTGGTCCGGCAAATCCCCAGTTTTTAACTATAGCAGAGTGGTCAACACTGGTCTATGGGTTTATATATATGTACATACATATACCATATACTAAAAATAGTTAAAAATACATGTAGCCTCACTCTTGGCATCGTTATTTGAAGCTCTTCTTCTATTTCCATCGCAAGCAATGACTGAAAGGGTTCACTTTGTTGCACTTCGTTTCCCCTCATTTGTTGTTTGTTTAAATGTTTATATATTTATCTCTTCTAAAAACAAAAAATAAGTACAACGACAACCGAAAACAACTCAAATATAAAAATAAAATACAGACATTTTTTCTACTCAAGCAAGTTTACATACGTCGAGATTTGCTTATACGCTCGGCTCGTCTTGGTCGGCATTCTCCTGAAGGCTGACACTTTGTGACAGGCAATGAGCAAAGCAAACGTTCTTGTTTCTTCTTCGTGTTGCTATTTCTTTTATTGTGCCTTCTGCTACATACATACTTACATACATAAGTAAAGACATATATGCAGTGTGGGTATATGAAATTATACCAAAAAAAAAATGCCAGTGAATAAAAATAAGAATTCGAAAAAAGTGAAACGAAGAACACAAAGAAAAGAAATCCCCAGGGGATACCCTCTTGCCAACTGATACGTATGTACGTATGTATGTACGTATGGCTGTGTGTGCATGTCGGCATGTTGGCGGCCGGCTGTTGTATTGGCTAACTGAATTGCTAACTAACAGCCTGTCGCGAAATATGAACACAACAACGCTGCCGAAATGGAATAACGAAATAAAGAAGACTAAAAATAAATTAATAAAGGAAATGAATAAAGGCGAATTTTAAATTCATTGTCTTATGGGGTTTAAAGGCAGAAATGAGGGTTTTATTTTTTTTACCTAAGGCACTTTGGATTAGTTAATGAAATTATCGAAGAGCAAGGAAGCGCTTGAAGTTCGCATATCCAGTGAATTTGGTTGATTAAAACAGTTCAGACAGACCGTTTCAGTGTTGTGTCTTGGACAAGGAATCAGAAGAAGAGATCTACTTTGAACTGTTTGTCGAACTCAAGTCATGTCAGTGAGACAATGTTCGGTTTTTGTTCATTTCCACAAGTATCGCCCAATTACTCGCTTAAGTTTAGACAAATTTCCACAAGTTTTTTCCGTCCAAATGCTAATCGATGTTTTCGCACCATTTCCGCCCTTCCACACAAGCGCGCTTCTGAATGATTCATTAAAAATTATTTGTTTGTCTGTTTCAACTTTGCGAAAAACCGTATTCTCCCCCACTTGCTCCACCAACGCCCACCGTGACAGCCCGCGCGCAAGTGCACGTGCTCAGAGATATTTTGTTTGTTTTCGCCATTGTGACGTTGCTTTGAAGTAAGAGGGCCGCCAAGTGTTATGGAGCAAACTAAAAAGAAAATCGTCGGAATGTTGGCGAGTGTCGCCACCGGCATCCACCCCGTGTCGCCAGCGTCACCAGTGCCACTGACAGCCGCAGCCCCTGCCCCACTCCCAGTCTCAGCCGCAGCGTCGGCGTCGGCGTCAGTGCCTGCGGTCCCCATCATCATCAGCGTTCGCGTTCTGCTGCTGTTGGTATTTTGTTGTTGTTGTTGCTGCTGTCGTTGCTGTCATCATTGTCTGCTTTAAAGATTACACAAAAATGTTCTTTTTTCGTGAAATACAAAATAAGACAACAACAAATAAACTTTGTGCCACAGCGACGCTGCACGAAAATGAAATCAAACAACAAAATAGCGCAAAGTCGACGCATACAAAAACAAAAATATTTACAAAACGTTTTCCACTTCATATCATTGGAAAATACGCGTACGAACTCGTGCTGATGCCACCGCACTCCTGCGCCGTTCTCTGACAGGCAGCTTGCCACATCCCATTATTCCCGGCCGGTTGGTTACTAGGCGGAAGTGCGAGCCGGAGCGGTGTGATCAGCGGAGGATAGTCACTTGGAGCGAAGCGTTCACATGCCAACGAAAACAACAACAACAACAACAACAACAACAACAACTGCTAGCAATTGTGGCACGCATGTGAAAGGCGCGCCAAACAAATTGCGAAACTGAACTTGACTGAGAAGCGAAGCGAAACAAGCCGCTTCGCCGTCGGCTGTGCGTTGGAAGGGATGACACAGCGGCAGCTGAGAGTAGTGTCAACGAAAGGTAAAATATTCCAAGACAAAACGCCAAAATTTGACTGGCGAAACAAGAAGTTAAAAAATCATCAAATCAATACTTCTGAGGATATTCAGGATGTGAAAGGGTCAACTGGCTTTAATATGTTCCAAAAGCTGAAATGCACTCCAGGATGTTTGTCCATCAGCTGTTTTTCAACCTGGTTGAGGTACGGCCGTCTGTTGTGGAACACTTCATTACAACGGAGGACGCTTCGCAGCGAGATTGCTTCGTCTGATCCAAACTATGATAAAACGATGTTTGAGACGCATTTGCTTGTCTTCTTAACCCTTTCCGACATGAAAATAAACCGGACCGGTCCAATATATTGGACATTGTTACTAAAAGGGTTAATTAACATTGTTGTATTTGTTACCGGCCTTGTTTACAGTTTTCAAATCTGGCTACTAAAGGCTTATATTATTTTCATATTCCATGCCGACGAGCGGAAAATCACAACAACGTCTGTGAATATCAATGAATATTTTTCACAGTTGCACGTTTATGGCATTGCAAATCGGCCCAGTGTTGCCAGACACCTGAAATGACTTTCTCCTAACTCTTAAAAAAATACAATTTCCTCCCAAAAGTTAAAAAATCTCCTGAATTTTGTTTTTATTATTTGCATGGTTTTAAAGGAATTTGACTTCTCATAAAAAAATAAAATATATACCTACATATAATTTATTTTAATTAAGCCTTTTTTACTTCATCTTCAGGTTAACAACAAAAACTTAAAAAAACCAAATATATAACAAATGATTTAAATAAAAAATTCGATTTTTGGCGGAATTTCATTGTGACAGCAATAAGTCTTTGTCTGAGAAAACGATTGTCGTATGTGCTATTAAATTCAATGGAACATACGACATTCGTTTTCTATGGCGACGAAGTGAAAACGAGATAGAACGAGCTTTTTATTTAATTTGAACACCCTATGTGCTTTGACTATTAAAATGCCAAAATGTGTTTTGTTGCCATACATCATACTTTGTTATCCAAAAATCTCCCAAAAATCCACTAAGGATCCGAAAAATCCCCTAACATAAAATATAAATCTCCTAAACTTTCTCCTAAACAATTCTTTCTTAGAAAAATTTTCCTAAAAATCCAAAAATCTCCTAAATCTAGAAGGAAATCTCCTGATCTGGCAGCACTGAATGATCCTGGTGCAACCTGACCGTGGAGTAACTATTTTTGTTTTATTGCTGCTCTTTCCGGCTGCCAGTTGAGTAGTTAAGAAAACCCATAACGAAGAATCTGCGACACGCAAAATCTGCACATAACACTGCGACACTGAACCTGCTGCAAGCGACACACGGCGCAAGCGCAGCGGGACAAATGCGGAGAAAGTTGCGCATTTTGTTAGGTAAGAACGCAACAAAAGTGCACTCGCTGATGCAAAGTCGAACAACTTTAAGGCAACCAACACTGTCGCCAAATTCTTCTTCTTCTTTGAAGACGACAGCGGAGGCCAGTGTCAGGTTAAAATGTCGAAGCAATTTTCGGCCACTGGCTGCTGGCTGCTTGTGTGTACTTGAACTGGCTGCACTGACAGCTTGTGTTGTTGTTGTCGCTCAGGTACTGACACCGACTAGCGAGTTTGAGTTTTAATTGCGCGCACACAACACTGAACAAATACCTGAAGCAGAATTTTTTTTTGTAAGTTTATTTCAATTTGCTTTTACGACCAACACTAAATTACCAAAATAAAGTAATTAACCTTGTTCGTCTGACCTAACTTTTGTGAGGTTGACTCAAGTTGAGCTGTGTGTGTGTGTATGTATTTTTGTGGTGTTGTTGGCATTTTTCCTGTTGCTACGGTGTGGATTTTTGGAAAAGAGGCCGTCATGTTTTTCGTTGTGTTTTGTTTTGTGAAAATGAAGTCGTAAACTTAACACGTAATTGTAATTAAGTACGGCCCAAGTCGGCATAAGCACACACACACACACACACAGACACAAGGTTCGAGTGCGCGTGAATGATTAGTCAGATGAGATTTTCGAGATATGCCGTGTGCGCGATTGTGTTTGTGACATGACATAATTAACATTATTGCGTTTTAAGTTGGAGTGGAAACATTTTTGCTGCCACATGTGCCTAGTTGTGTCCCATTATTGAGTTATGGCCGGCAATAATAATTATGTGACACTAATTTACCGCACCTGGATGGCAAAGGACCCACAGCCAATGCGAAGGGTTTTCACTAAATTGTGGGCGTTGAAGTACGCAGATTTTTGGAGAATGTTAGCAATGCAATTTTGGTTCATTTATTTTTTATATGACTATTTTTTTTATTCACTACAATTTTATAAAATTTTTTGTGCACAAGTATGCAATTTTTTCATACAACATTTGGAGAGTTTTGGTGAATGAATTTAATCAGCAAGAGCCGGACGTGGCAATTCCATTGGGCAACACAGACTGCTGCGTGTAATTTAATTTTCCATTTAGAGTCTCACGCCCACAGCCCATGAAAATGTGTTCAGTTGTTTTTTCGGCACAAATGCATTAGTCTCTAATGGCGGTGCGGCCGCACTAATTTGATAATTACGTACTCACATCTGTTACACACAAACACACATACACACATACATACGTGCGTGTGTGCTTGGCACCATGGCTTATTAAGTGCGGGGATCCCGCCGGTGCTGCAAAAATGGCGCTGAAGCTTTTTGCGGTTGTTGTTATTTTTGTTGTTGTTGTTGCAACAAATGAAACACCAAAATCCCAAAACCGAAAGCAGCCACATTTTCATAGCAATGTATGTGTCTGTGTGTGTGTGAAGGGAGCAACCAACAATGCCGCAATAGGCGCAAATGTTGCTGCTGTCATTGGCACTGGCTGACGCTGTTGTTGTTGTTGTTGTTATTATTGTTACTGCTGCAAATGGCGCTTGTTCGCACACACGTACGTCAATGTTAATTCAGTCAGCAACAATTCCGTCGGGCATTTCATTTCATTTCAGGCCATTTTGCCATTTCACATGTCGTTGCGGCATTGTGGCGGCTACCGTCGCTGCTGCTGTTGCTGCTGCTTCTTCTTCATGCGGTCTATGCGGTTGCGTTACGCTTGTTGTGGCTGTGCTGTTGCTGCCGCTGTCACTTTGCATTTGTTACAACTTTTTCACACATGTGGTTGTGTCAACTTTCATAAAATTAGTTGCCAACACCATAATCACAATGTTGCTCATAACTACGTTGACAATGACGTTAATAATGTTGGTGATAACAATAACGGCAGCAAGAACGATGTTGCTCATGGCATTGTTGAACAAAAAAATAACGAAGCGAAATTTGATTTTTTACTGTTTTTGTTGGAGAAAAAAAAACAAAACCATTAACGTTGAGCAGCGCAAAACACGATGACTGGAGTTAGTGTTGCGAGTTAGTGTCCGGTGGGAATAACTGCTGCGATACCTCAACACGCCACCTGGTTAAATGCAGTTTGTTCATTCGAGCACACGCTACTAGCGGTCGTTGCGTTCCGAGAGCAAGCACTGTTGCTATTTCTCGAAACTCTCAAATAAAAAAAAAAATTTTAATAAAAAAATAATTAAATTAAATTAAGAAAAAATAAATACAATTTTTATAAATGTGGCAAAATAAAAATTAGAAAAATATAAAAAAATAATAAAATTAAATTAAAAAAAAAATTAATAAATAAATTTTTCTAAAAGTGGCAACAAATTTCGACTCAACGTCAAGGCAATCAAAACGTTTAAAAGTTGATTAAACACATTTTTAAAAAAATTTTCTCTTTTAAATTTTGACTTCATAGTTCAACCTTTCAGGCAGCTTAAATGTTTTGGTCAAGAAAAGTTCTTTAGAACAAATGCGGCCTTGACCAAATATACTTCGCTCTCGTCTTCTCTACCTCGTCTTCATTTCAGCCCAGTTTCTTTTGCCCAACTCACAGCAAAGGCGCATTTCTAGTCATGTCGAATGACCGCAGCGCCATTCGGTCGAAAAGTGTGCGGTGGTTGGGGGGAAGTAATGAAAATGCAAGTGTCTACTTACGTCGTCGTATGAGCAGTGCGCAGTAACACGTGTTGCTGTGCCATTGTGTTTGGTGTTAATTAAAATTTGAGCCAGCTTTTGTACGCTTCCGCCACCCCATCGCTACCAACATTGTGGCAAAGCGCTGCAAGTGGCAGGCGGTGAGAATTTTTAAAATTCATTAGTACAGCAACAATTTAATGGGCACTGTGGTGGTGTTTTTACTTTACAAGTGCGCAAACAACAACAACATATCTTACTAACGCCACTTACTCTCCAACTCTCAACCAAATCACCAAAAGGACCTTCACTTATTTTAGGCATTAGTTGAACTTTTTACGCCAGTGCGACGCAATTTCGTATAGTTCCCTGCATTGCTTTTGGCGCCCAAATAATTCGTGCACCCTCGTGACTGTTGTCGCCCGTACACCCGCTCACTCACCCACTCACTCACTCACACCAACAAATTGTTTAATCGATAAAAATTAAATTGCAGTTTCTATCAATTTTCTAATGTTTTAATGCTTCCTCAATTGTACCCCCCTCACGCACTGCGCCCTCACTGCCTGCACTGCGCAAAAAATCAACAACACTAACAGCCCCACTAACAATCGAACAGATTTACTTCGTCCGCTTTGCGTTCTCCGGGGACCGAAGACAGCGACGGCAGAAGAATGAAAACTTGATTTCCGATATGCGGTGCGGGGCATGAGAAACGAAGGCGGCCAGCACTAATGTTGCATGCAACATGAACCATTCGAACGACTGAGGGTGGCAGCATTTTTCGCTTCCTGCAGCAACAACACCAAAGCTGCTGTACCCAGCTATCGCTTGATGGAAAACTAACAGAAAACACCAAACAGAAAAACAACGTCCGAGTCGACGTGGCAATCGGTGGACGGCAAAAAACAAAGCGGCAAAGCGAAAACTCAATATCCAGGCGGAAAACTAAAAATGGCATTAGTGCTGGCAATCACCGGCACCACCACCATGGCCGCCGCTATCGCCAGGCACTGCATGCAGCGGGGGTAGTTTTCCGCCAACAAGCGAGTTTTCCCGTCACGCGTTCGCACACACACGCAGCGTGAACGTTGGTTGGAAAAACAACCCTGACGCGGCATATGTGGCGAGCGTCGTCGCTGTGCGGTGCGCCGAGTCGTGTAATGGTTGCCACTGTTCTTTCTGCTGCTTCTCCCTCCTCTGCCTCTTATTGCTGGCAGGAGTGTGTGGGTTTTCAATGTTTTTTTCGTGCAAAACAAAAGCAACTGTCTGCCGGCGCTTTTCGCCGCTGGATAACTTATCAATGCTTCGGAAACAGTCTCCCACATTTCCACCTTCCTTGCTGCTGTCACACTCCCCTAAGTAAGTTGCCGCCAAGTTCGATGCGAAAGTGCTCTTTTGGATTTTATGGCCAGCAGCCGCGAATGCTCGCTGGTTGGCGATGAGCTGCCGATTAGGTGACCGCAGTATTTATGCCAATTGTTAATTTTATGGTGCCAAGTCCATTTGTTGTTGGCTATTTCATGATTTCTTTATGGCCAACACTGCATAGTGCAGTTTATGGTGAGATCAAATCGTTTTGGGTGTCAAGTTGTTAACTTACTGTAGAGGTTTAAGAGTTTGGGAGTAGAGTTGCCGCATTACCTGCAAATGAAAGAAGGGGGAAACGATTAATAAGTACAAAGTATTGAATATAATTTATTAATTTATTACTAATTTATAAAATAAAATTTATAAATATATACAACTAATTCTGTTTTTACACGGTCTCCTTTTATATGTTTTAGATTTATCACGATTTAAAAATAAAAAAATTTTTAATTTTTTTACACGATTTTATTTCATTTAGCACGAAATATTAAAAAAATTTTTTATTTTTAAACCGTGTTAAATAAAAACCGTGTAAAAAGACCGTGTAAAAACAGAATTAGGTGTAATTGCAAATCAAATCAAAGCAAATCAAATGAAATTAAATCAAATCAAAGCAAAGCAAATCAAATGTAATCAAATCAAATCAAATCAAATAAATAAAAATAAAATAAAATAAAAAAAATTAAAGAAAATAAAATAAAATAAAATAAAATAAAATAAAATAAAATAAAATAAAATAAAATAAAATAAAATAAAATGAAATAAAATAAAATAAAATAAAATATAAGGCAATTATTACGAATGACAGTTGACACCAAAATGAATAATTTGCTTAGAAATGACTTTATTTGCTATTAATTTAACTTCAACTTAAAAGTTCCATAAATTCCATATAAACACACCTAATAATATTTTTAGCGTAAACTTTTTTCAAAAAATTCGTCAGTAATTAATTATACGTAATAAATAAATCATGATTAGTGGCATTAAATCGGCAGCCAATTACTCAACCGGTTCGTAAATTTGGAAATAATGTTTCTACAATTGGTCATTTGCGCACAGTTAGCCAATGAAATGCTCAGTCAAGCTCAAACTTGTGCAGGCCCCATATTTCAGTGCTTTTAATTAGAAAAACATCACAAACATTAGGCGATAAATTTCTAGCGAACACAAGTAGTAACGCACTTCAATTACCCCCCTCACACTCGACTTGACGCCCCAACCAAACCAATTCGAAACACATTTGCCGCAATTAAATGGAATCACCTGCCTCCACCTCGTCCTCCAACCGCAACACCGAACTTGCTGCGCACAGCTCAAGTGGCAGCAATTAAGGAAATTCGCCTCTTTGCAACGGCACTTAATGTGCTTTATGTCGAAAATAGTAAACAAAAAAGGTGCAACCACAATCACAGCTCACCAAAAAAAGTGCCAAGCAACATGCCACACAAAATCACTTAATTACTTACGCAGCGTTGCAACGCCTCAGCGCCTAAGCGCACAGAATCGAGCAAATCAATGAAAAAGTGCAATGTGTGACAGGCTGGCAAAAAAGTGTAAATTAAATGAAAAATTCAAGCGCGGACTTTGCGCTGTGCCTTTTCGGGCCGCACGTCTGCAGCGGCAGCGACCACTCGTCGTCTGAGGCTGTGTGTAGTTGACGATGGGGTCTGAAAAGATCGTCGTTGTTGTCGTTGTCGTTGCGTTGTGTGTTGCGGCTGCTGGCCTCAAAGATTGAAATGAAAATTTCATTATCACCTCTTGCTGCGGCACACGGCCCAACCGCAGTCTGCTGCAACTGTAGCAGAGATGAAGAAGAAGCAGCAAACGAGGTGCGACGGCTTGTTGCCAAGATCGCACGATCGCTGCGATACGGCCGCTAATTAGGTGAAATTATTGCAAATTTACAAATTGACGATGAAATTGATTAGTTGTCGCTGTGGCGGACGACTTCGGTGGTGCAACGTGTGGGCTGTAATGCGGCGAGAATGCGCGGCACGATGTCTGATAATCGAGCGACGCAAGTGCTAATGAAGGAATTAAAACTGAAGCGTTTGCTGTAAGACGATGGATGCAATGCACCGAAAAATGCGCCGACCAACACAAGAATTAACATTCCGCGTTTTTGTTGCTCTACGCTCTGCTCGCAGAATGCTGCAAGCTGTCAGCGCCGCGTTCATGCGAAATGACAGCAAATTATGATAATGTCCGCATTAATATGCGCATTTATTTATTTAAGTATTGATTTGCTCAAATCGGCATCGACCGACGCGTTGCCGCGCTGTCGCACTGGACAATCGCTACTGGCGTGAGCGCAAAAAAACAAAATGGAACAAAACCTCGCAGAAACTTGTCCGCTTTGCGAAAGAATTGAAGAATTGAAAATGAAATAAGCCAACGACGACTGTAAGCAAAAACGATTTCAATTAATACAAGTGGCACACAGAAATTGATATATCTGTGATAAATCGTATGTCTGAGTGTGTGTGTGTGTGAGAGTATGTTTAGTGCTGTAGTGTTGCCAACACTGTCGGAGTGCGAGAATTTGGAAGTTTGCTGGCGATGTGGGTGGAAGGTATAACAAATTTATAAACTTATTGTGATTAGTGATTGAAAAAATATATTAAATAGTGTAGAGTAGTGCGGAATTGATAGTTTTAAGCATTATTTGATGATTTTGTTTCCATACTGTTGCTCGAAGAAATCCATACTTTTTAAAGAAGACTCTATTCATATTCATAAAGAAGACTATTCTATATCATGGAAAATTCTTCAATTTGAAAATCTATGTAATAAGAAGATTACAACGAAAGACAATAAAATAAAACAAAAAAATGGTAGAAAACAAAAAAATAGGACAATTGTTTTTCGAAATACAGTCGTGTCTGGATATAGTGAACTAATTATTGCAAGGCCTGTTCACAGTATCGAAGTTGTACACTAAATAAAGGTTAACATTTTTGCTCAAAAACTCGTTTTATTTGCTCAAAATACACTTATTCTTTTTTGCTTGAAATTGCTTTCAACATTTTTTTCAATATTTGGAGGCTCTATGTCAAAATTTGGGTGTTCACCATATCGAGGTGTTCACTATACCCAGACACGATGTAATGTCAAATCTTTCTAGAAATATTCGATACATAACCCTTTCGGGATGGAGTTTAATTTTGAAATCTAAAATACTCTCAGATGAAATATTCTCATGCTATGAATTTTGGGATTAGAAAATTTTATTTATTTTAATTTATTTTATTTTATTTTATTTTAGTTTAGTTTATTTTATTTTATTTTATTTTATTTTATTTTATTTTATTTTATTTTATTTTATTTTATTTTATTTTATTTTATTTTATTTTATTTTATTTTATTTTATTTTATTTTATTTTATTTTATTTTATTTTATTTTATTTTATTTTATTTTATTTTATACAGAAATATCTGATACCTAATCCTTTCAGGACTGAGTTTACTTTTAAAATCCAAAATACTCTTGGAACTAATATTCTCATTCTATGAATGTTGGGGTTCGAAAAATTTATTGGATGCTCACAAATTCTGAAATCATCCTTTTATGCGGGAACACCGAAATCGAAAAAATATTTTGCGTGGGACGTAAGATTTGAATAATTGTTTTGAGGGGCATTAAAAACTTGCTGGGACGTATTACCCCAGTATTCCCTATTAATTTAGTAATGATTTTCTTCTTCTTCTTCTTCTTATGTATTGATTTTACTCAACATTATTTTTCAAATTCAGTCAATTGGGTTTCAGAAAGTTATCAGCTGAATACTTCATGTGGAGAAAGAGTCGAAAAAGTTCCGAAGAAACAATTTAACAACTAAAAATTATTCAATCATTCAATTCTTCAAACAACGTAACACCCACGCTCTGTTTAACGGTACTTTTGGTGAAATTTTAAAATCAATTAATTTTTTGGTGGCCACATCGATGAGAGTTCATGTCAGCTATGGTTGATGCCAAAGGGAATTTATGTGCCAGAGACAAACACACACACACACCCGGATTTCGGCAAGTGCTCTAAACACAGAGAACGCCAATACATAAACATATATCACATCATATATACATATATATATATATCTTTGTATATGTTCATGTGCCAGTGTGTGAATATTTTATTTTTGTTGCAAAAATTCTCGTGTGAGAACAAATTTTCCAATTAAGCCATTAATTCACTCCGCACAACAGACGCACAAACACACAAATCGACATACAGTCGAATCAACAAACAAACTCGCATACATAAGTGTACAATTTGTTCGTCAGCATCAGAGCGCTGAGCTGCGCTTGTCGCATTATTTTATCGAACAACAACAGTAATGTTCCAGCTGACCCCCATGAACCGCTCGCCCGACGCTGTCCCCCCCGTCAGCGGACCATTGCGTTTTTATTCATCTCATTCATCTCTCTCTGCGACCAGTTGGCGCGCCTCAGTGCTGTGTGTCAGCTGGTCCGTGTGCATCTGTCCGTCTGTCTATTCAGTGTGTCTGACGTTCTGTCCGCTCGTCTGTCCACTTTTATTCGCATGTTTTGAGCACATTGTAAACTTGTCGTCGCAAATTTCAAAAAGTTGCTCTCGGCGTATGCGCCTTTCCGGCCCCCATCCGCGCCCGGTGTCGCCCAGCTGCCTCCCGTGTGCCCAGCGCGGCGCAGTTAAGCTCACTCAGGAGGGGGTTCTGTTGATTTTCAATAAAACTGCAACAACACAAACACGCGCACACACACACACACACGAGAGCCGGTCAGACGGACAGACATTTAAATTTGCTGGCGCATAAAGTGAGCTGACGGCCGAACAAGCCAAAGAAAATGAAGCAACAGCAGCCACAGTCACAGCCGCACAGTTATGCAGAATGACGCGGTGCCGCCAATATTCACAATCAGCAAAAACTGCGGAAACGCGACGCGCTCATGGGGCGATGGTGTTTGTTGGTTTTGTTTTGTTGCTGGCAATAATATTGTTGCGCTGCGGCTGATGACGACGTTGACGATGCGCACGATGGCGATGGGTAACGTGGCATGGCGTCGTCGTCTTTGTTGATGTTGTTGTTGTTGTGCACAAAAATTTATTTTATTGCATGTGAATTAGCTGCATTTACGCTCGTATTTACATTTTGCATTACGTGTGCGCGCAGCATCGTTGCCATATTTGCTGCCGGCGAGCAGCAGCCGCTTTTAGCCGCTTAGCTGCTTAGTCGCGGAGCGCGGCTTGATTAGATGGTGGAAGGAGAATTGGTGGGTGTAAAGTATTTTCATGAAGCAAATTGCTGCAATTTTCAAACAAATGTGTTGTACTCAGATGTTGCATTGTTAAAGTCAGACAATCAAGGTGACCAGAGTGGATCATAGAGTGAATTACTCGCAACTGCTGGAACCTACAGAAAGATAGTTCATCGTGAAGTGAGTCAACTTGGACTTTGATAATGATTACTATTGTTTTATTTTATTATGTTAAATCTGCATTGGTGAAAGGATGTTTGTTAATGCTTCAAGGCCCCAAAGTAATTTTTTAGTTATATCTCCTGAAAACCTACATTAATTAAGAATTTTTGTATTCAGAGATCTAACATCGCTGGCAGAAGGTTGTCAAATTTTTTTTTTTCAAACAAGAATGAAAATGGAACACCGAACATGTACGCAGCAGTGTTGCCAGATCAGGAGATTTACTTCTAAATTTAGGAGATTCTTGACCTTTTCGGAAAATTTTTAGTAGGAAGAATTGTTTAGGAGAAAGTTGAGGAGATTCATATTTTATTTATATTTTTGGTTGATTTTTCGGATCCTTAGTGGATTTTTGGAAGATTTTTGGAAAACGAAGTAGTAGTGATATATTGGGAACACTGGCAACAAAACTTATTTTGGCAATTATTTTAATAGTCAAAGCACCATGTTGTGTTAACCCATTGCTGCCTAATGGGTAAAATTTTACCCATGAAAACTGACTTTTTAAAAAATCATAGAAAAGATCGTGGTAGAGATATCTCAAAATCATTGATAGGGGTGGTTGGGGTAAAGATGGAACTACCTTAGTCTAGTGGAGGTCACCCTAAAATTCAGTCATCTAGCTGGAGTTACCAGACTCCAAAAACCGTGAATTTTCCGGAGGTGGGAAATGTGGTGAATCGTAGTGGCCATAGAACCTCACAAAAATCTGCCTCCTAGGTTAGGTAAGGTAAGACAGGCGGCTTGCTGGTTCTCAGCAAGTACACTCGGAGGCCCCAAAGGCCCATTGTGATGCCCGATGAGAGTGTGGCAAGCCCTTGTCATCCTGTATTCGGTGCTGGCTGAAACCAACCTGAAATCTGCCTCCTAACTCACCTGTAAACAATACTTCTTTTGTTCACGTGTTTAGTTGATCACTTTAAAAAGTATGGAAAAAAGCTACCATCGCTGCCTAATGGGTACAAAATACCCAATGAATATCTCAGCAACGTGCAGGGATGGAAAGCATCATTGATGATCATTTTGGGTAAATTCCAGGTCGTGTATGAAATTTTATCAAAATCGTATGGGCGGAACTGGTACCCGGCAGCAATGGGTTAAACATTTTTAAGCTTTCAAAATGTCTATCTCGTTCTCACGTATTGCGTCCCAATGAAATCCCGTCAAAAATTACACTTTTTATTAATTCATTTGTTATATGTTTTAATTTTGTTACATTTTTGTTGTTACGCTGAAGATGAATAAAAAAGGCTGCATTGAAACATTTTATGTATACTTTTTATGTTTTATGAGGAGTTTAATTTCTTTAAAAAATATTTTTAAAAAAATTTTAGGAGAATTTTTTTTTCTTTTGAGAGTAGATTTCAGTATTTTGTTTTAAGATTTAGGAGAAAGTCATTTCAGGTATCTGGCAACACTGATATGAGTGGTTTTTGTTGTAAATTCTGTTCTGTGTTCTGCGTTCTGTGTTGGACTGGATTGGATTGGACAAATATCTACTAAACATTTTCTTATAAAAATATATAAATGCGTGTAATGATTTTATTTCTTGACACTTAAGTAACAAAATCTAGTGGAACGAATCTTTCATTTATTGTTATGGTTTTTTAAAAAGCAACTCCCTACAAGAACCGTAGCTGAAAGAAGAGCAGCAGCAATAACAACAACAACAACGTTGTTGTGGACATGCACAGTTTAGCGCAAAAATTTATTTTTATTTTTCTGAGAAGTTTCCTTTCACAAACAAAACAAAAATTTTAGGAGATATTTAAACTGTTGAGGGGAAACTTCATTTTTATAAGATTTAGGAAAACGTAATTTCAAGCATCTGGCAACACTGGTACGCAGGAACGTCTGTTTCTGCTCTAAACAAAACCTACTATTGCAAGTCACCACCTGCTCTTATAATTAGAGGTTAAACCTAAGTAAAACAGGTGAGAATTAAATTAATAGTCTTTTAAAACTGCCCATTGCAAAGTGCGGTGAGTGTTTCCTATCTCTGTTCTCCGACTTATAGGATTGTCTAAGTTTAATTTCAACAAGTTAAAGTGAGTTAAAAATTACTTAGAACATATGATAAGCCATCTCAATGGTCACCCTAACCAAACGGCGCTCGTTGATCCTCAGCGCAAATACTAATTCACTGAAAAAAATTTTGACTAGCACCCTTATTTATACTTTTGTGTGTATAAATAAGTTCAACGTTTAATGAAAACCAATATTTTCGGTTAAACGGCTTTTTAACCCTTCGACAACATGTTGCCACGTCGGCATTCATGTTGCCACAACGCGTCTGTTTACCATCAGTTCTTTTCGGCGCTGTCGATCGCCGCACTACAAATTTAGAAATATTACGTGTGGAAATGCCAAAGTCACCCTTCTTATTTATGGAGTTTTCTTTTATTGGGACAACCATTTAAGTTCGCTTTCGGCGAGACAACCTGCGCCGCACGAAACTTGCGCGCCCAAAACGAACAGATAGACAGACAAACAGACAGACAGACAGACAGGCGAACAAGCAGACAGACAACGGTGCAGGAAGTGGTAGACGTTGGTCAGCGTTAAGCGGCGGCATTGTTGTTGCCAATATGTTCGAAGAGCGGCACATGGCTGTTGACATTAATGCAGTCCAAAGTGGTCAGACAATAAACGGCAATGGGTTAAGCGAACGTGGCCAATGGCCGATGGCCGACGAACGTGGCGGCGGTTAGTGAATAAGGAAACGACAGTTGGGACAAAGGATGAAGCGTGAATATGTCGCGGACTACAAGCGCTGTGCGGCGTTTGACTGGCAAAACAATAGAAAGATGCCCTTTTGTGGGGCATACGGCCAAATCGAAGATAATCGGCCCAATGGACATTGTGCACATAACTTAAATGATCGCAATAACAACAACAACGAGAGAACTAACTACGTTTAATGCCGCAGCATGTGTTCGTTTCATTATCTACGCACAGTTGGTCGAGCATAATCGATGCGGTTTTTGGATTCTGACGCCTCAAAGCAGCCAGGTGAGGCGTTTTATTGGTGTTTAATTCAGCTGCGTCGAAGCGTGAGTCAATCAGTGCAGAGGAAGTGTTTGCTGTATGTGAATCAAAGAAATTTTTGATATAACTTTAATGAATTTTCTCACAAATTTAACATGTTTGAGACCAAAAACAAATAAAACACTGCAAAGAAAGTTCCACAAAACCCAGCATTTTGTTGGAAAAAGTCATTGTAGACCGACCGTAAGGCACTCGTTTGTTTTATGACTCGAAAACGATCTGCCTGTGAGGCCATGCCAGACTTTTTCCCGCTGGCTAAGTCGGCTGTGCGCTGTCCAGTAAATTTTTATGTTGGTTCGTTTTTTTTTTTGTTTTCGGCTGCTTGCAGCTTGTTTCAGTGTAAACTTAATGACGACACGCGTTTCATTGTTGTGGCCGGGTACTTGCAAGAATTCGAACTGCAACAAAACATGTTTATGCGAACAACAAAAAGGAAGCAAGAGTAATTCCCCAAGTGAACAAATTAACATACAAGTGCCCCGCTGCATCTTAATAAAGCACGAACCGCGCTGCGCCGCGCTGCACCGCGGACCGCACCGAGTGGGCCAACTGAAGTCAACAGTTAATGCCACTTATTTGTTGTACAAATAAGGTTTAAACAAGCTTTTCGCGCTGCTTTCCCCCTGCGGATCCACTCCGCCCAGCGATCGCTTGAGATGCTGTGCGCCGCTGCCATTTCGGAATCTCAAATCTTGTCGCGCCGATCGCTGCAGCGAGTGCGCAGCGGCGGCGGATTAAGTCAATCGCACTTAAATGTCGTCTATTAAGTGCGGCCGTACAACGATGACTTAATTAAGTGTCAGCCGTGCAGCGCTGTGTTGTGTTGTGGCGGCCACTGTGCGCGCCGCCGCACAATTGGCGAGTTGAGTGAATTGTTGCGAACTGTGCACAACTGAAGCGCCATCTTGCAGCAGTTGAGAGATTTAATAAATTTAATTCTGAAATAATTTTGTATATTTTACTTTCATTTATTGCTCGTTTGAAGTTCTTGGAAGTGTTGTACGAATTAGCATTTTTCCCTGAATTCAAAGCGCAGCGGCGTGCCGGGGTTAAGCGCACAAATGCGGTGCCGGCACACTTTGAAGTGAAGCGCCTGCAATTTGCTTATCACTTCAACGAAAACAACCGAAAAAAAACTATGCACAACAACAAAGTGAATCACATTGCAAGTGTTTGTACACGTACACACACACACATACATTTGCGTACGTGCATTGTCTTTGTCATTGGCTCATCGGCGTACTTCAATTAATTAAAATTCATTTGCGCGCATGCGCACTGGCCGCTGCCACATACGCGGCCACAGCGACTGTGGCAACTGGCAAGTGGCAAATGTGGCATGTGGGCATGTAGGCAGTCAAAGCGGATACCGAAATTGCTGATTGCGCAGATAAACTCATTAAAGCGCCGCCGCGACGATTAAATGCCACCAGCGCAGTGCACTGGCAACACTTTGCCTCCTTCTGCATTATTCAATGTTCAGTCGATTTGGTTGCATACTGTTTGGAATGTAGTGTCGCGACTGCCACCGTTTCTATTTCGATTTCAATTGTTGTAACTGTCTTATTTAATTTCGATCTCAAGTGTCCAGCGTTCAATGAAGTCATCGTTGTCGTTGTTGTTGTTCGCTGTCGTCAGCGAATCGGTCAACATGTTTGCGTTTGATTGACAAACTAAAGATTTCTATCGCCCGAACACGTTTTCCACTTACAAACAGCCAGAACAGTGAATGTGTTCCGCAACAACAACAACAACACAAATAACAGCTATAAAGCGAGACTTGCATTGGACAGACAGTCAGCCAGACAGACAGATAGACGAGCAGATAGACAGCTCAGCAGACAAACGTACAGCTGGATGATCAGACAACAACGTAATCAGCAAACAGCCAATGTTGGTAGCAACAAATTGACGACCAGACGATTTGCTCTCAAAATTCCGATAGCATTTAGCGATCTCGTTGTTCGAAGAAGATTGTCTCTGGCTGTGACTTGTAAAAATTCTTCGGGGGATCTTTTTTTAGAGCACAAATAGTAATAATCGCATAGGACAAGTTTAAGTTGTAGGCTACGTTCGTGCTTACAACTTTATCACATTGACAGATGGACGCTTGAAAAATACCAACATGTCCGAAATATATTTAATTCTTCAAACATAATAAACACGCTTTTGGTTGAACCAGAAAGCAAATAATTGTAAACCAAATATTAATCTAATTTAACAAATTGGTAAAACATAGATTTCTTATGTTAGTTTGAGAATTGTTTGCCTTTAACAACTTTAGAGCAAACTGACAAATCACCAGACTGGTTGATGGCCAGAAGAGTTTGTAAAGCATCACTCATACGATGCTCTCTGAATGATCAAAAGCGTCTATAGTTTTGTATATATGACCAGTTCATTCACAAAGCTATTAGTCACCATGACTCCCACATACACAACATATTTTATATACAGTTTGTCAAGTAAATGTATTTCACTCTCATATAATATCAAAGTAATGTCTATTTGATTCGCGTCTTGATGGGTGAATTGATTTGAAAGCATCTCCTGGACGACCCAGAAAACTGTCTGACAGAGAAGAAAGAAAAATCATCCGAAAAGTTCGTGAAAACCGCCGTATCTCAATAAGGGAAATGGCTTTGGATATAAAAATAGAATGCGGATCTGATCTCATGAAACTGTTGGGAACTGTATGGCGCCAAATTTTCAATACAATCTTGGTTTTGAAAGAAGACAAATTTTTTAACAGTTCATAACTTCATTTCCTCTTTTGATTTTTTACACTGTTTTCGCGTATCAAATAGACATTACTATTAATCTATTCGCAATTTATGTTATATTTATAAGCTTTTCAAAATAATTTTTCTACCTTTTTAGGTTTGCAAACATTTACTTGACAAACTGTATAAATATTTTAAAATATTTTCTCTTCCTTCTCACAGTTCCTTCAGAGCTGTTGAAATTCTACAAACTAATGATTTATCCTCCTTCTAAAAAACTCAGCTTCTGTAGTCTAGTTTAGTGACCTTCCTCCTCCTTTTTAATATGTGACACCAATTTTCTCTCTGTGCAAATTTATCATTTTTGAGATTCTGTAAGTTGTCGTTTGTCTTGTAGTCAGTGATCGGTATTTGGACCAGTCACATTGACTCCTGAAAGAGTATCGGTATGAAATTCTTTTCCGCACACTTTCAAGCAAAGTTCTCATGTAACATTTTTATTTTAACCAAAATAATCTGATTAAGTCTATCGAAGCCGATTGCAACGCTCCAACTTGTTCCTTCCTTTTTCTTCTTTTTTTCTCCTCTTTTTCATTGTCAACTTCATCTCTTCATCTCTTCCTCGAGTTCTTTATATTTTCCAATACTTGTTGTACAATTAAATTCTGACACAGTGTTGCACAAGTAAATCCGCTTTTCTCCCCACTGAAACACACAACCGACCGAGTCCAGAACAACTGTGCTCACCACACATGGACTTGCCAAAGGGACAACAACAACAATGCCACAACATATGAATTCCAAGTGCGAAAATGCTCGTTGACTGCGAAGCAACGTAAGCCAATCAGTGCGCTGTCTGTGTTGCGCAGCGCAGATCCTTTGAGTAAATATCGCTTACGGCGAGGAGCAAAAAGTGTCGCATGCGATAAATTCACATGTGCCGCGTATGAACGTCAGCGCAATTGGCAAAATGGCAAGCAAACAAATGGCCACAATTGCAGGCAGAAACTGCGCTAATGATTTCTAAATAAAGAAACGGACCTGAGACGCAGCACAGCATTTGTTGCCACTATTAAATATAATAAAATTCAGTAGTCGGTAATAAAGGAAAATGTTGGAAATAAAATAAATAAATAAATGGAAAAAACTTGAGTATTGAATCGAGACTAAACTGTGTAATATTTTTGCGTGTCGGCTGGTGCTGCTGTTGTGTCGGCTGGTGCGTTGCGCGTTGCTCATAGGTTAGTTGGTTGGTTGGTTGGTTGACTTGTTTGTTTGTTCGTTTGTTGTGCTGTGCTATGTTGTGTTGTATGTCGTATGGAAATTTATTCCCTTTTTATTGGCATACATTAAAATTGCATGATAGCACGCAATGCACGACTGTGTTTGAGTGGCTGTTTTCATTGTTGTTGCTTTGCTTGGTTTTTGTTTGTGTTTCACAATTTATTTGTATTTATTTATATTTTTTGCTTAATTTCTTATTATTATGCTATGATACTGGGTGTTGTTGTTCTTTGTGGTTGTGTAGTTGTCGCGGCTGTTGGATTTGTCGGCGGTTTGCTGTGGTTGTTCTTTGTGTTGTTGTCATTTCTATTTGAACGCAAACGCCAAGCGCCCAAAGCGCGATTCCAATTCCGAATCGGAGCCAGCGAAATGCTCGGCATCGGTTGGCGCTATCACGAAAGGGATCTTGTATGCGACTAATAATACGGCGCAGCGGTGCGACGGCGGTGTGGCGGTAACAGTGCGACGATGGCGTTGGCAATGTCGATGGCGGGCGCACAGAATGACATAGTATGTGGTAATGGAGTTGGTAATATTGATAAATGGTACTAAGCAGGTGAGCTGAAAATCGTTTACATAAACACCAACACCAGTGGCAACAACGGTAGCAACAACAACAACAATGGTGAGTCGGATAATAACTGCATAAACGGCAAAAATTGAATGCAAATACAAAATAGAGTTACAACAGCAACAACAACCAGAACAACACTACACACATGCACACAAAACAGGCGACAGGGTAATCGATCAAATAGAGGGTTTGGATATATTTAGGAGCGAAAATTCGGATTGAATATGGTAAAAAAAAATATATTCGAATTTTGTATTTAAAATTTACTCTATATTCTTAACTATATTAGATAAAAGTTCGAGGGATTTAAGATGGAATCGTAAAATAAAAAATAAAAAAGGTGGAAAACAATATTTTCAGATTTTGTATTTAAAACTAAAAGAAAAAAATCTATACTATATTAGATAAAAGTCTCGAGGGATTTGAATTGAAATCATAAAATACAAATTTAAAAAAGTTGGGTAACTTTTGCCTTTTTATTAATTTTGCTCTTCCGGTGTCGGTACCACTTCTGCGCTTCTTCTCTAAACCATAAAGATTAACCCTTTCGCTACAGTTTTTTACTGGGGAAAGTTAACATTTGAAATTCATTGATTTAGTCTTTTGTGCGGGTACAACAACAATATCCCATAATAATATTTTTTAATTTTTGTTACCGAACCCTGTTTTTTAGAGTGTTCTCACATGACAGCAACCATATCGTTCTGGCTGACATAAAAAATGAATAAATTAAAGTTAGATAAATAATTAAAAAAATGAATATTTCTTCATTTACTTCAGCAAAAAGTTCCGAATTGAAGTAAAAAATTAGATAAATAAAAAATGTCTCTTATTTTGCTTTTTCTTATTTCTCTGCTTCTTCTTATTTACCATGTACAAACATAGCATTAAAAAAAAAGTGTATACTTGTATTTTTCCAACTAAAATATTCAGTTTATTATTTTTGTATTATTCCTTAAGCTTCAAACTATCGTAAGAACCAATATAAAATTGATTCTTGAAACCATAGAGGATTTAGATGTCCACAAAGTACCATGTTGTCATATGGCAACAAACTAACGAACAAGTTAAGTAACATCAAAAATAATATAAAACATTTCATTTTTCTACGTTATTAACTTAATTAATTCAAAACCCACTCAGAGGATATAGACCCACTTACAGGATTCATTACTTCATTCAATTCCAAATCAAATTCTTGCTCTGAACACCCATTCTGTTCATTTCATTCCGTGACTAGCGCAACAATTTAAAAGCTCAAAAAAACATGAATCGCTTCTATAACTTAAATTTCCAGCATTTTTGATGAATTGCAACACTTCAGCGCAGTCATCGATTACGCATTGACACAAACATGCACCGATTAATTTCCCATTGCCTTGAAACCCCCGAAACCAATGAATGGCGGGATTTGGTTGAAAAATTGCCATGACATCTTATTAGCGAACCAAATAAACGTGAGATCGCTTTTAAGTAATTTTAAGTTGGTTAAGCTTTCGTTGATGTTGATAATGAGGCTGTTGTCGTTGTTGTTGGTACGCTGGCCAAGCCCAGCAACAGTTCACCAAGCGGATTATGCAAATTGCGTGTGTGAAATGGACAGAGGGATGAATGGAAGAAGAGTCGGACAAACGAACGAACTGTCGTCTGATGAATGAGAACGACCATGCCCGTCGTTATTGCCAGGTAGAGCGAAAACTGAACGAGCAGACGTGTCAAGCGGTCCAATATAAATTGTTTCGATTATTGCGAATTGATTTTGTTAAATTAATTTCAATATTTCAGGTTTCAATGACTATCGAAAGAATAAAAAATGAACAAGAAATGCAAATAAATTATTAATTAAATGATAAATAAATGCTTAAAAGCTGCAAAAAACAATGTTCAATCGATTAAATGGTTTGTCGTTGTTGTAGTCGTTCATGTTTTGCAAATTAAACAGATTTCCTATGATAATTTTTGCGTTGGATTTTTTAAATCAACAACAACAACTAATGACTCAGTCAACAAATTTTTTTTGCGCTCTTCTCTAAAAAAAACAGCATAAAAACAAAAACGTGTCGCGACACTTGAAAACAAGTGAATGACAAACGCAACAGTTACACAACAATAACAACAACAACAAAAGCTCGAATAAACAATTGAACGAACAATTGCATTTTTGTGCCCATTTAATGCAAAGCGATCCAAAGCGACGCAATGTCGATGTCGATGGCAATCAGGCTTTCAATTGTTTGCTGAATTATTCGTGTAGATATTTTTTGTTGTTTTCATTTGTATTGAAATATGTAAAATTGAAACTAGCAGCCAATGCGGTAATTGAGATTGTGTTGTGACTAGCGGTATTTGCCTCTTCGTTGCTGTGTTTTTGTAGCAGCACAGCAGGTGACAAAAACATTTCCATTATCAGTGAAATAATTACGTGCGATATTCAGTGCAATTGCAAGTGGTCGTTGCTGTTGTTGTTGTTGTTGTTGTCGTCGTTGTGCTTGTTCACTGTGCACTCAAACTGTCATTCAAAATAATATTGGAAATTTTTGCAACGACCAGCGATAGCTGCAGCCCGATATGCCACATGCAACAAATGCAAATTGTGAGGTTAGAAACGTGTCCGTTACAGCTTGTAACGTCCTGCCCGTTCAGCACGCGTGCAAACACTCAAGCTTAACACATACACACCGATACACACAAACATACACACAGAGCCAGAGGCAAAGAAGCAGCGCATCCACTTTGAATGAACCTGTGCCAGCCACACTGGCATTCGGGGCTATCAACATTTGATAGCCTTCGCGTCAGCCAACATGGCGCAAGTGGAGTAACTACAGATACCGTAGCAAAGCAACAACAACAAGAACAACAACAACCATACTGTAATACAAGGTGCGTTACACTTGTTGTTATGTTTTGCCAACAACAAGCACAGCAATGCTGATAGCAGCTGCAATAGCAACAACAACAACATTGGCAAAAAATCGAAATTGAAATTGAAATCCAGTGAGCACCCAACTGCCGCTTGCAGACGCTCAAGTTTCGAGTCGTCGAGTGCAGCACCAACAACAACGACGATGTGCGGCGTTGGATGTTTGTCTGCTGACTGTTATGTGCGTGTGTGTGTGTATGTGTGTGCGAAGTGTGTAAGCGATATGCAAGAAAAGTGTCAGTCAGACCAGTCAAAATGTCGCTTCCAACAGATATTCAAACAAAGCAAACACTTGCCGCCCCTTCACCCCTTCGCCGCACTTCGCACACGTCGAAAGTTGTTCTATGCCATTTTTTTTTCATGTTGTTCTTGTTTTTGTTGTAGGTAGTTTTAGTGAATTTTACTGACGGCCAGGTCGACACGGAGGGCGTTCAAGCTGATGCAAATATCGTGTAGGTGCAATGAAGTAACTGCAACTGTAAGTTTGTACAACAACAACAATAACAACAACAAACTGCTGTACGCAGCTGGCAGCGTGTGGAACATAGAAAAGAAATGGCAACAGCCGAGTTGAAGAAAAAACTCTGCTTTATGGAAATTTATTCATAGAATTTATGAACACTCCGTCAGTGAGTCAGTCAGTCAGTTAGGTGAACCAGCCGACCGACACGCAGCACCAACGTCAAGCAGTCAGCCACGGTGGCTGCATCTCACCGGCAACGGCAACGGCTCGAACAGGAGTTGCCGTTTGTCGTGAACGCGAAAAAGTTGGCTGACATTACGGTAAGAGTCGAGCTTAGTTCTGCGCTCCAGCCGTACGCGCATTTTTGTGTTCTTTTTGTTAACTGACAACCGTTTTTTTTCGCGCTATTGTTGCTGCTACTAGTCAAAGTTGCTGCTGCTGGTTTGGCTGCGTTGTTGTACCGGACACACGTTCTGTGGTCTTTGGTGCTCATAACTGTCGGCTACTGGGCTCTGAATTGAGCCCAGCGGCAAAAGACTGACGCATTGCATTGGACGTTGCGCTGAATTCTTGACATGGCTTAGTGACTTTGAAAGTGTAAGATGTGCATCAGAAAATCAATTGGTGAATTGTTTACCCTGAATACACCTAAAAGGTAGGGGAAACAGGTTTGTTGTTACTTTTTATGGTTAGCCAAATAGTAGATACTCGATAGAAAAGATCTAGTAATAATTGTAATATTGGAAACATGATAACTATGAATCAATGTGAAGATAATTATTTGATATGCATTGAGTTTACAGATGGCAATTGATCTTTTCGAAAACAATTTAGTTGAAGCACTGACTGAACTATCTTTAACGAATCTAATTACCATTTTAAAATCATCAGAATCGGTTTATTTATCCTACGAAAATTTATTTATTTTCACTAATTAATTAATTTATTTATTTATATAATTTATAACCCTGCCAGGACAACACAAATGGTTAACGTATCTAACACAAGGCGAGCAACACTTCGATTCCTACGAGGAAGTCGAAAATTGGGTGTCTGATTGGTTTACTTCAAAAGACAAACAATTCTATTGGCGCTTTGTCCACAAATTACCTGAAAGATGGACAAAATTTGTGGCTAGCAATGGCCAATACTTTGAATAAAATTCTTTTTACTTTCCCATTACAAATTCGTTTCTTATTTTCGCATAAAAAAAGGCTCACTTATACCTGGTAACTAGTTGATTAACATCGAAAACCACCATTTTCTTTTTTATTTTTTGCATTGCTGCATTAATCAATATATATTTTTATTAGTGTTTGTGTGAATACTTAGCGCCATGGCAACTCATTATTTACACCCACACATCAACACATAAGTGGGCGAACATTCACACTCGCTTTCAGCAAAACGCTTCCAATACGCTTCATGGAAAAAAGCTGGCAAAAAATGAATAAATAAATGCAAATGAAAAAAAAATAATATGCGAAAAATATGAGAAATATGATTTATTGCATTGGGTATGAGCTGTTGCGCGCGTACACTCACACACACGCACACAGGCACACACTATCCCTCGGCCAGACGTATCTGTGTGCAATTTGTTGTTATTGTTGCCGCTGTTGCTGTTTTGCTTGTATGCAGTTGACAAAGCGTGAAGATGTGTTGCTGCCACACTCTGGTGGCTGCTGTCAATGCAATTGTTGCTACTGCCGCCGCCACTGTTGCTGCTGCTGTTGCTGTTTAACATATAAATCGTTCTTACACTAATTATTTCATATGTTCAGCGCGACATGCGCTGACTCTCTGGAAGCTATCAATTATTTGCATATGGAAATTATTTTCATTTTTGTCGTTGTCCGCTGTTCGCTGTCCGCCACGCACACACACGCAAACAGTGGCACGAGTGTGTATGTATGTATATATTTTGTGTGGAACTACTTGTTTGATTATTGACCCGCAAGCATTAAAGTTGCCAGCGATTTGCGCGATTATAAACTAATTTGTTGCTGCAAATCGTGATGGCCGAGTGAAAAAGATTTATGAACCGTATTAATACTTTAATTAAATTGCAGTTATTATGATTCAATTAATTTCGCATATTTATAATTGATTGCGCTTTAGTTACACCAGCATCGAAGCGCAACAACATAACGCGAGAGTTTAGGGAGGAAAGCGAGAGTGCAGGAGGAGGCTTGGACTGAAGCGAAGCTAATTTGAATAGAAAATGTGCAGCAAAAAAAAAAACATCAGCAGCCGCCAAAGGCTGCTTGCTTACTTATTGAAATCGCATAAACTGAAAACTATCCGAGTTTGCAACCGAATGACGCTCAAATGCGTTTCAGATGCTACGCGGGTGAAACTTAATTTAAAAATTGCAAGCATTTTAATTCTTAGTTTTTATTTTAGTTTAACTTTTATGATAAAATAAACTTGGTATAATTAAATTTTTATTTCATTTAATTTGTTGTCAATAAATAAGTCTTTTACAATGGAAAGCTTACAGACTAATGAGAAACAATCTGAACTACAAACTTAAAAGTAATACAAAAGCAATCATAAACTTAACTACAAACAAATTACAATAGGTGCAAAAATATCGATTTGGAAGACGCAAAATTTGTATTTTTTGTATTTGTTTTAAAATTCCCTGAAAACCTTTAACACTTCGCTGCATGGCATTGTTGACTTTTCATAGATTTGGAAGCTATTCTATTCACGATTTTACAGTCGTTCATTCTTCAGTTGTATCTTTTATGTTAAAACATTTGATTACTTATGGAATATTGCGAGTAACATTGAAAGTATGTGCAAAAGATTCGAAAAAAATAACCGATTTGGTAAAATAATTTTGGTTATTGATGGCGAGGGTGATGTTTAGTGCGTTGATTACGAATATACAGTGACGCCTGACCTCTGTTTGACTCCCCGCAGTAGCCAACACTAAAATATAGATAAAACCGACTTTCATTTCGGCGGTAGCGTTCTCACCAGGATACGGAAAATGTCCACAAAACTTCTTTCATAGATACAGGAACTCAACAACATTTCCTTTTTACCATCAGAACTTAACAAGCAACAAGAATAATATGACAAAAATGTTTTTTCTTCACGGAAATTAAATCATGCAACGAATGGTTAAGTAACAAGGACTTAAAAAGCATCTAAACGGCGTAATGTCTTTTTCGTTTAAGAAGTTTAAATCTGACAGGCAACTAAGCAATCAACTATAGAATTTTATATAACCCTTTCGGGACGGAGTTTAGTTTTGAGATCTAAAATACTTTCGGTAAAAATATGCTCACGCTATGAATATTGGAGTTAGAAAATATTGGATGCTTACGAATTCTGGAATCATTAAAAACTTGCTGAGACGTATTATCCCAGTAGTCCCGAAAAGGTTAAAAATGCATACCATAGCTCATTGCAGAGTTACTAATCTTTTTAAACCAATGAAGAAATTCGGAAACTTGAAGTAATAAATTCGAACACAACATCTTCAGAGACTCAATTGTTTGTAAAGACAGACTAAATAACTAAATAAATGAAATTATATGAAGTACTGAAAATATGTCTGAAATTAAAAATTAAGCAAGTTTTATATGTGAACGAATATTTCTTGATGTTTGACGGTGTCAGAATAAAGCCTGGATTCTTTCTAATTCTGGGCGCATTCTCATCTCTCCCTAAAAATCGTGAATATAATTATTTTTATTAAAAATTTAGATACAATTTAATTCAATCCAAATTTTAATCAAAAACTCAGATTCAATTTAATTCAATACAAATTTTAATCAAAAATGCGAATTCAATTCGATTTATTTCATTTAAAGTTTTTAATCAAAAATTCAGCTCGATGGGTTTGAGTTCTCTTTCAAAAGATTAGGTAGTTAACTAACGTGGAGAAGAAGGAATCGACTAAATTAATCACCATTAAATCGCCATATTAAAACCACTAACTTAGTGAACCTTCTGAAAAGTGTTGACAAAACTTTACAGAGTCAGATCAGTCAGAATCAGAAAAAATTTTTTCTAACTAAAAGTTTATTTTAATGAAAAAATCATCAAGTGTATGCGATCAATTGCCGCTGCAGCAAATAAAGTTTCAGGAATAAAGTTTCTGTCGATACAAACTTAATTAAAAAAATGTCCATCTACAGATTTTTAAACTCCTTACAGACAGATCAGTCAAAATCAGAAAAAATCGTTTCTACCTAAAAGTTTATCTAACACTGAAGAAATCATCATGTATATGTGATCCATTGTCGCTGCAGAAAAGTAGGTTCAGGAATTGAGTTCCTGTGCATACAAAATTAATTAAATAAATTTCCGTCTTTGGTTTTTAAGTCAATGAAAAAAACTGCCTTCAGGTAAAGGTACAAAGATATTTTGTAAAAATGTCCACTATTTGTATTAGAAAACCAGTAATTATTTAAAGTCCTATTTCAAGTTGAACGAATCCATAGTTAACAATGGAACACTAATATTAGTCGATTCGGTGGCTAATATTTTGAGATGTAGTTACAAAATATAAATAAAATATAGAAGAGTATTAGCGTTTAAACTGGAACTGGGATGATTAAAGAATGTATTTTCTCATAAGAATTTCATTCATTTATTCATATTCCTTATTTATTTATTACAATTAAAATACTGAAACTATTAGCTAAAAACTATAAATACGAAACGATTCCAATTTCAGGATCTTGTGTCGAAAAGCTTCAGACGTATTTTCAAGTGAACCTTAGTTAAGTTAAAATTAAGCATTTAGAATCGATTTCTTCCGAAATCATTCACCAACCTCGATTCCTCAAAAGAAATTATATGTATTTCTAACGAATATCGACTTTGAATTTTACAAGAAAAAAAATACTGAAACTATTGGCTACGAAAGTATAAATATGAAAAGAGCCCGATTTCAGGATCATGTGTCGGAATATTTCAGAAGTATTTGCAAGTTAATTTTATTTAGTTTCAAATTAGGCATTTAGAATGGATTCCTGCCAAAATCATCCACCCACCTCCATACCCAAACAGAACTGATGTGTATTTCTATCGAATATCGACTTTGAATCAAATCACAACTATTCTGAACATTATTACATAGGAATCTTTTTCAGTTGCACCGACCACATACCTTTTGTTGAGATTGTTTCCAGAACGCAGCGTCCGATTGATATTCGAGGATTGATTGTATTTTGTGTGGATTTTCAAGTGCCTATTTACACGTATCGCTCAGCTTATTAACGTTTAAGCTATTTACAACGCGCCCTAGTCAAATTTCGCTTAAATTACGTTATCACAATTTCTTTATGGGGGTTTCTCCGCTTTCGGTAGCACAAATTTACACAAGTTTCAAGTCGGTAGCCGCTTGGAAATAGTCGATTGTTGCGCTCGCTTGTTGTGTGCTCAAAGCGCCGTTTGAACGCCGATTAGATTTCTTGCGCGAATCGATAGCGGGCGAGACATTAAAGTAAGACAAGGTGACAACAGATTGAACTTAGGCGCCTCGTGACTGCTGCTGGCGGTCGTTTGAATCGCTTCAGTTCGTTGAGGCGATACAAAAGTAAAATGATTAGGATTTGCACAACGCTGACGACGATCACGAAGAGGCGAAACGAAAGGACGACATGATGAGGCAAACGGAAATATTCGAAATTTTGATGTTGGCGCGTTGGCTTCCTTTTTCTACCCATAAACGAAACGTTTTTGCGGCTGCCAATATGACTGTCGTTGTTGTTGTTGTTGTTGGTGCGGCTATTGACGAAGGTAATACGCATTTGCGGCAGCAGGTGGGCTGAAATTGGGTCGGAATTGGGCTTATGCGCACTTCACTGCCGACACCGACACCGAAGCCGTAGCCGTAGCCGACACACACACGCCGACACCGAGGAGCACTAACACGTGCGCACTGGACGCGCGACGGCGCTTATCAATTGCGAGGCTGAACTTTTTGCTGATGCTGTGCACAATTTTGGCAGCTCTGTTGGCGGCGCATACGCAATGACAGCAGTGGCAGTGGCAGCAGCATCAAGTGTTGGTGACATGTCTGTTTTTCAGTTTCTGTTTTTCGCTGAGCGTTCGGCTGCTGGCCCACTGGCTGTTCTGGCGAGATGAAAGTTCAATGCTATTTGTTGATAAGGCCGCACTGACGGCAGCAGCAGCACAAACAAACAATTGTTGCGATTACGCGCAATTCGACATTCAATTTGAATATTTCCAGGCTCGAGTCGGTGGCCAGTGGGGCGCAAAACTCGACTATTTGCCACATGTGCGGTTACAAGTACGGCGAGAAATGCTTCTTTGTCTCAGTTTAGTTGTTTTTTTGTTTTGTCTTTTTGGTAGCGAACAATTCACTCAAAGCAACCAAATTTCGCCTCGACTGACTTCATTTATTGTTATTATTATATTTTTGCTTTTGCTAGTCTTATATTTGTTGTTGTTGTTGTCACTTGCCACTTGGCTTAGGCTGTCACGTTGTGTGGCATTTAGTTTGACTCTCTGATTGTTTTCGCCAAAGAAAAGCGCACTGGCAGCAAAAACGCTGACAGCGTCGACGGCAGCAAAAACCAAAACAACACAAACACAAGAACGACGAACAATGCGGAGGGGGGCGCGCACTGGCGGCAAGTGTGTAGCTAATGTCACGCGAAATGAAATTTTCTACGTATTTTCCATGTCATTTTCGGTTTTTATGCCACACTCGCGCCAACATTTCCGGAATATTATCCTTGTTTTCGTTCACTGTCGGCTGACGGCCGGCGCGGCACAGGGGGCGGAGCACGCGCACAGGACGCGCCAAATAGTTTCGCAAATTCAACCGCACACCGAACACGTACAACACCAACAATGCTTCCAAAATAAAGACGCGCCAAAAGCAACCGAAACACAGAAAAGCGCCAGCAAATTGTTCGCGTTCACTTGCGCCCGCTTTGCACTTTACGCTTTGACTTCACTGCAACTGCGCGTAAAAATACCGAATACGAAACAAGAATTCAAGCACTGCACGCTCCACCGTAAGCAGAAGACGACAACATCGACGACACGATACGCAAACGATACGACACGGACACGGACGTAGCGCGCACAGCCATCGACCACCAAACACACGTCTATTTTGCACGTTCACACAACAACAACTAAACCAGCGCGCTAACAATGAATCCACAATGAGCTCAGCTCGTATACATTCCAATAAATCTATTTCGCATGTTGCCAGCGCGCAGCGGCTGCCTGTGTTGGTTGGTTGGCCGGCTGACTGGTTCGTTGGTTCGCTGGCGGCCGATGGTTGCCAGCTGCTGGCCCGTGTGTGCCGTGCAACATTCGTTTGCGTGTTTGTCGGCTTGTGCGTGCGCTCGTGTTGCCAAGCTGGAAAAAATGATGAATTGCCGAGGAAATGAATTCTAGTTGGAAGTGCGATTGTAAACATTTGGCGTGTTGCGTGGTCGCATGTTGCCAGCTGGCGTTCGGTGTATGTTGCGAGGCCGAAATGTTGAAAAACGGGTGGAAGGAATTTCTGCTGAGGGATTTGTTAATTTTTAACTACTTAACGACTCTCGACGAGCAGATTAGAGTGGTCGCAATGAAATTTTTTATTGAAATTTCTTACTAAAAGTATTTAAATTCTTACAATTCGCACTATGTGACAATATGATTTTTCTGATATAGTGGATTCTCGGAGAATTCGAATAATTCGAATATTTCGAATATTTCTTAGCATTATTTGTAGTATTTTGGTTCATCGATATCAGTAAAGACTCTTACGACCTGAGATCTAAATCTGGCGTTATAGAGCAGATTAGAGTCGTTGGCAATGGTTTACAAATTGTAAATGAAGAGTTTTTCTTATTGAAATGTAAAAATCTTAAGATTTCTTTATTGAAATACCTTATTAAATCTATTTAAATTTGTCAAATTCTCACTATGTGACAAATCTTTTCTCAATTCGTGACATCTTAAAGAGTTCGAATATTTCTTAGCAGCATTTGCAGTATTTTGGTTCATCGATATCAGTGATGTGTGCAATTCATGTTGCACCGGTAAGTTTTTTGATGTGTTTAGGTAAACTTGAATCTTTAATGGTTAAGATTTTGAGCTTTAAGTAATAATTGAAATGTAATCAAAAGAACTAAGTTAATTTAAAAATGCTTTTGCATTTAACTAATTCACCGTTCGAATTTGTCTTTTTCGCGCTTTAAATCGATTTTGTCATCTTAGTTTTTGTGTATTTTACCGATACTTTCGAATATTTACTTCAATTTTAATTTATAGCCATTTCAGAACTAACCAGAACTCTCCCCAAAAGTTAATTTTTTTATGAAATTCCTTTTCATTTCAACTAAAAAGTCATGGCTATCTTTACAAATTACAATTTTTGCTCGGTTCAGTCTTTGTGACTTAAAAAGAAATATATCTATTCGATTTTTATTAAAAAAAAATGGCCTAACACAATTGTAAAGCACGATTTACGATTAACGATTTGGTCATCTTAGTTTTTGAGAAATATTTACTACTACTATTACTACTACTACTATTTTATTTATTTCCAATTTAAGTTATATTTTTCCGATACGAATATTTATTTCAATTTTTTATTTATTTAATTTATATCCCTTTGAGAACTAACCACAATTTTCCCCAAAGTTTAAAATTTTTTTATGAAATTCCTTTTTATTTCAACTAATAAGTCATGGCTATGTTTACCAATTACAATTTTTGTTCGGTTCAGTTTTTATGGCTTAAAAAAAAATATATCTATTCGATTTTTATTTTAGAAAAACGACCGAAATTTACAGTTTTACATTTTTATGTTACATACTTTTTTATGTTAAAACTGGGACCTTAGCCGATATGGCAAACAAAAATTTTCTGAGTAAGAACATCAAAAGAATTGATGTAGGCATGTCAGTATTTGTTCCAATAGAGATACTGCGAATTGGATACTATTTTACAGATATTGTCCATACCCTTGAGCACTTCAGTTTTGCTACTCTTCTCCCGTCGAAATACTTAGTGGTAGTTCCGGAACGAACTTTCCGTCGGACAAGGGGAGATCTTTAGCGGGTTAAAGTCTCGCACTTTTGATGCTTTTACTCCTCGTTAAAAAAACTCTTCTCCGAGATATTTAAACCAAATTAATGTACATATATCTTTATTATGAAATATACAAAACAAATGTATTATCCAAAAATAAGTCTTTGTTAAATTCTACAAAGATCGGTGCAAACATGCAACGTCCTATTATAAGCTCACATGCTGACAATCAAACTGACAACAACAGCAACAACTTATACGACTTTATGCCACATCCTATTCGAACCTCAATCTCTATAATTTTCAACATCAACAAAAAAACAGCTCCAAAAATCATCTTTATTACTCGAACATTGCTTCTGGGGTTGATTTGTGTTGTGTTTGCTGCTGCTTCAATTCAAAACAACTGGAAATGTTGCCATGGAAGCTTGCGCTGCGCTTCGTTCGTGTTGCTGGCCCCAGATGTTGCCAAAGCTTGTTGCTTAATGCTCGCAGCATTGTTGCGCTGATTTGTAGCAGCGGCAACTTTCTGGCATTGATGTCGCATTCTTTGCGAATGTTCGTTGGCGGCGTATTTTGGTTTTGCATTCGCATTGCCGCGTCTGCTGCGCACTGTGAGTTGTCTTTTTGTGGGGTACTTTCTAGCACGTGTACGCGTGCTTCGCATTAGCTGGGATACGCATTGTTGCGCTGCGGCCCAAAAATGCACTGCACAGTCACACGTTTCGCCGGTTTTTGGGACACGAGAGCACACATTACGCATTTATGAAGTGGCGGGCTGCGCAAAAAAGGGTTGTAAGTGAATATCTGTGCAAATTCAAAGTGTTTTTTGGCTCATCACAGCGGGTGGCCGATCCATTAGCTGATTTTTGCGGTGTGATATTTTTGCAATGTTTCAATTTGGTGTTGCTGGTAGTTAGAAACGTTTAACAGCTCGTCAAATGCCAACAGACACTCCCACCACACACTGGCTACTAAAATTTGTGTTGGCGATGGCGCAGGGAGTGGAGACGTGTCGGGCGATTGCATCAGCGCGCGTTTACTAGTCAGCTGACAACTCTGCGGCCTAACCCCTTCCACAGCTTCTTTCTCTTTGCCAACGACAATTGCCGCCATGAATACTTTATTGCTTTATTAAAATAATCATGAGCGTGTTTGATGTGAGAGGCAAGAAGAAGCACCACTTGCACGTCGAGCATACACAACAAAATGTTGCTGCGACGAGTTGGCAGCTGGCGCCGTCGCTGCTTTGAGTGCATCAGGCGCTGCGTTTGGCCGCGTGCAACATTCATAAATGTGCACACGCACATAATATCTACGAATTTACATACATACATATGTATGTACAAATGTATGTACCTCGGAGGAGGGTGGTGGCGGCAGCAGCACCTCCAACCCTTCCTGTGACTGTGCGCGTATGAATGGAATTGAACTTGATTTCTTTTTTGTTTGTTTTGCAGATAACAACAACAACAGCAAGCTGAAAATAACAACAAATTGTGTGCGTATGCGTGTCTACACGAAAAATTGTTAAGATTTATTGCCTTTTTTTGTTTGTTGCTGTGCGGCGCGCAATTGATTTTACTGCTGCTGCTGCTGCCGCCGCCGGTTGGTTCGTCGCGTAAATGTGAGAAAAACAAATATTAAAGTTGAATTTCAATTGAAAGTGAAAAGCGTGGAAAAGTGGCCGTCGCATGTCGCCTCGGTCGGTCAGCTTTTGTTGTTGTACAGCAGCGGCTGCGGCTGCGGCTGTGTCCGTTCCTCCGATTTGTGCTCATTGCTCATTCGGTTGCTCGTTTGTTTATTTTGTGCCCGTTTGCCGAGTGCAATGCCAGGATTTGTGCTGCTGCTGCCGCCGCCGCCGCTGGGTGTGCTCGATGGCTTCATTATGAATTAGGACGCCGCCGGTTGGTGGCGGCGTCTCTTTTTTCTTTTGGCTTTGTTGCGCCTCCTCTCTTTTTAGCTGGTAAGCGCGATTATTAAATTTAATTATTATTCATAATGTGCGCGAGGTTTTCTCCTTCGCATTCGGGGTTCATTTGGGCATGGCACATTAAAGCGTTAATTGCGTGAAGCCATAAATTTCGTTATTTCCGCGCGCTCTTCTATAATTATGTAAATACAATGGATGGACTTTTGGCTACATCGAGCCCAATTTGTTTGATTAAAATATCCTGATATGCGGAGAAAAAGTGGTACTTGTGATATGAAGTGCAGCTGAAGGAAAACAATTGTACAAAAAAAGAAAATCATAGCGTAATTATGACTAATTCTGAAAAATTTTAAAAATTAGAAAAATAAGCTGAAACTGAAGTGGGCACGAAACTGTGTTAAAATCAAACTATCAGTTGAACATTGTTCTGACAAGCATAAAATAAAAAGGTTGTGATGTATTCGATCTTGAATTCGTGGACAACTTGAAGAGATCTGTCTATATTTTATTTTATTTTATTTTGTTTTGTTTTATTTCATTTCATTTTATTTTATTTTATTTTATTTTATTTTATTTTATTTTATTTTATTTTATTTTATTTTATTTTATTTTATTTTATTTTATTTTATTTTATTTCATTGTATTTTATTTTATTTTATTTTATTTTATTTTATTTTATTTTATTTTATTTTATTTTATTTTATTTTATTTTATTTTATTTTATTTTATTTTATTTTATTTTATTTTATTTTATTTTATTTTATTTTATTTTATTTTATTTTATTTTATTTTATTTTATTTTATTTTATTTTATTTTATTTTATTTTATTTTATTTTATTTTATTTTATTTTATTGTATTTTATTTTATTTTATTTTATTTTATTTTATTTTATTTTATTTTATTTTATTTTATTTTATTTTAT
Organism: Melieria omissa; assembly: GCA_963971225.1. Classification (NCBI taxonomy): domain Eukaryota; kingdom Metazoa; phylum Arthropoda; class Insecta; order Diptera; family Ulidiidae; genus Melieria; species Melieria omissa. Next base: position 3,831,704 of record OZ020267.1, read on the forward strand.
TTATCTTCCCTTCATTTTCTTCTTGAGGAAGGGTTTTCTAGAAAGGTGCCATGAAGCTCTTAGAAATCAACTCTTCACCAGGTCCCGTATCAGTGGATAGCTTGAAGAATGGCTGCATTATGAAATTGGGAGAAATTTACTCTTGTTGTTGCTCAAGTTCAAACCAATCTGCTTTCAAACAGATCCTTTGCTGTCGATGATCTGAAGACTGGCTTCAAGATCAAGTTCGGAAAAATTTCAATAAACTTGGCCCTCTTACATTCCTCAAACCTTTTCTTGCTTTAAGATGCATTAACCATCTTGGAATGTTCAAGGCCTGGTTGATCATCCCAGTTCTGATTCCGGATGGTTATCACGTCTTTCTTGGAAAAGATGGATATTGCTCCTTTGCCTATACTTTTTATGGTTAGACTAATTTGTGAATTCCTGTCTGACACAATGTCCATAATGATTTTTGCTGGCACCTATGATCGATTCAGGTCCATAGCGTCGTCTTGCGGCCCTCTCCTTTGCCACCTGTCCACCTCCTCATCACCATCGTGTCCACAGTCTCCCACTCCCACTGTCTCCCAGACTAGTTTGGAGTTAGACGTCGTTGCTTACAAGATTGTATTCAGAAGAATCTGCTACCAAATACATCCTATATATAATATATTGAATAAGATTTAGTAGTTTGATATGAATGCATTATTCATTTATGAAAATCTTCGGAAGAGGTCGCTTTGCAAGTACTTTGACTGGCTTAAATCAATTAACTTTCTATATAGTTTCACATATCTACTCAACTTCTTTCAACAATCACAGTGCAGAGTGAATTCTCTTGCTAGAAAATAAATAAAACGCACTTTTGGACGCCATTAAGCGTCGATTGTCCCCTAAATTGCGGCATTGCTGTCAATGCAATTGTTGCTGTCAATGTTGCAATGCTGCTAATTAAATTCAGAGCGGCATCTGTTGCAAAAGCATTTAACATCCATTAAGCAGGCAATTGTCGTAATTGTAGGCCGTACACACGTACCGACAAGTGGGATATGGGACACACGACGAAGGACAATTGGTGATGTGCGGGCTAGTCCTGCTGGACTACGAGGTTGCATGTTGTTGCACGCGTGCGTGAGGGTGCATGCCACTGCCGCCGGCCAACAGAAATCTTCACAATGCACAGGATATGACTGGAGGGGGAATCGAAGCGTGCGCAACATTTTCAGGTTTCAAAAACAATTCTACCCAAAATCCGGTGAATTGAAATTTCAAATTGAAATATTTGAGAGAGAGATCGAAAAAAAAATCTATGTTGGAAATTGTGTGCCTGGCATATCCTGCGCGCGCGCACACACACACACACTGATTGGTTGGTGTTAGTGTAGCTGTTGTGCCGTTAGAAATGACAAGCACTTTGATGGCTGGTGATGGTGACGCGCACGGCTGATACGAAATTAGAACCTCCCATGCAACACACTAATGGCTCCGCACGCATGTGTGCTAGACACACACACACACACCAGACACACACACATGTGTACATTTCGGTTGGACGTACGCACACATGCAAACGATTTCAAACTGCCATATCCGCACATTCCGAGTCGCGTATGAGTATTGAACGACGGTATGAAACGCACATAAATCAAAATGGCTGGACGGACGCACGAGCGGACAGACGAACGGACAAACGGGCGGATGGGTGAACCAGCCAGGGAACGGACGAGTAGACACATGGACGGATGGTTAGACATAGATATAGGCAGCAAAGCCAGGCACAGTGGCGGCACAGTGTTGCCACATGGCGAAATTTTCATCAGAAGCTCAAAGTTTGATTTACGGAAATTAAAGGCAGAGATTCTAAAAAGTTTTTGAGTCAAATTCTTTTTTCTTAATATTTTCAATATTCTTCATTCAAATTTCTTAATATTTTCATATTCATTCAAGTTTTGGTGGTGAAAGCAAAAATTTCAAGTTGTTTCCTATACACGAATTGTTTTCCTGCATATGTGGATGTCACTAAATTTGCAAGAATTTCATTTCAAAGTATGTTTAGAAAACCATCTGGCAGCGCTGGCAATCAGGTCAGCGCGTAGACGGTACGACCGTCGGCGCGGTAGGCAGCAGCCAACGCGCTTACGGGAAATGAAAACACAAAAGGAAAGGGAATGTGGTCGTCGAGAGGAGGGGTGGGTAGGTAGGTAGGGTGAAGCGAAGTGAATGGAATGGAAACGAACGAAGCAACGCAAAAGACAAAGGGCAATCGAGGAAGAGGGAAGGGCAATGACAGTGGCAATGGCGAGAATATGGCTGAGTGAGCGCGCTGCTGAATTGTGCATGCGGGCAGGAAAGGCGACAGGGGCCGGGGCGAGTGAGCGAACAAATGAAATGACGACGGGTTGACTGCTTGTCAAAAGAACAAACATGGGCGCACAGCGGCAACGACGGTGAACGGCAGCAGGCACTGGCACTGGCACAATAACAACAACCAACAGTTACCACCACCGCCGCCATCACCGTCCACCACCACCAGAGGAAATCAAATGAAATGGAATACACAGCGACAGACACACAGACCGAACACACAACACACGATGATGAAACAAAGACACCAGAAAAAAAGTTGTATCAACCAAAAAGTGTGTTGCCAAAAAAAGAACAACCAAAAAAAATGAACACAAAAACAACAACAACAACAAGAGCGGCGGTAGAAACAACAATAGGCAAGCAAAAGCGTAGCAGCAAACAACAAACGAATGACAACAACAACAAGAACAACATGAAAGTAGCAGAAATTTCATATGCGGCCCATATTCCGTCTAAAAGATAGCTGAAGCGGCGCTGAAGGGCAGCTACCAACAACAACAACAACAACAACAGATATCAAATAACCAAAGCAGGGAAGATATACGAAATTCCAAAAATATAAAAAACAAACACACAAAGGTAAAAGCTCACATACACACACACAGCCACACTCGCACCAGTCATCAGTGCAATCATCGCCAACAGCGGCTGCTGCGGCAGCTCCCAGCGACAAGCCCAGCACAGCCAGCCAGCAATTAAGCCGAAAATACTGGAGCAACAGCAACAAGAACAACAATAACCACAGCTGCCACAAAAACAAAAGCAACGCTGACTGGTCGGTCGGCCTGCAGCTTGAGCCAGTGTAACTGACATCGGCCGATGGGCGCTGCGAGATAAAGCAATTCCTTGCATATCCTGTGCGGCGTCCACTGCGCTGCGGTTAGGCGAAATTGAATTGGCTCTCAAAAGGGCAGAGTCAGAGTGTCGATCTGTCGATGAGTTGGCTGGTGTTGGCGGCTTATGAATTCATAAAGGAGTTCACTTGGTTATGGGAATTCATGGAGCGTCGAATACATGGAAGGATATGGCTAATGCATAGATCACATACACGTATGCACACACATCTTTGACTCATATGACTTTTCGGCGCGTGAAATTGGAACCCGCAAAAATTACGACTAGCGGTATTCACAAATTGTAGAATAGAAGAATATTTACATCAAACAAATTCCAAAAATAATTAATTTTGAATAATTTTCTTATAGTAATTTTTCCTTATAGTAAAAAAATATATCGTACACTTTTGATTTTCTATAACCACTGAGAGCATTTCTGATGAACCCAATGTTGCAATGTAGCTTGGAAGATCGATGGGTATTGACTAAAGCTTTCAAACCCGAAGCATTTAAAAAATCCTGGGATTCAGTGGCCCTAATACCGGCATTCGAGATTGCAAAAAGCCACCGGGATTTCGAGATTGGGAATCCCGAAATTGACAGCCTTAGTATTGACCCATTTTCAAAAACAATTTCAAACTCGGCATCAATTCAGCTCTTTTACCACATATCGTGAACCTCACTAGTAATAAATTTTGTTGGCATTTACCTCCCACACTTTTTCGCCTACTGGCACATGACAGTTTCGCAACGCGTGCGCCGTCGCGAACTGCAGTGAGTGATGGCTGTTGTCATTGGGGGCCCAACTGTCATCCCCCAGGGAAGGTGTCCGAAAGTGCGTTGTGCCCAAAACGTCCAAGTGTTAGACACACTTTTTATTAGATTAGTTGTTTTTGTTGTTTTTGCACAAAAGTGAGTCATGTGAGTCATTGCAACTCGTGGCGCGTTTTCAGTTTTCCTATTCACACCTTTGTGCCCACAACAAAAATTCGAAATGTGTGTGTGTTTTTTTATGTTGAGCATATTTCGAGCTCTCCCCCTCGAAAATGTCATCGGGCGCATCCATTCCGGTTCAGTGTTCGGGTCCATGTTGCAACATGCGCAACATGATTGTCAAATTTTTTTAGAACATTTCAAATGCGAATGCAGACAGGCGTAACTAGCACGGAAATGTCGTTTCAGTGCGAGCGTGCACTCTGCTCTCCCCCACCCCGCTGCCGACAACTGTGCATCGATATCAAACGCACGCGTTGTACGGCCCACCGCGACTGTGACAGAAGCACAAATGGAAACTTTTCATTTCCGCGACGCTTGCATTTTGATTAATATTCAAATATATAGGCGGAGGCAGGCCGAGCGCAAACCAGACAGTCAAATTGTTAAAGACTTTAAGGACTCCTTAAACACTGAATTGAGGAAATATGAATTATAGAGGAGTGACGTAATTATATATGAAAAGTGAAAAAGATAATTGAATGTTACAGGAATCCCAGACATATTAAGGTATATCATTTGGTTCTAAAAATAGTGAGTTTTGTCAGTGAGGAAAATTATGAAACGGTGATTCGATCTATTGTGTCAGAACTCGACCTTGGTGGGGAGATGATAAGGAATACAGGTCTCACCAGGTCTCAGTTCGAGTCCAAGAAAATTTATATATTTAACTATATTCATAGCAGAATAAACAATATTTTTTCGAGTAATAAAAGGTTCATGGACTGAAAGGTTGCTGAAATTGCCTAAGCTTCTACGGGCCTAAGGCCTAACCTATCCAGCATGCCGTATAAACGATGACAGTTCTGAGCGAATCTTTGATATCAGTCTTTTCATGTGGCTTTAACATTGAATTGAGGTCCTCAAAGTTGAAGATTGGAAAAACTGAGATTACTTGTGCTGAGATCTGAGAGATCCCTTATGTCAGTGAAATAATCATCTCTCTCAATTCACTGCACGTTTGTATGAACCGAGAGAGAGAATAAATACGTATAATTACACTGTGCAAGCCGAAAATTCCAACATGGGGGACCTACAGAGGACTTTTCTATAGATATACTGAGTTGAGAACCATCAACCGTTTGGCTGGATTGGCTCGAGTTTAAGAGAATTTCGACTTCGAATTTTGCTCATTTCAGTCGAGTTCGTCGCTTAAGTCTTCGAAGGTGTAAATGGTAATAGGTCCTAAATCGTTCCGAATATCGCCTTACTCTCTTCGGCAAGTTTTTAGATATTTTAACGACCAAGAGATTTGCTTAAGTCACCAATCCAAAAAAAATACATTCAAACTGTGTTTTCGACAAAAATGTCCCAAAAACCCCACATTCGGCGAGGCATAAAAACAGTATAGCGAAAAGTATGCCTCGACGAAAGTGGGGTAGGCACCAACAAATTAATATTTTTAGAAGTGAATTCAAAGCAAATTACAAAATTTTTACTGTTATCCTCAATATAATTTCGAATTTGCAACGATATCAGGAAAAGTTTGTGTTCTAACGAATTGGGTGCGTTTGATCAAAACCCTGTTTCTTTAATAATAGTTAAAACAAATCAAAAAGTTATAATTTTGTATTTTTGAATAAATATTAAATAATTTTTTTGTAATTAAAAAATATTGATACAAAATTTATTTCAACCGTTTTAAGCTAAAATTGTTCAAAAGTAAACTAACTCTAGAACCCTAACAAAGAAGAGTGGCGACTTTAAATGACGTGTGCCCACTTCTTAGAAAAATGTTTCATTATTTAAATACCAACAAGTAATATCGAGACACAGGGTAAAATTCGGGGTCGAAGGGTTAAAGCTGAAGATGGAAAAATCTGAAAATTCCTGATAGATATGTCAAGAGATTACTTTTGCTGAGATCCAAGAGATTCCCTATGTTCTTAAAATAAACTTTCTAAATTTACTTTATGTTTGTTGAAAAGAGAGATAGAAGTTAGAAATAAGTATAATTATTCATCAGAGGTTCTAAGTTTCTCTGTTCAGTCCTTTAAATGCTATCCAACTCTCATAAGAAATAAGTTTTGAACATTAAAACAGTTCAAGTTTGAACGACTCGCCAGATTGACGAAATATCTTACCAAATGGTTTATTGAATGGTCGACTGGTTTGATCGAAACATACCTGAAATTAAAAGAGATACACAAAATTAATACAAAATTCACTAATTTTTCATACTAACGTGTGGAGAATGAAATACGAACAAATAAAAAGAATTAAGCTTTCCATCTCTTTAAAAAGATAGGAATCAAAAAACCTTCATCTATAAGACGATTCAGTTGTTCGAGAATAAAATAAGCATTGAAAGAAAGAAAGTATCGGTGAAAAAAGAACTACTTACAGGACATTGCAGAACGTTCCTATTTGAAAACTGATAATAAAATATTTTTCAAAATTTCTTTCTCCCACTTCCAACGAACTGTTTCGAAAATTTCAAAATTCGTCACACGTTCGCTACACGGAAATTAAATTACGAAAATATTGCAGCATCCCACACTTTGCACATCAATCCCGCTTCATGCCACATTCACCATTACATTCACAACAACAACAACACTGCGTTCAGCAGCAGTCGAAATTTCTAATTGAACGCACACCACACTTGAGGAAATTGCCGCACAACAGCCCGGATACGCCGCGCCACTTTCCGGCCATTTGGTCCTTTCCATGTCCTTTGACCCTCGACTGCACTCATAGTGAATAAAGTTAGTGAAGTGCGCTGCGTTGTGCGCTGCCAACATAGGCGACATAATCAAAAACATAACAATTCGTCGCTGCCCCACGCACTTCCGCATGAAAATAAAGCCGAATGAAATGTGAATGAAAGAAGAAGAAGAAGAAATAAGAATAAGACGAAGATGAAGATGAAGATGAAGATGAAGATGAAGAAGGCGCCAGAAATTGGCGTGTGATGAAATGGCAGAGAAAGGAAAATATATATTTTCGTTTGTTGAAATTGAATGCCGAAGACACATTCTGCTCTAGCAACAACCACAACATTTACAACAAACCAAAGTTTAAGGGCCAACTTAACTACATACAACAAACACTAACAACTTGTAGTCGCCGAGAGTGCATGGTAAAATGCCGCACAATAAAAACAACAACAATAACAAAGGAACGAAATGAAAGCTGCAAAAGTGCGAAGTCGAAAAAAAAAACGAGAGAATTGCGCTGAAAGTAATTTTCAAGATGACAATAATGTCAGTAACATACAAATTCCAGTCGCCATGCCGTTCGTTCGGCGTTCACACGTACATTCATACAATTGAACATGCACACACTTACAGGCAGCTTACAGCCATTTGCAAGAGCCAACAAAATCATTTGTGCAACACCCACTCGAACCCCACTCGAACAGGCAAAGTATCTGTGTGTGTGAGTGTGTGTAAGCGTTGGCCAGGATACACTTGTATTGAGCGAGTCCTTTTTTGTCGCACTCCTTACACATTGGGTTACAATATTTTTCAATTAGAAATTATTCTGCTGAAAGTAATTCGATTATTTGCAGTCGGACGAGTGTTGGCTGATGCGATGGCTGACTTGTTGGCTGCTGGGTTGGCCGGGCTGCTTGGTTGGTGGATACTTTTGGTTTGATGTATTTTGGTTGACTGTGGTATGTTGGTGAAAAGTTGCACTCCCTCTAGTGCTAAGCGTGATGAAAATTGTGATATGTGACTTTAGTGTTGTTTGTTTTATTTTTCAGTTTTTGGGCCATGGCGTCGCGAATTGTTGATGGCTGCGGCCGCCAGTGGCAGTTTTGGCCCCCTGGCGACGCAACGAGTTCTCGCAACGCTGGAATGAGTAATTGAAAGCGTGTACTTGCTATTGTAATGGAAAATGATGAATGCTCTCGACGATTTGTTACCCCCAAACGTGTTGAACGAAAGGGTTAGCCGCCGATACGCTGGTTGCTGTTGCTGAATGATGTTGTTAAATGATTGCAAATGTGTAGTGAAATATTTATGTGTTGTGAAATTTTGCTTTATGTGTTCTTAATTAATTGATTATATTTCAAACAATGTGACTGTGGTTTTGAAAAAAGACGTTATGAGTATAATTTTTTTTAGTATGATTTTTATTGTATTATTATTTATTTTTTTTACTTTTTTTATAAGCATATTTTTTTGAATTTCAGTTCTCATCGGTGTTCAGGCGCGGATTCGGAAAAATATTTCGGGGGGGCTTTTAAAAAGTAATTCTTTAATATTTATAAAATGCCTCTTAATTTTTATGTAGTTTTATACTTACTTACTTACTTAACTGGCCATAACAACCCGTTATCGGGTTACGGCCTGCCGCAAAACTTCTCTCCAGGCGCCTCTGCTTCGCGCGCGCCTTCTCCAGTTGGTCACACCAAGAGATACCAGGGCCTCTTCCACTTGGTCCTTCCACCGGAGACACGGCCTCCCTCTTCGCCGTCGACCTCCAACCATCGAATCGAATGCCTTTTTCGCCGGAGCTTCGTCGTCCATGCGGCAGACATGACCGAGCCAGCGTAGCCGCTGGATGTTAATTCGCTGCGCTACGTCCATGTCCTTATACAACTCATACAGCTCGTTATTGGTTCGTATGCGATAGTCGTCACCAACACGAACAGGGCCGAAAATTTTGCGAAGTACCTTCCTCTCGAACACTCCAAGGGCCGCTATGTCGTTTCGTGTCATTGTCCATGGTTCAGCGCCATAGAGGAGCACGGGCAAGATAAGCGTCCTATAGAGTGAAAGTTTTGTCGGTCGAGAGAGGTCTCTACTTCTCAATTGCCTACCGAGACCGTAGTAGCACCTGTTGGCAAGAGTTATCCTTCGCTTTATCTCCAGGCTGACATCATTGCTGCTGTTGATGGCGGTGCCAAGGTAGACGAATTCCTTGACAACTTCAAAAGCATACCTGTCGGCCTCGACGTGAGACCCTAGCCGCTGCGAGTCCCTGCGTGTAGACAGCATATACTTCGTCTTGCCCTCATTTACCACCAGACCCATTTTGGCAGATTCTCTTTCGATAGCCGCAAAGGCAGCGGTGACATCTCGCTTGTTACGTCCGATGACATCAATATAATCAGCGTAAGCAAGGAGCTGGACACTTTTGTTGAAAATTGTGCCATTACGATGTACACCGGCCTTGCGCAGAACACTCTCCATGGTGAAGTTGAAGAGGTCGCAGGACAAAGGATCGCCCTGTCTGAAACCTCGAACGGTATCAAAGGGGTCGGAGAGGTCACTTCCAACCTTGACGGAGCTGCGCGTATTGCTCAACGTCGCTCTGCAAAGTCTAACGAGCTTTGCAGGGATACCAAGTTCAGACAATGCGGCATATAGGCGATCCCTTATCGGGCTATCGAATGCTGCCTTGTAATCGATGAAGAGATGGTGTGTATCGATTTGGTTCTCATGGGTCTTCTCCAGGATTTGGCGCAGAGTGAATATCTGGTCGATGGTGGACTTACCAGGTCTAAAGCCGCACTGATAAGGTCCAATCAGCGCCTTGGCGAGTGGCTTTAGTCTTTCACATAATACGCTCGTAAGGACCTTGTATGCAATGGGAAGTAGGCTGATACCCCTGTAGTTGGCGCATATTGTTGGGTCGCCTTTCTTCAGCACAGGACAAAGGGCACTGAGGTTCCAATCGTTGGGCATTCGTTCCTCCAGCCATATTTTGCAAATGAGCTGATGCATGCACCCAATCAGCTCACCGCCGCCGGCCTTGAACAATTCAGCTGGTAGCCCATCCGGCCCTGCAGCTTTGTTGTTCTTGAGTCGCTGGATAGCGACCCGGACCTCGTCATGGCTGGGCGGTGGCACATCCACACCGTCGTCGTCGATTGGTGCCATCTGGACATCTTCACCACTGGCGGTATTGTTCCTTTCGTCGCCTGCGAGCAGCTTGGTGAAGTGCTCCTTCCACAACCTCAGCACACCCTGCGCATCCGTAACCAGATCCCCGTTTTCGTCTCTGCAAGAAGATGCCCCAGGCTTAAATCCTTCCGTAAGACGCTTAACTTTTTGGAAGAATTTTCGGGCGTCATTCCTGCTCCTGCACTCCTCGATTTCCTCACGCTCGCGCCTTTCTTGCTCCCGTTTCTTGCGTCTAAAAAGGCACCTCTCTTTCTTCCTCTCCTCCCGGTATTTTTCTGTCATGGCTCGCGTGGCGGCCGACTGCAGGGTCTTCTTGTATGCAGCATTCTTCACTGCAGTGGCTGCGCGACACTCTTCATCGTACCATTGGTTTTTTGGTGGTGGGCGTCGAAAACCAAGGACATTTTCTGCGGCGACGCGCATAGAGTGGGATAAGTGAGCCCATAATCCGCCGATGTCATCAGGTGGAGAGGGGGAGCGACCGAGCTGGTTGGAGAGTTGAGCGGAGTAGGCTTCGGCTACCCCTTGTGATCGCAGCTTACTGATGTCCAGCTTTCTTCGCAAACTAGGTTGTGCGGTCTTCGCTGCGCAAAGACGCATGCGTACCTTGGCTGCAACAAGGTAGTGGTCCGAGTCGATGTTGGGTCCTCGGAACGTGCGCACATCTAGAATGCTAGAAGCATGCCTTCCATCAATCACAATGTGATCAATCTGGTTGCGGGTGGATTGATCGGGGGATAACCAGGTGGCCTTGTGGATATCGAGGTGCTGGAATCTGGTGCTACTAACTACCATGTTTCGTGCCGCGGCGAAATCGATCAGCCTCAGACCGTTGTTCGAAGTGGTCCCATGGAGGCTGAACTGCCCGACTGTGGGGCCAAAGATGCCTTCTCGCCCGACCTTTGCGTTGAAGTCCCCGAGGACAATTTTGACGTCATGGGCCGGGCACCTGTCGTAGACGTCCTCGAGCTTCGCATAGAAGGCATCCTTGGTCGCATCGTCCTTCTCTTCCGTCGGGGCGTGCGCGCAAATCAGGCTGATGCTAAAGTATTTAGCTTTGATGCGGATCGAAGCCAGCCGTTCGTTCACCGGAGTGAACCGAGAGACGTGGTGGCGAAGTCTCTTGCTGACCACAAATCCGCAGCCAAATTCGCGCTTCTCCGCATGTCAGCTGTAGTAGATATCGCAGTCTGCTCGCTTGGAGCAACCTTGTCCTGTCCATCGCATTTCCTGGATGGCGGTGATGTCAGCCTTACATTTCGTGAGGGCTTCCGCCAGTTGGATAGAGGCACCTTCCCTATAGAGGGTCCGGACATTCCAGGTGCATATCCTCAAATCATGGTCCTTGAATCGTTTGCTGTGGTCGTCAACATTGTGGGTTCCTTCCGAGGCTTGCTTTTTGGCTTTCATTGGTATTTGGTTTTCCGTGGCGGGCACCAAACCCTGCGCACAACCCAAATTTTAAGTCCTGGGGATAGGACTCGCTGCACACATTAGTTCACTATTCAGCGGATGCCAAATAGCTATCCAGAAGGGCCGCGTGGAGGCTGTGCATCAGCTTGGATTGGACAGGGACAAGGATCGTTCTGGCGTTCGCCAGGTTGAACGCAATCAGAGACTTTACCTTGTATGTCCGCTCCCTTCCTTCGGACACATTATAGTCGATCCAAATATTTCGGGGGGTTTAAGCCCCCTGGATCCGCCACTGTAAGTACTCAAACAATCATGTCTTCTTTCTGGATAACATCAACGATCTATTATACTCTTTTTACTGTTGTGAGTTTACTAGATTTGATATTTCATTGATGCTTGCAATGTAAAACAGTAACTTAAGACAGTGGCGGATTCAAAAATATTAGGGTCAACTTTAAAACTACATACAAATTAAAAGGCATATAGATTAGACTGGAATTAGTGCACGATTTTTCAATTTCGATGCTCCGCAACCTCTCATTTTATGCGGTTTTGTGAAAAAGTGCATGAGCCAAAAAATTTTGGGGCTAGGGTGGGGCTAAATGGCGTCGCATCGAGGTCAAAGTTCACAAAAAAGCTGAGAAATTTGACAAATTGCTCCACAGCTGGTCAGAAGTTGCTCTTAGAGGGTTAAAATCTATGACCGATCCCTCTAGTTTTCCTTACTGAACATTTCTTTCAAACATACTCACCTCCTATCTCCAACCCTTAATGGGGCTCCCATACAAAATGGTGGTTTTTTATAAAATGGGCTCCCATTGCTCCCAGGTTGCCCCAGATGTATCAAATGTATGACCAACACCCATTTATTTGCTCTTCCGAATGTTTCTTTCAAACATACCTACCTGCTAACTCCAAGTCTGAAGGGGGCTGCCATACAAAATTGACCCGTTTCTGTGCCATTGGCTCCCCACTCGTGGATGTAGTAGTTTAGTAAACGAGAAAACATCATATCTAGGAAAGTACTGAACCGATTTCAATAATTTGTTCAGCAATCACAAACATTCTTGAGAACAAAAAATACAAAATTAATTAAGGTTCAGAAATTCACCACCAGAGAGAGTCTCCCATACGATCGGATTTGTGATGTTGTCAACTTTTGGGTGCCTACAAAGCAAAAATCAAAATGTATTGTTGAAACCTCACTAACCTCCCTACATTGAATATAATTGCAATCGTGAGTGTTAGGAAGAAATTATTATTATTTTTTTTTTAATAAACGTTCATTTTTGTACTAACTCCTATATATGAGGGTTGAAAACGACCCTAACGTATGATTAGTCTTTTTTATAACGTAGGTCTACGGTCAAAGAATTACTTTTTGAAACCCTCCCCAAAATATTTTTCTGAATCTGCCCCTGACTTCAGTACACCTACTAATTTTAGCCAGTTGAGATCATATTGCGAAAATTTTTAACTAAATACATTTGCAAAAGAAGATGAGTTTTCCAGGGTTAATTTGCTCACAAGAACTTTAATCCATATTTTCACAATGTTTTCTGCTTTTGAAAAAATTATTTCTTTCAATTTCCAGGTGTACCCACTGTTGCGCATAAAAATGGCAGAAGCACACGTGACTGCCGCACTCTCCCAGACAGTGCACGTGTACTCAACCGCCAGAACGCACAAAGTCATAATTTTAATAAAATTAAATTTAATAAATTTTAGCAACTTCGACTTGTAGAATTCCGTGAACGGTGCTGACCGTTTGCACAGAATGTTCTTCTTCTTCTTCCCTTTACTCTTCTTCCTGAAATTATTATTGTTGCTCTGTTGCATTTGTATCTGTATATCTTATTGCACTGTTTCTTATACCTTAAGCGATAGTTGCAATTGTTGTTATTGTCATTGGTCGTCGTTGTTGTCATTATTGTCGTGAAAACGCGTGTTGCCCATAGATTATTTTCAGGTGCGCAATAAATGCGAAGCCGCTGTTGCTGTCAAGTCCAAGGCACCGCTCAGTCGTCTTTACGGTGCGTCCGCTTGTCCGGCTGTCTTTTGTGCAAGTGCAACATTTTCTGCGTATTTATGATATACGAGTGCAGCAGCACTACTTTTTCCGTCGTGTTGTTGCAATTTTTTTTCTTACAGTCGTCTGCCATTGCACCGTTTTAAGGTCGCGCTGCCTGTCGGTGTGTAACCTGTGTTGCCTGTTGCGTTCGCGCCGTTGTCGTTGACGTTGTCCGCATTGCACTTTTTGTCGGCATGTGTTGCATCTTTTATTTGTTGTTGTTGTCACATGAATCCCGTCTTAGCCGGTGCCCCTTTTTTGTGCGCATTCGCTGCGATTTGTGGCATGACATTTTTCTTGTAATCGCCCGCACTTACCCGTTGCAACGGAGACAGGCTAACAGGAAAATTAAGTTGTTGCAACATCGGCGACACGCAACTGTGACGCAATACTTTTGTAAAGCAACGAGCATTGCAAGTACAATTGAAGCGATGTACAATTGAGGCGATGTCATCTCTTGGACGATTGTAAAGAACTCAATTATGGGAAATTAACATTTAAAAATGGAAATGTTGAAAAATATGACATCAATACGCTTTTGGTTGATCATAACAAAGCAAAAAAATGTGAATACTTTAGTTTTTACTTTCGTTTTAAATCGAGTCTGTGACAGCTTTGGGATTTCGACTCTATTATTTCCTTCTTTTTTCAATTTTTTCTTCTGTTTCTATGAGACTGAGCGAAAAATCAAATCTTTATGGGCTTTTACAAGTGTCCAATATCTGATATTGAGATCCTTAGAAATTTCCATAGTTCATGTGTGGTCTGTTCACCTTTTCAGTCACATTTTTTGGGCAACCTTCCGGCCAATGTTGTAGTATCGTACCTCATAAACATTGACCAAATCTAATCGTTTGGACCCAAAGTCTAAACTACTGTGCTACAAAATTTCAAATTCCTTTGTCTTAAAGTCTTTTGCCAAAGTTTATCATCCACTCACAATCAGTCTTACGACTTCCAGCTATAATTTCCATTTAATATTCTGCACTTTTCTTTTGTAATTTTTCTTTTCATAAAACGCGCAGTTAAGGTGTCAATCGATTATCAGCAGCAATCAAAATGTTTCCAACATATCCGACACACAAGCAGCCGCAATTTGCATGTTGTAGGCCGCCAAAGCCTGCAGACGCGCGGCCTCTATCGCTGCGCAAAATCGCCCGAAAAATACGAACAAAAATGCCAACAAATAGCGGCGATAATTTTATGTGTGTACAGTAATTGCAACGACGCCGGTGGTGTGCTGCCATCGCAGCAACAAATCGCATTAGACGCTGACGTTGACGACGATGACGATGACGCATAGCACACAGGCAGCGCCACTCAAGTTGATTCGCCGCTGCACTTTTCGAACGCCAGCAGCCTTCAAGAACACTTTGGACACACATGCAAAACAACAGTGCAACAAAAAACAAGTACAACAACAAGGACATTCTAATCGCTTGCATCATTTGCACCGCAACACAACCCAGCGCGGACCCAAACCGCCAACGCGCACACACACTGCGCGACTTTGGCTGACCATCGCAGATCACAGACGGCTGATAGTGGGGCACAACGGCTGCCGATGATCGAAGCCAGTGCAACAATAACAATCAATTGGTCGGCTAAGCCAATCAAGCAGTCAGTCAGCTTGCCAGCTCACCAGCCATCCGTCGGCGTTCAGTGCGTTCATGCGTCCATGCGGCGTTGCTGCCTGGAAGAGCAACAGTCGCCCCCAATCCCCCTGAGCCAACACGCCAATCGGCCAACCGTTCAACCGTCCAACCAATTCCAGTCAGCGCGCTCGCATTTTGATTGATTTTAAATGATTATGGCTGACATTGATTTATGCTGGTCGCTTGCATACATTGCGCGCCATGTCCGTAAGATGGTGGCGGCGCAAGCCAGCCAGTCAGACGGCCAGCGAGCGCCTTCTGCACGAGCAAAGTTCAAATTCTAAGCGCAACTGTGAATTGGCGGCGGTAAGTGGAGCGAAATGGCGTGGCATGTGGCGGCCCCAAGTTGAGCTAAGCGCATTTTATTGCCGCGCACGCGTTAGGTTTTTGGCCATTGACAGGCGCGTGCACACGCACCCAGGAGGGGTATCGCTGCTGCCGAAATGCAAACAACGCACCAAGCTGGCAGTGGCAGTGACTGGTTTTCACTCATGTCCTGCCATAAAAAATTGTCCTTTTGCTAGTTGCCATTGTGTTGCGCCCATGTGCGCCCGCTTCATCAAACCGCCGCGGCGCGCCGCACGAATAGGCGGCTAATTTTTTTTGCCTTTGCATTTTTAGTTAAAGTTTATTCGCTTTGTTTTTACGCGCGTATTAGAGAATAAAACAACAATAACAGCGAATATTTTGTACACGTTATGCCGGGCACGTTCTTGACCTAATATAAGTAAAAAAAAAAACGCCCACAAAATTACCACAAGCTGTGATTGCGACGTTCGATCCAGTCGTCCAGCCGTTCACAACCGTCCAGCACGCCGTTCGTCATCCACACGCAGTCACTAAAAACATTCATATGTGTGTGTGTGTTTAGGGCAATTTATGTGTGTGTGAGTGTGTTTAAGCCAAAAAATTTCTGTGTGCTACTGGCCAAGGGGAGTTTTGGCAATCGAAGCGATTTTCTTCGTTTTGTTTGAGTTTAATGAATGGGTTTGAACTATTTGAAAAGTTCTCAGAATTCGGGCGAAATTGGATTATTATGAGTTTGACTCACTGGCCAGAAAGTGGTGAGTGCAATATGAAATAAAGGTTTGGGGTTCTTTGGGCGGAAGCAAAATGTAGAATATGTCAAGCGCTGACACTTTTACAATTTCAACGTGAAAACATGCAATTTCAGCTTTGATTTAAACAAAGTTACTAATTCAAACAAAGTTACTAACAAATTTAAACCATACCTCAACAATTGAAACCTTTAACCCTTTCGCTATTTTGTTGCCATATGGCACATTGCTACTTTGTGGACGTCTGAACCCTCCTTGGTTTCAGGAATACATTTTTTGTTGGTCCTTAGAAAAATTTGAAGGTTTAGGAAAAATACGAAATTAATCAACTGAATATTAAAGTTTAAAGAAAACAAGTATACACGTTTTTTTAATGGTATATCTTGACATAGTAAAGGAAGAAGAACCAGAAAAATGAGATATAATTTTAATTTGACGTTTTTTTCAATTTAGATACTTTTTGTGTTTTTAATTTTGGCTGAAGTAAATGGAAAAATATTCAAATTTTCGTAAAAAACATAAAATTTAAAATTTTAACTTTCCTCAGTAAAAAACTGTAGCGGAAGGGTTAAACAACCTCGTTTCACTGCCCTCAACTATTTAGAAGAAACTGTCCAATGGACTTTGTGGACGTCTGAGCCCTCTGTGGTTTCAGGAATACATTTTTGTTGGTCCTTAGAAAAGGTTGAAGTTTTAGGAAAAATATGAAATTAATAAGCTGAATATTTAAGTTTAAAGAAGATATTTTTAATGGTATATCTTGACATAGTAAAGGAAGAAGAAGCAGAAAAATTATATAAAATTTTAATTTGACGTTTTCTCTAAATTTAGATACTTTTTGTGTTTTTGATTTTGGCTGAAGTAGATGAAGAAATGTTCAAATTATCGTTATGCGTAAAAAGTTTTATGTTTAACCCTTTCCGACATGAAAATAAACCGGGCTGTATGAGTTGTATTGGCTGTAGTCCAATATATTGGACATTGTTACTGAAAGGGTTAAGTAATTATTACAGCCACAACGATGTAGTTGCTCTCCCAAATCTCAAAATACTCTAAAATACAGGGTCCGATTATAAAAATAAAAAAAGAAGCCTAAAACGTAAAATGTTAAATTTCCTCAGTAAAAATCTGTAGCAAAAGGGTTAAACAAACTCTTTTTACTGCTCTGAAATATTTAGAAGGAACTTTCCAATCTCTCCGCTTTCCAACTCGGCCTATCTCAGTAATTGAATACATTTGACTGCTGATTTAACTTTAAGCAATTTTTAGGAATTTTTTAAAACTTGTTCTGCAAACTGCAAATAAATTTCAAAAAACCAAACAAATAATCACCTAAACTTAAATCGATTTGCCATATTTATGCTGCCATAATAAAGTATACGAATTCAATTTGGTGCTGCAGCCGAGAGGCGCCAATCGTAAACATCCACAGACCAAACCAGACACCAAATGAATATTTTCCAAAAAATGTTTGTTTCGTGTTTATGAATGAAGTTGCAGACGCCACTTCGCTTCAAATTGTCGGCCGCTGCGCACAGTTCATTTCAAAATGAATAAACACACACACGACGCACAGCACACACACACATATGAACACATCCGCATCCGCCGTTCGCCAGCCAGCCAGCGCACTCCTCAATTTGGAGCCATAAATCAATCGACACGTCGCCTTTTAGTCGAAACACTCTTTTGCTGGCTGCTCTGGTATTTCATTTCTGGTATTAATAATTTTCCCCCCAAAAAATTTCGGTAACATAGCACAGAAATGTGGCCGCACCGCTTGGCCGCTTGTGAAATGCGCACTTATGGTTTTAATTTTGCTACTTAAATATAAACGTTTCGAGTGCGCTTTGAACTGTGGCTGGACTTGTGACAATCACACAAACTGATTTGCCTTCCCCCACTCGATTTCGACTTTGACCGTTGTTGTTTCAGCCATTTTGCCTCTTCACTCGTTATGCAATATTTCCACTTTTTTTTCTGGTTTGTCTCATTGTGTTTGTTGTATTTGTGCTTTTGCCAATCGTTGAATTCTTTAATTTTATTGTTTAAAAACAAACATAAACCTGTCACGTTTTCGGTATTAAAATACAAAATCACTTTCATAAATAAAGAGCAGCGAACCAAAGAAACAAACAGAACAGAACAGCACAAAAAGACGCCAAATGTTAAACGCGGACAAGGCGAACTGTCAAGTCAAATGTCATGTCATAATTAAAAGCAACAAAAAATAGCTGAAATTATTGCCAACGCGCCACACAACGCCCACACACACACGCAACCCGCCTCGAAATTCCCCACTCGAAACCAAGCAACAGCAGAGCAAATCTTCTCGTTGCGCCGTTCACATTTCTTGCTGTGCATTTGTATTTTGGGATTTCGGCTCTCGAATGCCGCATTCGGACTTGAACTGCGCTGCTAGTTGAGTTTATAAACAAATTTTGTGCTCTCGTTTTTAGTTATTGTTGTTTGCCCGAAGTGCATTAAATCAATCAGAAAACTATCCAAACAATATGGCGTCACTAGCAATGCCGAAAACTTTCTTCCACTGCGACGCTGTGGTGTTGTGTCCTTGAGAGGCGCGAGCGGCACAGTTTGCAATTGGGGAGACAACATTCGAATGGGGCCAAATGCAAAACACACATAAAAGTTTAGCAAAAAAAAAATTTTACAAAAGTGAGGTTATGCATATGCATTGTGCTTGTTCGGTGCATTACATTTCTAGAGCGGGAAGCTTTTTTTATAGTTTAAACGTAAAATCTGGGTTTCATAGGAAAGGAACTTGTAAGTGATGAGATTTTGCTGAATTCACAAGTGAAGTATTTGATGGGTTTGGATTAGGTGGATTTGCAATATTCATTCATATTAAGTTAAAATATTTCAATATTTATTAGAAAACTGTGTTAAATTATTCAGAAATGGTTGCTTCATATTGCATTGTTTCTTTACTTTATATATTAAAAAAAAACCTCAGCCCACTTTCCGTAATAAATGGAGTATCAAAAATGATATCAACTATCAGTCTGATATTTACTTCAATAAAATTTAACAAAATTTTATTTTTTTTATTTTATTTTATTTTATTTTATTTTATTTTATTTTATTTTATTTGTATTTGTTATTGTTGTTATTTTTGTTTAGTCCTAAAATTTACTAGCCTTCTTTTTTCCTTTTTTTCTTTTCTAAGAAAAGAAAATTATTAATTTCCCTAGTTTTCTCAGCAATGCTAAAATGTTGCAAATATTTTCACCACTGTTGTTTTTCTGATTTTTGCTGCTTATTCATTAATTATTTAAATTTTTTTCTAGTCCCATATCATTAGGGGAACCTAAATACCCTCACTCCTCGCTACTCCTTTGTGTGACAAAAACATATAAATAATTAGAATTTTGTTTTTTGTTGTGTGAATTGCTGCTGTTTTGGCAATTGCATGGCCGCGTTGACGAGAACGGAAAAGAGAAATGCTGTCACGCGCGTTTTGTGTCACATTTAAAACGCGCCTATTAATTCCACACGCACTACTGTGCTACGCACACATTTGGCCAATGTGCCTGAATAACGGTGAATATTAAAAATGCGGAAAAAATGGCTAAGCAAGTTTTTATTTTTGCCTTTTGTTGGTTTTACTTAATTACATGGTTTTTATTGAGCTTTTTCGTGAGCTGCACGAAACATGAAAATATTCCGACGTTTTCCTTACGACAGCGCGCTGCGATAGAATTCAACAGCAACACCAGTCACCAGCAGCAACAGCAACAGCCACAGCACACCTGGTCGTCGCCAATTGGAACCGGCGGCATAGGAAGGGCCAGCGGCAGCTTCTCAGCTCACTCAACTGTGTACGTGTGAGTGTGTGCGAGTTGAGTTTGGAGGAAAACCAAAATTTTATTGCATTTAAATATGTGGCCGTTTAACATAGAAATACACATGCTACATGTTTGCACTTATGAATATTGTGTGTGTGTATGTATAGTGTTGGGAGAAATGGGAAGAGGGCAGCGCGCCATTGCCAACGCCAGCGGCCAAAAAAAAAACGACAACCACAGCCGGAGCGGAGGAAGTGCAACGCAACCTGTTATTAGCCGCGACGCAGGCGAAAGGGCACACCGGCTGCCAAAGTGGACGAGAGCCGTGCAGCCGCAGCGGGCCAGCGGCTAGCAGCCAGTTGGGGCGAACGGATGAATGAATGAAAGCTGCAATTTATATGATTTATTGCCATTATTACTAAGGCGAAAATTGTATGGTAACAAGAAGAAGAAGAAGAAGAAGCGGCGGCAAACGCTTAAGAACATTGACTGGCGCTCGCTGTGCATACGACCACAGCGGCGACGAAAACGTCGACTAAGGCGCATCCGGAGGTAATTTTCCTGACCTCCTGCCGGCCCACCTCTACGAACCCGATTTTCATGTCCACCTCGCGGTGACGGCGTTTTCCTTGGCGCGGGCGGAAATTTCCTCCACGCCCGCCGGCACAGCGGTTCTTGGTTGTTAGGGCACGTGTACTGACAATGGGCCAATAGACGGTCGCTGCGCAGCGCACCTTCTGGGTTTGTGAGAAAAACAAAAGCAAGAATTAAGTAAATTGTTGGCAGCAGCAAATAACAAACTGCCATATGGACAAGTTCACACGATATTTCTCCGTGTGCTGGCGTTCTACTCAAAGAGAAGTTACCGACAGTTGTGCGGCGAACGCTTGACGGCTGGCAGCCGTAGCAGCAGTCGCTCTGATTATGACGGGGACTGGGAGGGGGAGTGTTTTCGAACGGTTTGACATGCGAAATAATGGAAGCGATCGACTGGCAGTTGGGTAGTTGCGCTGCCGATTGGCTGCAGTTCAATGGCAGCCAGGGTTGAAGTGTTGTTGGGGAAAACGAAAGCAGCATACTTTGCTCAATTTTTGCTTTAATACATTTAAAGTTGTTGCTGGTTCATTATTTTTGGTTTTGTTAGAGTTTCTTTAGAAGTTAGTTTCTACTTTGTATGGAAACAATGAAATTTTAACTTCGCAAATATCGAAAGAACTTTCCATTAGTTAACTTAGCGCTGATTTCTCTACCTCATCAGGTAGCGCACTCTTGCCATATCGTTCCAATTCCTAATGCTTAATCATCAAAACGTATTTAACTCTAAAATCTCCTCATCACAATTGGACACGAACTGTACTCAATTGAAATGCAATGCACACTTTCGCTGTCACATTGCTTGATCAGAAGAAGAAGAATCATTGCGACTCGGCTTACATAAATATTTTGAGTTTTTGTTTATTGTCGCAACACGTAAACGCAATCGTAAAGATGAACTTCAGCCAAAAGTGATATCAACTGGCTCAAGTGTTTTGCCGCCGGTCCGTCCTACTGAAATACATTTCAAGAGCAAATGGGACAAGTACGTGTCACACGACAATTCAATAAAACACTGTCGCTACACAACACACACACTCACACACAACTCGACCATGTAAACAAACAAACAAACATAAAAATGTCGTTTGGCCACGATTTCACTCTCCTTTGTGCCATTTCGCCAGTCTGCGAACTCGGAAATTCATTTGGCACAGTTTTTATTTCCACTGCCAGTGCGCGGTGTTTTTTTCCTTACTTGCCACATTTTGAAATCGTGTTTTTACTTAACAAATTAACGTCGTCCGAATTCCTTCGGTTGTTTACACCCTTTCGTCGCCAACGAACACATGAAACCACAAACCGCAATGAACGAAGCACTGACAAAAGCGAGCTGCCTCCAAGTCAGGGCGAATAGAAACTCCGATGCAACACAGGAAGAGTAAGAAGAAGACACAACGAATAAGAAGAAGAAGAAGCATACACCAGCAGCCGCCAAACCCTGCGTGGCGTACACAACAAGTAGAAGATAAATGTCGACAAAACGATTTGTATCTAATTTTATGAGGTCATAAAAAGCAATCATTTTGCCATTTGCAATGAAGGAGAGCGTTAAAGCGGCTGTAAAACGATATAAAATGAGCATAAATCGAGACACACAGGCGCACTGACACAAGTTCCTTTAAAGAAGAGAAGGAGAAGACATGCTGCCAACGGAGAATAATCCGAGAATTTATAATGGGTGACTGGCTGAAGAGCTCATCGATGGAGATCGAAGGGTGGAGGAAGTTGTGGTTATCTGTAGAACAGAATCCAAAGGCTTTGCTTTCAATTACCAAAATTCGATTGGTCAGAATGGGATCAGAAAACACTTAATAGGCGATAAGCTAATGAATGAAAGTTATAGTGACTATTGTTGAACAAATTGTCAACAATGGGTTACAAAAGTGAAAAGTATTACTGACATGGCGAACGTGTTGCAACATTTCTACTTAGACAGAGCTGATTGTGATTTTGATAGTTGGTTGGAGTTATTTTGGGGTTTTTCTCTGAACTTGGTGATGTTGAAAGTGACTTCGAATTAAAAACAAAAAAAAAATTGCATATAGTTCTTGAACAAGGAGTCGAAGCTTTGAAAAAGGATCTATGTGGTAAAAAAAACCACCAATAAGTTTTCAATATTCTACGGCAGTCCCGAGAAAGAATTTTTCCGAACCAGACCGGATCTTTCTAGTCATGAAATCTCTCATTCTTTGCAGTGTTGCTCCAACCTTATGTGGTAAAAGAATCCACCAATAAGTTTTCAACATTCTACGGTAGTCTCGAGAAAGATTTTTTTCCGAACCAGACCAAACCTTTCTAGTCCTGAAATCTCTCATACTTTGCAGTGTTGCTCCTATCTTACGTGGTAACAAAATTGCACCAATAAGTTTTCAATACTCTCCGCTAGTACCGAGAAAGAATTTTAACGAACCAGACCGGATCTATCTAGTCATGAAATCTCTCATTCTTTGCAATGTTGCTCCAACCTTATGTGGTAAAAAATTGCACCAATAAGTTTTCAATACTCTCCGCTAGTACCGAGAAAGAATTTTAACGAACCAGATTGGATCTATCTAGTCATGAAATCTCTCATTCTTTGCAGTGTTGCTCCAACCTTATGTGGTAAAAAATTCCACCAATAAGTTTTCAATACTCTCCGCTAGTACCGAGAAAGAATTTTAACGAACCAGATCGGATCTATCTAGTCATGAAATCTCTCATTCTTTGCATTGTTGCTCCAACCTTATGTGGTAAAAAAATCCACCAATAAGTTTTCAATATTCTACGGTAGTCCCGAGAAAGATATTTCCGAACCAGATCGGATCTATGTAATAATGAAATCTCTCATTCTTTGCATTGTGGCTCCGACCTTTTGTGGTAAAACGAACCCACCAATAAGTTTTCAATACTCTACGGAAGTCTCGAGTAAGATTTTTTCCGAACCAGACCAAACCTTTCTAGTCATGAAATCTCTCATTCTTTGCAGTGTTGCTCCTATCTTACGTGGTAACAAAATTGCACCAATAAGTTTTCAATACTCTACGCTAGTCCCGAGGAAGATTTTTCCGAACCAGTCATGAAATCTCTCATTTTTTGCAGTGTTGCTCCTACCTTATGCGGTAAAAAAAATCCACCAATTCTTTCCAGTCATCAAATGTCCCATTTTTTGCACTATTTGTCCTACCTTTCATCAATGTTTTTCTTCAACTGAGCTTGAAACTAACTTAATTCCACGACCACAGCACAATTACAAATTTTCAGCCAAAACAAAGACATTTGCGGCATGAAAAATTCACAAACTCTTGCACGACCATGTCTACACCCTCTTTCACATTTTATTGTTATGTTTTTTCGTTTTCCCTCCCGGATTCTGTGTTACATTTGTGCATTTTTCAGTTACATGTTTTGCGTCTGTTGCCGTTTCTCCTCTCCACCCACCTCGCACATGGATTTTGCTTTAACGGAAATCGTCGTCTGTGTGCAACACAGTCGAAAGATTTCCACTTAATGGCTTCTTAACGGAGTGTTTCCGGTCCAGTCCGTTTCAGTGCCCAACAAAAATGCGCGCACCACTGAAACAAACAGCACCAACCATTTTTTTTAAACACCTATCAAAACCGAGCGAAAAAAAATTTAATATGAGAGAGTTGGTTGAAATTTCGTTCATAAGGCGAAATGCGTTGCGGTACACTTTCGGCCAATTAATTAAAGCCAATTTGCTTTATAACTAAATAGAAGCAACAATAACAAGCGATGTGAGAGAAAAAAAACTGAAATTAATTAGCACAGCAACAAAACACTCGGCGCCTGCCGCTGTTTGGCTGTTTGGTTTCTCGAAGCGAAGCGGCAATGCGCAGCGTGGAGGAAAAACAGTAAACAAAAAAAAAGAAAAAAAAACAAAACCATTTCATAGAGAAGACAAAATAAAATGCGCAATAAAATAAAATTTTAATGAGCTCACAAAACAATAAACATGGACTATAAAGTATTTCAAGGTTCTCTGCACACACAAAGCAGCGTCCGACGGCCAGCGCCACCACCTGAGCGACGGCGCACTGCGTCCGCGCGGACAGGAGCGTCGTGCAGCGTGGCGATGTTTTATGCGTAGACGCGCACCTGTGTCGGAGAAGGGGCTGGCGGTGGCAGCGGCAGACGAAATCAGCATAATTTTTATGGTAACTGTGCATTTTGGGATAATTGTGAGGAAATGTGAGGAAAACCAACTGATGTGGATATCTCAAAGATATATGGCGGCTGTCAATGCGAAGAAATTAATTCCAAATTTCACATCACACGGAAAGCGGGTAGTTTTTTTCAGGAACACAATGTAAAAACTAAAATTTAGCGATGAGAATGCGCTGAAATTATTTCATCTAGAAAGACCTGACCAGCGATAGCGTTCATTACTGCCGGTTTCGAACGGCAGGTTGGGAGCTTTTTCATAAGCAATTTTTACTCTCAGAGGTTTGCCATTTCCAGCTGAGAGGACAGCCACCGAAATTCCCGTTATTTTTTTAGGTGTTATTACAGGCTGTATTGAACCTGGGGCTGCTGCCTTCGACTCGCGGTCCAACGCACTAACCAACTGAGCCACGGCGGCTGCCGAGAATGTGTGTGGGATTCATATTTTATGTTAGTTGATTTTTCGGATCCTTAGTGGATTTTTGGGAGATTTTTGGATAACGAAGTATGATGTATTGGGAACACAGGCAATAAAACATATTTTGGCAGCTATTTTAATAGTCAAAGCACCCTGTTGTGTTAAACATTTTTAAGCTATCAAAATCTTAGCTCGTTCTATTTCGTTTTCATTTATTGCTGAAATCCCATCAAAAATTACACTTTTTATTTGATTCTTTTTTTAATTGTTTTGTTTTTTTTAGTTTTTGTTTTTAAGCTGAAGATGAATAAAAAAAGGCTGCATTAAAAAAATAAATTTTTTTTTATTTTTTTATGGGAAGTTTAATTCCTTTAAAAACAATTTTTTAACAATTTTAGAAGACTTTTTTTTACTTTTGGAAGGAGATTTCAATATTTTTTTAAGATTATGGAGAACGTTTTTTGTTTTTTAACGAGGAGTAAAAGCATCAAAAGCCTACGTCAGTGCCAGACTTTAACCCGCCAAACAACTCCCCTTGTCCGACGGAAAGTTCCTCCCGGAACTACCGCTAAGTATTTCGTCGGGAGGCCGTCTAAGCGTTAAAGCTCAATCGTCTGTTGTTGGTCTGTCAAGTCCGTTATCGTCCACTATGGGGTTGGGTCACTGAACACATAGTTTCGCGTCATTGCGCCGCGCGTTGGCGCTCAATCCATCGAAGTGTTGTCATGATCCTTGCTGCCACCGTCTGTACGACTTCCCATTTCCCGGGTGAATCGCACATTTGGGGTACCAGGTTGGCTGTCGTGGGGGCTTCACCGAAGACTTCCGTAATAGAACCTCTCTCGTTAGCGAAGCGTGGGCAGCATAGCAGGACATGCTGAACGTTTTCGATTTCGTTGGGGCACTGAGGGCAGAAAGGATCGTCCTCATGTTTAAAACGGTGAAGATACTGCTTAAAGCACCCATGTCCACTTAGCAGCTGCGTGAGATACAAATCTACTTCTCCGTGTTTGCGGTTGGTCCAAACCTCGATGTGAGGAATCAAGGCAAACGTCCATCGTCCCTTCCCGATTTGTTGCACCGTTGTTGCTATTCATGTACACTGCACCGCCTTTCGTCCACTTTCGATGCCCTAGTACCCGCTGTGTGTATACGATTGAGATTATGGAGAAAGTCATTTCAGGCATCTGGCAACACTGGCGTGGAAGCATAATGGGTCACATGGCCTAAATGATGTTCCTGGCACAAATATATCCAAGAAGAAATGAGAACGTTTCAGTTTGGTAATCACAACATACCTCCATGAACCCATGTAGGGTCCCTCTAGGAACAACCGCACCTACCTATTCTACGTTGCATCTGTTCTTTTTTTCGACTGATTAACCCATTCGAAACCGATTGCACACCGTACGTCCAATGGATTTCCGAGGCTATAAGACAGTAATGTGCAATTATCTGTTATTCTGAGTAAACTAGTCGTCGAAATAAGATTTTTCTGGAACTAATGAAATCTGTTAACTACAGGAAAAAAGTTTGGCATTGGTTTTACTGTGTACACTACAAAGAAAAATAAAATTTAGCTCCTGGCGACCGTGTTCGAAAAAAATCGTCGTCTCGAATGGGTTAAATTTAAAATAGTTCATTACTTTTAGGTCGGACTTAATTAATCTGTCCTCTTTTACGGAAGATAATGCTTCTTCAAGAACCAACTTTATCAAAAACCCCTATTGTTTCATTTCAACTTCAAATCTCCTCCCACAATGGACCCAAATTTTCGTCCTTTGAGACACCGAAAATGCGAGATTCTGTAGTAAGTCTTCATTTATTTACTTCTGATTCGTCCCATCCCGAGTAATGAAATGTGGAAACTTTTATTAAGGCTTATGGGCACTGAAGGTGCTGCGGGATACAGTTACAAACCCAGACATACCCAGAGACACGCAGACACGCATGGCCTCATCGTGCACCGATAAGTGAACGGAACGGCAGATGACCAAATGCACACAGCAAGACGCTGTGATGTAGGAGTTTGTGGTCAGTCACGCAAGCTTCGAAGAGAGAAGACAGACAGACAACTGGCGAGCGAAATATGCGACGAATAATGCGTTGAACATGCGGCAATCATTGACGCAACGCGACAACCAGCCAAACACGATAAAACGCGGACGTGCTGCAAGTATGCGCCAACCATGAAGTGAAAAGCACCAAATGCGAGCAACGGACTTCTGAGGAATTGTAACTAAGTGTGTATGAAATTGAAAATAAGTTAAATTGTGAAAACAGCTGTCACACTGGACACAAATGTGTTGCAAATATGTAAGTGGTGGCATTGTTGCATGCAACACAATTGCTTCAAATGGTCAAATATTGACAAACAAATGTTGAAGGGATTTTCACAGTCGATTTGTCTATTTCTAACCACAACCAACTCATTACAATGATGCAAAGTCTGCATCGATTTCAATGCAAATTACTTGCGTGCTGGTGTAAATTTTTCAGCTACAACAACAACAACAGCTCTGAGACATGAACAGAACAATACTCTTGGTGCACCAATGCACATTAAATGTAAACCTTTCACTTTCACCGAAAACAGCGGGCCAACCTGTTGGTGGTATGCAACCGAGCGTTGTCTGCTGGAGTCGGCAGTAAAGTGTGCAAAATCGGGAATTACCTAAGCGACAACAGTGCCAAGTCAACAACAGCGCGAGCAGAAGAACAGATAAGACGAGGATGATACCCTTTCAGCAATCAGCTACCTGACTCTGCCACACAAGCGCAGAGCAAGAAAGCGAAATGCGTTTTTACAGCAATATGACACGAACAAGTTGCAAGAATACTGTGTCTTCTTCTAGTTATCTCTAAAGAGGGTTCAAGGTGAGTTGAAAAGAAGGGCCTAGGGTCTTTAGACACTCTCATCCGGTCCCCCCTTCGGTTACGTTGCTGCTTTTGGCAAAAAAGAGAAAGTTGGCCCATAGCAATTTACGTTCGAAAATGTTGGCAGTGTTTAGCCAAATGCTGCACAAAAACACAGCGTCCACTTAGAGGTCAAAATCTTATGCAACGCCCAGCACTGACCTCTGCCTTTAGTCGCATCGAATTTGCTGCATGTGGCATTGTTGTTGTTGTTCTATTGAGCACTGTTTGTGAGGCAGACAACTATGCGCCGATTTGTTACACTTTCAGCGACGGCAACAAGCAAAATCGTTGCAGCTGCATTTTCTTGGTATTTGACTGAATGTTATGCAATGTCTGCCACACAGACTGGTGCAATAAAATCTCAAGGTTATGCGGCCAATTGGAGACTTGGCATTGGTGTCCTTAAGGTGTGTGTGAGTGTGTGTATGAGAATTCCACGTAGCACTAATGAGCTATAAAGCTGGTCATTACACTAATGTGAAATTTTATTTGTTGCACGCTGTGGTTGAAATGGTAACTTGTGTCCTCTTTCAGTGTCTTTGCGTAATTTGACATTTTTAATTTTTGCATGAAATTTGCATAAGAATCCGGAGCATATGTGAAGTGACAATGAAGCCCTAGAAATGTTGCGTACAATTATTTTTATGAATGTAATTTTGTAAAAGTACTTAACAATTGAAGTGAAGGTCATTCACATAATTATAGTTTAAAAGCATAACTAATTATAAATCTGTGCATAATTTACAACAAAATAGTCTTATCTATGTTTTTTGGGAAATTTTTCTGTCTTAACAGTGGATTTTAACCTTCAATTTGTATCTTTTCTGAGACAAAGCAAATTTTCATATGGAAAATTGGTCTTAAAAATATTAAAATCATGTTTAGCTTCTTTATTTTTATAGGTGGTAAGTGAGAAAATAATGCATAAATTATACTAAAATAAAAATAAAAAATATAAAAAATAAAAAATTAAAATAAATTAAAATAAAAAAAAATCAAAAACATTTAATACTGATTTTTCATTACGCATTCAGAACTTCCTTCCAAGCAATATATCCTTGAAGTTACGATATATTTAGTCTGAACATTGTTTTAATTTGAGTCCCAATATTGATCTTGTACATCTAGTCTGAAAGATGACTAAATATCATAGACTGAATTCCTCACAGACAACTGAAAAACGTGTTTTTTTTTGTTAATTTTCGACAAATGACAAAATTATAGAAACATTATAGAAGCTCTGAATAAAATTTCATTTTAAACCCAACTTAGAAAAATTTCTAACACGGCTGCAAAATTTCTTTTGAAAAGTTTAAACTCGCAAAAAGTGACTCGGCGATGTCAAAGCATTTTCTCCACAGAAAACTGAAAAACGTGTTTTTTTTGTTAATTATCGCCAAATGACAAAATTATAGAAAAATTATAGAAGCTCTAAATAAAATTTTAAACCCAACTTAGAAAAACTTCTAATACGGCCGCAAAATTTCTTTCGAAAAGTTTAAACTCGCAAAAAGTGACTCGGCGAAGTCAAAGCAGTTTCCCCACAAACAACTGAAAAACGTAGTTTATTTGTTAATTTTCGACAAATGACAACATAATAGAAAAATTATAGAAACTCTGAATAAAGTTTAAATGTAAACCCAACAACCAAAAACTACTAAAAACGACCGCAAATATTTTTTTTTAAGTTTAAGGTCGCAAAAAGTGACTCGGCGATGTCAAAGCATTTTCTCCACAGAAAACTGAAAAACGTAGTTTTTTGTTAATTTTCAACAAATGACAAAACTATAGAAAAATTCTAGAAACTCTGAATATAATTTAACTTTAAACCCAACTTAGAAAAACTACTGACACGACCACAAAATTTCTTTTGAAAAGTTTAAGGTCGCAAAAAGTGACTCGGAGAAGTCAAAGCAGTTTCCCCACAGACAACTGAAAAACGTATTTTTTTTTGTTAATTTTCGAAAAATGACAAAATTATAGAAAAATTATAGATACTCTGAATAAAATTTAAATTTAAACCTAAAAAACTAATGACACGGCCGCAAAATTTCTTTTGAAAAGTTTAAACTCGCAAAAAGTGACTCGGCGATGTCAAAGCATTTTCTCCACAGACACGTAGTTTTCAAATTTTTGCCAAAAATTTAAAACAAAGTTTAAAAGAGAGCAACAAAATTTATTTTTAATGCTTTTCAAACAATACTCAAACTGCCTGGTCTGGCTGAATCGCTGTCGAGAAGGCGAAAAGCGAATTCAAAGTGATATTCAGGTTCGGTGGTGACTGGTTAAAAAGGAAATTGACACAGCTGGAGGGCAATGTCGCTGTTATGCCCCAACCCCATTGTCGACAGACGCCATAGCCGGCGACGTCGCCGCCGCCGCCGCCGCTGCATAACAACAATGAAGCGCACGCCGACATTATCGCCGGTGCGGATGTGTTTTGCTCAAGGCGCGCCGCTTCTCGTTGATTAACAAATAAATGAATATTTTTTTTAATATATCCCTTTGTTGAAAGATGCATGAAAAATAAGAAAATAAGTTGCTTTGCGCGCGAATTTGCTTTGAGGTTATGCATTTTGCCACGCTTCGAATCACTCGGCGGCTCTCGGCTTCCGCCGAAAAGTGTCATACGCTGTGTCACTGTGAACTGTACGCAGATTTCCTGCAATGTCAGCGTGCGTGTGTTTTATTTACTTACAACAAAAATGCGGTATTTATTTCTTTAAATCTGACGCGCTCACCAGCCGACGGCAGCAGCGCACAGGATGCGAGCGCCGTGGGTGGCCGGCCAATAGGACGCAACCGCAGAGTGCGCAGAGCAACAACAGCCGTGCCGACAGCAGCTTCAGCAGCGGCAATCGCAACAACAACCACAACACCGAAAGCTTTTGTGTCAACGCCATCAGCAGCGAAATCAATTCACCCAATGTTGTCCGTTGCCCCGCCGCGCCGCGTCGCCTAACAGCGCACTGGCTGCTTCCGTGTGCTAGTCTGTCTGTCTGTATGGTTGGTTGGTTGGTGAGTTGGTTGCCGCGCTTGCGATTTTTCCAACTCTTCAGTGAATTTTTGTGCTGGCTGCACTGCCCCGCCACCATCGCCGCCGCCGCCCACAATTTTTGGCTCGCTGTGCACAGCGGGCGAAATATCATCGCCGCCATTCGGTTGGTGGAGTTTTGCCACATCTACCAAGTGTCAATTGCACAAAAGTACGGTCTGGAATTATGAGCGACGATTTTGAGGTGGAAGTATAGCAAAGCTTTAAGGTAGCGAAATTTTGCAACAACAAATTAGATAAATTTAAGAGTAAAATTGCCAATGAATGCTGCCATGGATTGAATTGCTTTAAACAAGTTTTTACTACTCAATTTTTGGCATATTTTGTCGATACGAATTTATGAGTAAACAATTAACAACAAATGGTTCCAGATCCATCAATGGTTCCATCTTCTATGCAGTTCCAAATCTTTTTGCACAATTTCCGCTGCATTTTTCTGGTAAGAACTTTAACTAAAAAATTATGTAACATCGACTAAAAGTTACAGATTAATGATGCCCAACTCGTATCACATTTTTCCGATAGAAAGAAATATTTAGTAGTTAGTGAGACAAGTTTCTATACACAGTTTTAGTCTGAGCAGTTGGGTTGTGGAAAAAGTATTGAGTGTCTTTTATTAAAAATTCAAATCACTTTTGTTTTAACCCTTTCCGATATGAAAATAAACCCGTTCTGTATGAATTGTATGGGCTGTAGTCCAATATATTGGACATTGTGACTAAAAGGGTTAATTAAAAAAACATTTTATCACTCCAAATATTGCCCATTCTTTTCGACAACTTTTTGCCATTTTTCGGCCAGAACCATTATTCCCTTGTTGGAAAAATCCATGGGTTTATCCTTGAAAAACTAGTCCAAGCGCCTTCCGCAGTCCTCTTTTGAGACCAATTTTTCTCCAGCAAGAGCGTGTTGAAGAGATCTGAACAAATGGTAATCTGAGGGTGCAATGCCAGGACTATACGATGGATGCATTAAAACTTCCCAGCCAAAGTCCTTTTTTGGCGGGTCAACAAAGATATGTGTGGTGTAGCGTTGTCGTGATGAAATATAACAATTGATCAGTTCCGGCCTCTTTTTTTCAATTTCTTGCTTCAACAGAAACAGCATTAATTGCTGGCAGTAGAGGTTGGAATCAATCGTTTGGCCAGGCGATTGTAGCCTCTTAATGGATTATACCCTTGTAGTCTCACCAAACGCACAGCATCACCTTCCTTGTCGTCAATCCTGGTTTTGACACCGTTTTTGGAGCTTCATCCTTTGTGTACCAAGACCGTTTTTGAACAACATTATGGTATGTGATCCACTTTTCATCACCTGTTACCACACGTTTCAAAAATGGCTCGATTTCGTTCCATTTCAAAAGTGAATCGTAAATTGGAAACTCGGTCTACAAAATTTTTTTTTCACTTAATTCATGAGGCACCCAAACATCGAGCTTCTTTTTGAAACCAACTTTATGCAAGTGGTTCAAAACGGTTTTATAGTCGATCTTCAGTTCCTTAGCGATGTCATGACTGCTTACATGACGGTCTTCTTGAACCTTAGCCAGAATTTCACAGACTTTTTCGGTGATGGGTCGATCAGAGCGAGGAGCATCTTTTACCTCCAAATTTCCAGATCGAAAGCGAGCAAACTATTTCCAGGCAGTTGATTGAGATAGAGTATCTTCACCATAAGCAGCACAAATCTTTTCACGCGCCTTTGTCGTAGTAAAATTGCAAAATGTAACATATTTTTTCCGAAATTTCACTCATCTTTGCTTTAGAATAACTTTTAACTCGACGCAAAAATCTCAATAAAATTTCGCAATTATTCGGTTGATTTGTTTCTTGTCAAGCAAAAAAAAAAGTTACTAAATGTAGCTAACCCTTGCAAAGTTATTACACTTTAAAGTCAAGTGAACTGAAAAACGCTCAATAATTTTTCCTCAACCCAATAGTTTCAAAGCTGGTGGGACTAGTGGAACTTCCTTTCCTGGAAGTCTCACTCAGCCCAAAGAAGATACTTTAGAATGGTTTATGAATTAGAACGATTGGTTTAATGGATACATAGATCAGCCATCAGAGGACAAATGGATGGACGTCGATTCTTTTAAATATCTCTAAACACATTTAGAGACATCTCAGAGACATCTCAGAGCAATGGGATTCAAATGTTGTAAAACAAACGCCAATGAACGCCTGTGACGCCAATGAAAAAAAAAACACTTAAACCTTTCCTCGCTTTTTCTTATCTTTTTCTCTCCTTTTCTCTTCTTCCATCTCATCATTATTGAAGCCATCTTTGGAAGTCATTATGGCGCCCGATCCGATCTATAATTGGCACATTTGTTCGCACGATTGTCTGCTGCTGCTTGTGTTCGGTGGCCAGTGGTCATGTAACTCATGTCGCCTGACATGTCCATTTCAATTATTTAATCAATAATATTAATTTTCATATCATATTTTGTCACAAACAATAAAATGCAAGCTGGCTGACAGTCAACAGAAACACACACACATTGACATGAATGCTTTTGTATGCATCATATATGTGTGTGTGTGTACAAACGGCCACACAAAAGCAGCCAGATCGACCGACAGACAAATGCTCAGGCAAAGCGCCAATGCGGCAGCAGACAGTGGCGCAACGTGTGTCAATGCATTGCTCAGCTAACGCGAAGTGACAGTTGTGGGTGGCGTAAAAATGGCTGCAATTGCTGCTGCGGCTGCGGCTTTGACCGAACAATGAACGCGGCGTCACATTGTTGCATCGTTGCATTCGCATTGTGGCGCTGCATTCATTTGCATTCGTAATGCACATAGTTTGTTGCAAGGATAATAAGGCTAATGCATGCGGCGTGGCCTGCGTGTGTAACTGTGTTTGTGTGTATGTGTGTGGCATTCGATTCATGGACACAAAACGAAATTAGCCACACGCAATGTTAAAAGCTTTGTTAACCACAGTTATTCACATACACACACACATAGACATGCACTCACACAGCCATTTGTCTGTGTGCGTGTGTGGGTTTAAGTGGACGCTTTTGTGTTTATTTCGCTTTTTCTGCGTAAATTAAAATTTAATTGGACTTAGCGCAACAACAAAATAATTAGCCGCATTTGAAATCGTTTGTTCAACAAATATGTAAGTGAATGGTTGTGTGTGTGTGTAGCTTTCATCAATTTAAGCATAGATTTAATATTAGAGTTGCCGCTTGACAGCGCCCATATCCTAGTTCATCCTGCGAGATTGAAAAGTTTCACACTTTGTCCTGGAAATTTAATCAAATTGTCACTTTCAATGCAACATTGAGCATTTACCGTTATTTACGACCAATAAACTTCAGTCCAACGACATGCGCTGCAAGGCACACACACACACACAATCACACTTACACAATCATATGAACACACTCTCGTCCATGGTGACTGACCAGCTGCAGTCCAGGCCAGGACATTGGTATTTCACACCATCATCCCTCCTCAAGGCGCCTCCTTCGGTTTCTGTTGTCCTTTTGCCAAGACAGCACAACGAACGTGTTTACAAGTCTCACAGACTTTGGCTCGTCTCTCGATTTTCAATTTATTTGCATTTCTCACATTTTTTCAACCAACAACCCGGCTCGATCTGCCTATGCAAATGTTCTGCATATGTGTGCGTGTATGTATAAATGTATGTACGGATGTGTGTATGGATTTGTGTAAAGAAAGGATGCTTGGCATTTTTGCGCCACAGCCAAAGCCGACAGCTGTCGCGCGTTGTTTTTGATTTGATTATGGAGACATTATTGAAAAATTTTCATTTGTTCATTCGTTGGAAATTAATGCAAACGAGTTTGACTGCGAATTTCAAATGTTGTTGTTGCTAAAAGTTGTTGAAAGGATTTTTGTTAAATTTACCTAATAAATGTTTAAATTTATTAGGTAGAAAAAAGGAATCTAACAAATAAATGAAGAACTAAGTTTGGAACTAGGAGAGAAAGTCCGCGTTGTAGAGGCCCAACATAGCATAGCATAGCATAGCATAGCATAGCATAGCATAGCATAGCATAGCATAGCATAGCATAGCATAGCATAGCATAGCATAGCATAGCATAGCATAGCAAAGCATAGCAAAGCATAGCATAGCATAGCATAGCATAGCATAGCATAGCATAGCATAGCATAGCATAGCATAGCATAGCATAGCATAGCATAGCATAGCATAGCATAGCATAGCATAGCATATGCATAGCATAGCATAGCATAGCATAGCATAGCATAGCATAGCATAGCATAGCATAGCATAGCATAGCATAGCATAGCATAGCATAGCATAGCATAGCATAGCATAGCATAGTGATGTCCCTGAGACAACCACTTAACCTTCCTACTTATGTAACTCTGCAGTCACCGTTCATATCACAAACCGTCTCCAGAGAACAACTATTAGTAAGATTTCTGTACTTCTTTAAGTGATCCAAGCAAGTTAAACGCATCAAGTGGCAGCAAACTTCACGCAACTGTTCCATCTCCCACGCTTCTCATTATCACTAAAAGTCTTGCAATGACTTCCGTAGCATTTTATTGCGCTTGGAACAATATTAAATTACGATAATCCTTGGCTGCTAGGACTTTGAATTGTATTTGCAATAAATTAAGTCAGGCAGCCGCCGGCGTATCGAACACCTCATTAAAACCACTTCGCCAACCAACCAAATTCCACCTCAGCAGAGCAGCAGCTTTCGTGGTTGCGTTTTGGATTAGCTACGCGCCCGATTAAGTGTGCACTTTAAATGCAACAAATGGACAATATGCCACATTGATAGGGGAGCACGTGAAAAGTGGTGTGGTGTCTGGCGGCGTTTAAGTGTCGCTCAAATAAAATTGTGAAGACGCAAGGCAGCGCTGCGCTCCATTTACATTTTCGTACACGATTAAAGAATATCGAAATGTCATCTGTTCGCCGCGGACGGACATGGCGTTGCCCAGTGCTGTCGCTTTCATTGCCAGCGCTCGTGTTGGCCATGTGACACGGCGACTACAACGACAACGACAACGACGACGACGACGGCGCTGATGGAGTAAGTGAATGTGTGCTCACGCGTTTCAGCATTGTTGCAATGTGCAATGTCGCACATTTTTATCGCACGTCCGCGAAAATTCCTCAGTTCCGTCGCTTGGCGTTCCACCGCACCGGTGCGCCGGTGTCGATGTGGCGCGCACACCGCCAACCAGTCAACCAGCCTCTGCCCAACTGCCCGTTGCGTCCGTCCATTCCACAATCGCACTGGCTTTTCGTTCAATGCGTTCTCTGTGCTGGGCTCCGTGCCACCGCAGACAATTGCGTTCGTTCGTGCAACGTGCAACGTGCAATGCGCCACTCTACAACACTGCAGCACGAAGAATGAAGATGTTAAACGTTTTGCTGATTCGTGTTTTATGAACTCAATTTCAATTTATAATCTCCGTCACTCACTCACTCACATCTTTCCCGCAAGCTGCCCGCGTCCCAAGCGCGACTTATTATTGCTCCTATTGTTGTTTTTGTCGTCGTTTGTGCTGTTGCATTGTTTTGTTCTGTCTGTCTGTCTGTCTGTTTGGCGTTCGTGTTGTTGTTGTGTGTGCAACATTCAAGTGCAGCATGCAATTTGTGTGGATTTTGCGCATCGAGGGCACTTTTGCAGCCTCTTTCAGTCCTCCCTCCCTCCCACAACAACTTGCGCGCCATTCGCCTTGGCCTCGCATTCATTCCACCTTCGCGTTGCGCATCCTTGCAGCTTTGCGTTCTCAAGTTTGCAATTTTAAACGTTGACACAAATCAGATATGGCGGTAAATGGGAATGCAGCAAATGCGCATGCAGGAATGTCGCAGGTATTTCACATGTAAACAATAACAACAACAACAATACACATGAAAAACTCTGCGCTCAATTGGTGCGAGCTGATTTGAATTGAACACAGCTTAACTGCCTGGCAGCTGCCGGGACACATCGAACACGACGAATCAACTCACCTCGAGTGGTTGCAAAATATTGACTGCGAAATTGAAATGAAAAATTTACCTGCAAATATAAGAAAGAAAAATATTATTGTTTTTTGTTTCACATAAAATTGATTGTGAAGAAAAGGATGACAATATTATAAATAAAATAATTAATAAAAATAAAAAATAAAAAATGTTTTATAACTATGCAAGAGTAACTTGTTCATTGGTTTCTGATTACTTTTGGTTGGTTGATTGCTTCTAGTGGCGATGTTTCGACATTCAATTAGCACATTGGCGCCGTTTTGTTACCGCAATTTCCAATAGATGCAAGTTACA
The DNA here is from genome assembly GCA_963971225.1 of Melieria omissa. NCBI lineage: Eukaryota > Metazoa > Arthropoda > Insecta > Diptera > Ulidiidae > Melieria > Melieria omissa. The sequence goes on from OZ020267.1 coordinate 3,869,178, forward strand.
AACTATTTCTAGTTAATTTTTTTCTAAATATTCTACATATATTAGAAATACTTAATATAGAAAGGACCTAACTAAATATTTTTCAAAATCGAGATTTTTGCAGATATTGATAAGTCATCCTTAACCGACCAAAATTGTTTTTGTACTTCTAATATTTTTTCGACAGAGTCCCGCACGAGTATGCATTTTTGCTATTCGAAAACATTCAAATGCTTTTGAATAGAATACTTCACTTCATCTCTGCGGACCAGTCCGAATGAATACGAGTACAGCTCTCTTCGAGTACGAGTAAGCTCCGAACAGAAACGAGTAGACTTACACTTTTTATTCACATTCGCTCGAAGCGGGAAAACGAGGACAAAAGCATTCGAATAATAGTACAAACTGCTTGAATATTCGAATATACTCGTTTTATCATTCCTAAGATTATTTAGAAATATTTATGTTGTATATTAATATTTATTTATTTGTTATGCTACTTTCTTCAATCATTTCCATTTTGCGTATTAATTACAATAAGCCACTTTAACCACACCACATTCGATGAAACTGTTGATCTTCGAATACTTCGCAAAGTTCTCGATTACCGAATACGAGCACTGCAGTGTTCGCTATTTACCTAATATGAATAGAATCGAGAAGCGACGCTCGCTGGTTCTCGTTTCTATTCGCTTCGTTGTACACATTCTTAGAATACCAAGTACCCGTACAGTATGTACAGTAGTGTAGTCGTCAAAATGAATACATTCATGTAGGATATTAATCGATAACTAATACCAATTTTTTTATTTGTAGGGACGAAGAAGATTTCGGTGATAAGCATTGAACGCAGAAATGTTTCATTGTGCTTGGAAGTCGAAATTTACTGAAGCCGACTCGCCAAATTACCAAGTCTAGAAGAAACTATAGAATAATTAGCTAAAAAAATATGGGAAAATACATGGATGTGGTCGAAGGTAGATATGTTAGACTTTTTTCTTTGCCAGGGTTGTAGGGCTACAACTGAGACAGTGAACCACTGTCAATACGCCAATTCCGTTTTGGTATCTTAGAATCAATTGGATCATTATGAAGCGTTAGCTTAAACGATTCTTTAACATTGTATTTTTAAAATAGAATATGTTGAATCATAAACACACTACTGCTTTAGCTGGCAACTTATCCGTGTGTGCAACTTACGACATAAGTGGATGGAAAATCGATACTTTGTTCCAACTTCAAAAAGCGGCTTGAGAGCTTTTCATATACAATCTTTTTATTTTCAGTTATTTTATTTTACTTGTAAACAGATATTGTCTCCTGATTTAAAAGGCAAAACCAAAACGGTTTTCTTAGATTGGCTTTGTTAGGATTCAAACCCACAACCTTGCAACACGCAGTCTAATGGACGAACCATTGAGCCATGGCACCTATCAGCTACAGCCAAAAATAATTGTCTTTAAAGTATATTAAACCGCATTTCGAAGAAAGTAAATTGACTTGAAATAAATAAATGAATAAATCAAGAAATAAATAAACTAAAAATAAATAAATAAATAAATAAAACCAAACCAAATGGCTGAATGTTAGAAAGCATATCTATCAAACAAGCGAACAAGTCACACATGCGCTTCATGAAATTCAATTTGAATGCCCAAATAGCCAAACAATAAATCACTTATTTATTAAATAGTTATTTGGAACAAAATTTGGTGTGATTTCAATTATACATTATGAAATGTGTCAGCACATGAACGTTGCACAATAGATGTCAGATACCCTTGGGAATTTCAAATAGAAATTCTCAAACACTCGTCCGAATGCATTTCCACTGATTCTCAGACAAACATGCACACAAACTAATGTATGTATGTATATATATGTATGTGAGTAGGCATGTAAATTGTGTCTGGAGTATGAAGCACACATTCCGGCCATGCAACGAAGACATCTCTCACAAGCTGTGCCGAGGATCTAATTTCCTCACAAGCTTCTTGTAATATCCTGTAACAGTATGCAGCATGACTAACAATAAGTTGCTGCTTTCATTGTTGTTGTCGTTGTTGTCGTTGTCACTGTGATTGCTGCGCACAGCCACACGGATACACTGAAATGCATTGCGGCCCATTTGCGCAACGACAAGAAGGAAATTCAAGAAGTTTTACTCAACTAATATGGAACGAACGTCGAGTGCAGCGGCCGTGGCGGGGTGCAGTGTGGTATTTGACACTTTCTTATAATTAGCAGAGTTTGCAGTTGTCATTTGGGGAGAAAAAGTGAAAAGTTGAAGGAGCAGCAGCCGACGAAGACGACGCAGCCGCAGCCAAAGCAAAAAAGTGCGTATGCATGCAAAACGAGAGCGAAAACAACAGCAACAACAACATTGGCAACAAAGCAACGAAAACATGCAGGCTGACGCCATGGTGCGACGCAGACAACACTCCTTTGACAAACGGATATTGCCGCAAGCGGCTGAGAGTTTGGTGGGGGCCACTTGCGAGTTGACAGGCGTGGCCATGTGCATGTTTGTAGCGATGTGTGTGTGTGTGTGCATGTGTGCGATAGTGTTGCATACTTTAAGGGTGGTTTCTGAGTGAGCACGCAAGGCCAGTGTCCGGGGTTTGAGTTGCTGCTCCGTTGCCCGGTAATGATGATTGCCACTAATGATGAATATGTTGTTGTTGTTGTTGTTGTTGCTCTAAATATGGCCAGTGTTGTTGTTGCTCGTTGATTCTGATGCTGATGTTGACGTTGACAGTTACTTTGATTTATTAACCCCCTGATTGTATTATTTAACGTTGTTATTGTTGTCCTTGTGCGTGTTTTTATTGTTGTAGTTAGTTCAGTTCTGTCTGCGTAGTTTTCTTCTTTCTGCGTTAAAACAAAACAAGCCATACACACTACACACTCGTGTGCCGCGGTAGTGTGTGTGTGTATGTGTGGCTATGTGTCCACTTATTCACTTTTTACCACCCCGCGTCGCGCTGTCGCGTACGTACTTACCCCTTGAGCGTATTTGCTTTAATTAACACAAATTATTCATTCTAGCTGCCCGCTTGTCCGTCCTTGTCCGAGTTGTCCAGCTACCCAGCTGTCCAGCTGTCCGCCGGCCACCACAGTCAACCAGCCATCCCTTTGTGTATAATTAGTTAATTGACCTTTTTTACCAACACACGACCACACATGAGTAACGCATACAAACACACATACACAACACATACACAACGTCGAAACAATGACACGCATTTTCCATGCGGCAACATTGCGAACATCTCAAGTGGTGTGGAGCGAACGGCGGCGCTGTTCACCTATCGGTCAGTGAATTTCAAATTTTTCATGCAAGCGAACAGTTCAATATCTCCCCTTACACGGGCGTATAGGCACTGGAGGGGTTTCAGGATTTAAATTGGATGGGTTTTGAGTATTCGAAATCACCATGACCCTAAAAAATGTCAACTAGAAAGAGCTACGAACAGCTGTGCCTTAGCTTAGCGTTAGCCATTAAAATTCATTGAATTCATATAAAATGTCTCATCTCCCCATATGAAAATCTTTGCCAGCGACACTGAAACGTGTGTACAGTTTTGGTTTTTTTTCTTTTTCTTTTTTGTTGGTGCTTTAAGTACACGACTTAATTAAACCCATTGGTCATTTGACAGCGGTCGGACAGCGTAGATGTTGTTTTAACGGAAATGTGAAGGACACACTGAAGCTCAAGTCAATGACTTAAAAACACTGCAAAAAGACGCGAGAGCTATGGGCATTCAATGAAGGAAAATTGAAATATTTATAAGATCTACTTTTGTATAAAAAATCACACAATTAAGTTTTAACATTGTCCTGTACGATATGTTAAGTATATGTGGATCTTATTCAAAGTGAGATTAAATCGCGCGACAACAAACACGCGAAAAATCAATATACTCGCGAAATTAGGGGCCAAATGTATTAAAACTGAAAAAAGTATTCCATTTTGTAAATCCTAAACTAATGAAGTTAGAAAGACAAAATTCTAGAATGTGATAGTGTACATATAAGTCCTTTAGGTATATTTATTTACAAAAAAGTATTGGAAATTTCCAAAGATATTCAAGGATAAAGTTTTAAAAGGACATTTTCAATACCTCTTCATCCTTTTGCACCAAAACATTAAATTTTCTAAAATTTTAAGGATTTTACTCTTTCATTTGATACCCATGTTGTTATACTACAATGCGCTCAATTTTTAAAATAAATTTTTTTAAATAAATATGTCCTTGAAATTTCAAAATCCTTTTAAAAAAAATGTTGATGTCAGAAAGAAAAACTAAAAACGCAGCTTCACTCCATTTGGCGCTAGTTTCGCGAGTATATACACAGTGCGACAATTATGTATTTAGACTCCCCTTAGAAAACACAATTAAAACACGATATCTGCTAATTTTCGGTATAAACATTTATTCGAAATATTCTCCTCCTGATTCAATACACTTGTTACATCGATTTAATAGTAATTCAAACGCGTGTTCCAGCTCATTTTTCGGAATTTCCTCCAGTGCCCTCGTCGAAGCCGTTGTATGGTCTGAATGTCATCAAGAAAGCATCCTTTCAACTTCAATTTCAGTTTCCGGAACAAAGATAAGTCGCACGGTGCCAATCTCTTGAATACGGCGGATGATTCAACACACAGACCTGATTCCGAGCCAAAAATTGACAAACAATGAGTGCTGTGTCACTCGGTGCATTATCTTACAACAGAGACCAACTTTTTCGGTATTCTGGTCGAATACGACGGATTCTGGCCATCAAACGCTTCAAAACTTCGATGTAATATGCGGCAGTGACTGTTTGAGTAGTTGGAAGAAATTCTTTGTGGATAATTTCTTTGCTATCGAAGAATGTGATGAACATTGTTTTGATTTTTGATGGAACTTTTCATATCTTTTTGGCTTGTGTTGAGTTTTTTGATTTCCATTCCGCACTTTGACGCTTGGTTTGTGGATCGTATTGGAAACACCATGTCTCATCACCCGTAACAATTGTTTTCAGGAAGTTTGGATCATTTTCTGCGGCTGCAACGATGTCTTATGTGTAAGGACCGCTCTTTGCTCCATGTTTAAATTTCAACATCAAACGAAATGAATTTTAATAAATATTAAATGTCAACCAAATGTCATGAAATTTTGAGTTAGTAGAGGAAGGTTAAAGCTTCAAAACGCACATAGATGGCGCGCTTGGTTGCTGAGATATGGTCCGAGTCTTAATACATAATTGTCGCACTGTGTAGATTTGTTCGTGTGTTTTGACTTTTTTTGACTTTTGTCGCACGGTGTTATATGTCGCTAGTAATTGGCTCCGATACTTCAGGAACGCATATGGAATCGGTGGACCATATTCAAAATCGAACAACAACGAGAACTATCGAGTGCCTGGAGAACATCATCACCAGATGAACACACCATATCAAATATTTTATCTTTTTCAAGTTAGAAATATGTGAGACTTAGAAATATACAAAAGAAAAATATAAAAATGATTGGCATTATTTACCCTTGAAGGGACTTACGGATTATGATAAAATAACCAGAAATATTCTGACGAGTGGAATTAGAAGAATACTTTTTGTTGAGATAACGAAAATACTGTGAAATGTCTCACTGTGTACATTCGTTCTAGTTGTCCTTAAAAGTTTAAATTATTCAAATTTGACTTTGTATATTTTGTTACTCCAGAAATTAAACTCTTCCTGTACACACATATATTGTTCCACTGCCTAATTAAGACAGTTTCCAATACTTTTAAACTTTTTCGATATGTAAAACAAATTTCGGATAGTTCCGCATACTTAAACCTCGACCTCACAAAGCACGAATACAGAGACTTAACACTAGGATGTGCAACTGGGCTTTTCCAGGCCCATTTTGACTTTGAGTAGTCGCCAAATTGTTTCTTTAGCTCTGATCGCTGAAATATTTTATGCCAACTATCGCTAATGTTTTCTAAACGAAACGAAACTAACAAGAGGTTATTTGCATAAATTTTGTAGAACAAACATGACCACTTTATGTATGTAGGCGCTAAGTGGAGCAACTGGGCCTGGCGAGGCCCATAAGCGTAATCAGCTATTCCTACGATTTTCGCCCAGTTAGGCGTGGCATAGACAGCTGATACTTGGCACACGTACTCTATGATAGTATAGCTGTGTGTCGAAGTAATTATTTGGGGGGATTTCTTAAGAGAGTGGGGGTTGAGGTGCCCCAAAAAGTAAAACTGCTATTTGTATATGGCACAGCATTTAAATTATTTATTTATTGATTAAATTGAAATCAACATAAATAGAGACAGTTTATTCTGCAGCACAGCCATGGCACAAACATAGTTTTTTTACAGAGCCGTGTTCAAGGCACATGAAATTTTTACATGAGTTACACGAGAAGAAGGTTTTGCGCCGTTTTTTGTCATGTTGAGGCTTACACCATGCACAGTCCTTTCGTTGTTTCTTGTCTGGTCGTGCGGATGTGCTTGGGGCTGGGTAGTAAGCTTGTGTCTGTAATAATAAAGACAGAATTAACAATGCATAATAGTTTATTTTTAATAATTACTTACAAAAACATTAAATTTCGCCATAGCTGCACTGATATTAGGCCAGCGGCTAACGTGACTGTTCATTGCCCTATTTTCCATGTGAGGAGTGACCAACTGAGTCGTTAAAAGCGTTAGATATTCACGACGTTTATCCGTTTTGGGTGATCGTTTCAACGAATCGTGAACAATAAAGGATGCCAGGCCAGCAATATCTAATATGTTATAAAACATGGAAAGTGGCCAACGGTTTGTGCCACGCTTGCACGAGTAACTACTGAGCATCTGGTCCATAGTATCGACACCTGCTTTATTTTCGTTGTAATCAAAAATTTGATAAGGCTTCTTTTATTGGCATTGTCAACTTTGGATACATAATGCTGTGTTGACAGCAAAATTACTGCCTTATTTTTTTTGGCACATATGAGCACAATGAAACTTGCTCGTTGTAATAGCCAAACAATGTTTCCTCCAGTTTACGATTCGTCGACTTTTTGAACTCCTCTGGGACAAACCGTTTATTGGGACGGACAGTTCCTACAATTGCCATTTGCCACATTATTTGAAAGAACATTTTCCAGCCGCAATTTTTGTAACAAACAGATAAAATAAAGGGTTTTATAATCCCCCTTGCGTGCGCCACTGCACATATTAATTGTAATTGAGTCACCAAACATGGCTTCTCGTGTTTGAATAATTTTTGTTTAACGGCTTACGTACATTTTAGGTACATTTTTCATATATTTACGAAAACATGTAAAAATTTCATGGGCCTTGAACACGGCTGTGTAAATAAACTATTTTTATGCCATGGCTGTCCTGCAGGTAAACTGTCTCTTTTTTTGTTGATTTGAATTTAATCAATAAATTAATTAATTAAATGTTGTGCCATATACAAATAGCAGTTTTACTTTTTGGGGCACCTCAACCCCCCACCCTATTAAGAAATCCCCCCAAATAATTACATCGACACATAGCTATACTATCATAGAGTACGTGCGCCAAGTATCAGCTGTCTATGCCACGCCTAACTGGGCGAAAATCGTAGGAATAGCTGATTACGCTTATGGGCCTCGCCAGGCCCAGTTGCTCCACTTAGCGCCTACAAACTAGTCGCTCATCCTAGTGTTAAGAAAGACTGACATTAAATAAGTTTTAGAGTTGATATGGCTGGAGTGACAGTCTGAACTGTAAAATTATACCCCAGTCTGTGAAATCACTAACCCACTAAAATAAAAAGTTATCATTATGACGAATATGAGATCTAAAGGAAAGCTGAAGGATTTTTAAGTAATATTAAAATTTGATTCTACTTATTAAACAAAACGTTCGGACATAACAAAAGGCTGATCAATTTTATAAGTATAAGTAAGTAAGTAAGTATAAGTATCACACAAGGAACGCGTGACACACAGCGGTACATACATAAATATATATTTGTGTAGGTGCATATGTATGTGACGCTTGTTCTTCCATAACCTTGTTTTGTGTATGTAAGTTGTACCTTTGTCGCTGTGCTCGCTGTATCTGTTTTGTATTTCAAGAACTGTTGAGAAACGGCCGGTAAAATACAACCAACAAAACCACTCACAAATAAAGAAACCGCAAAATGTAATGAATTATTACTTTTCGATAACAAAGTGAGATGGCCACAATTTTTCGATTTTTTTCTCGCATGCAATTTTTTTCGTTCAGCAGGAACGAACACATTTACATGTAGTTAACTTGAAAGAGATTTTCTTTTAAAACTAGAACAAAAATAATGGACGAATTTCGTAATTTATGCTAAACTATTATTTGTTCGTGTAACGGAGTAATTTCAATTAAAAAATGTGTTGCATGGGATTGAAAAGTGCTCTTAGCCGGACCGCTGACTACAAATGCTCCGCTAATGCACTGCATGTATGTATGTGTGTTTGTATATATTTTTTTTTTTTTTTTTTTTTTTTTTTTTTTTTTTTTTTGCAGTAGGTGGAAAAGCATTGAAAGCCGGAGTGCGAGACTTTCACCCGCTAAAAACCACCTGTACACTATCCCCGGGACCCCACGGAACCACGATGAAGTATTACTTCGTGGGGGGAGAAAAGACCTAGCTGTCCCTAATCCATTGGCGACGCCGCTGCTCCGCCATTATGCTCGCGGCCATACTGCTTACCGCCCCCCAGTTGTCCTCTGACGCTAGCATGTGACCCACAATATTTTCAGGTGTGAGCTCTTCACCCACTATTCGGCAGGCAGCCTGTCTTGCCCTGGCGTGTTGCGGGCAATCGAAAAAGGCATGTTCGGCGTCCTCTGGCACTGCACAGAGCTCACAAGAGGGATCGCTGTCGTGACCAAATCTATGAAGATAGGCCCTGAAGCAGCCATGCCCGCTCAGAAGCTGTGTGATGTAGAAGTTGACATCTCCGTGCAACCTTCCACACCAGCTGGCGATGTCAGGAATGAGCCTATGCGTCCATCGACCGTTTGGTGCCTCGTCCCAGCGGGTCTGCCAAAGCCGCAGGCTAGCTAATCGACTTCGCTGCCTCCTTGTGCTGCGATCATTCTCGTCGTCATCTCGCTGCCTAGCTATTGCTGCTTCCTGCGCTAGGATGTCGATCGGGCACAGACCTGCGATGACCAGCGCTGCATCCTCTGATGTTGTGCGAAAGGCACAGCAGACTCTCAAGGCGCACAACCGGTACACGGATCGTATGCCTCGACCATATGACGCGACCTTTAGTGCATCCGCCCATACTGGCGCTGCATAGAGAACAATGGATTTAACAACCCCTGCGAGCAGTTGTCTTCGTCGTTGCCGCGGGCCTCTCGTGTTCAGCATTATGCGAGCTAACGCTGCGCTAGCCTTTGCCGCCTTTTCGCATGTATACTCTAAATGCTCCTTGTAACACAGACGGCGATCTATTACGACGCCTAAGTATTTTAATGCCGGCTTAGACGCAACGTCGTGGTTGCCAACCCTCACGACTGCCACCTCAACCACTTTTCTGCTGCTAATGAGCACGGCTTCCGTCTTCTGCTCGGCCAAGCTAAGGCCGGCGGCTGAAAGCCAGCTTCGAATTTGCGCCACCGAATTGTTTGCGGCTTCTTCAGCCTTCCGCACGGTCTTGGCGACTATGACCAGTGCCACGTCGTCGGCAAAGCCAATGATACTGGCTTCTGGTGGCAGTGGCAGACGAAGTACGCCGTCGTACATTATATTCCACAGAAGTGGCCCGAGCACAGAGCCCTGTGGCACTCCTCCTGTGATCGCGTATTCTCGCAAGCCGTCCTCCGCTTCGTACTGCAGCCTCCTATTATTAAAATAGCTGGCTATAATGCCTCTTAGATATAGCGGTACATTATAGCTCTCGAGATTTTGCAGAATAATCGCCCAATTCGCCAAGTTAAACGCATTTTTGACGTCTAACGTAACCATAAGACAGTATTCTTTTGTTCCGAACCTCCACCGCTTTCCTGCGATGGCGTTCTTTGCGATTCGGTGGACCATTTCAACCGCGTCTGTTGTCGATCGGGCTTTTCTGAAGCCAAACTGGTTTTCAGCGAGCCCCCCGCCTTCGGCTATCGCCGCGTCTAAACGATTGGCAATTATGCGTTCCAGTACTTTGCCCGCGGTGTCCAACATGCACAGGGGCCTGTAAGCTGATGGGTCGTCTGGCGGTTTGTTGCCTTTTGGGAGAAGAACTAGCCTCTGGACTTTCCACAGGTCCAGGTGTGTTTGTATATATGTATCTACATATGTGTGTGTTCAATGTTAGCGCTTTTGTTGGGCTGTTAAGTGCTATTAACCGCTTTGCGGTTATGGCCGACAACATGCAACACTGATGCGCCGCAATTGCAATTGCGAGCGAAAGGACGCGCGGCGCTCGAGAAATGATGACGCAGGGCACACTCACGTATTAATTTGTGAACAATCGCACAAAAATCGACGTGTGACACGCGTTCGCTGCAATTTTTATTTATGTGCAACCAATTGCACGAGCGATTTTTTCCTCCCTTTCTTGCTCATTTGCAATTTTTTAACGATTTGTTGGGTGTCTGCTGCAGCGGCGTTGTTTTTGTTATGGTTATTGTTGTTGTTCGTGTTGTTGTTGTTGTTGTTGGTGCTGCTGATGCGCCAGCATGAATTTTAAATTGCAGTCAGCTCGCTGTTGCAAACACGTGCATATTGCACGAGCAACTGTTGTTATATTTGTATGATGGCAAACTTTTTCAGTATCGTTGTTGTTGTTGTTGATGTTTTGTGGCACACACTTTTTCGGTGGTGAGTATGTCGATAGATATGTTTTTCAATGGAAAATGGAAACACGAGTGCGATTGTAAACGACATAAACAACAACAACGCACACCAGCAAACTTTGCCAAAAAGGTTAAATTGCACAACTGCAACGTTTGTTGTTGCTGCTGTCGCAGTAAATGAATATCTGTGCATGTGTGTGTGTGTGTGTGTGTCGGTGTGCGCGCATTTCGCATATCAGCGCAATTCGAACTCATCAACAGCGGCCACAGTCGTCAACAGCAACAACATCGGATGCAGCCAGGTTTGTTATTTTATTTATTTACCTTTTTTTGCTTTCGGTTCGTTGTGTTGCTGATGTGCAACATTTTTTCGCTGTTGTTGCATCGCACATCGCGCGTCGCATATTTGCGCCGCACGCCATAAATCATTGTTCGATTTTAAAATTGAAAAGGACATGTGCGCGCGCACAGGACGTGGACGCGCGGCTGAGGACATTATGTTCGCGCCATGTTTTTTCCGCTGTCACTAGTGTTGTTGTTGTTGCAATTACTTTTTGCACTGCGCCGTTGGGTGTATCGCAAATTTTTTGCTCCTGTCATGCGTAGCATTTTGCAATTTCTTCCTGCTTCCCTCCTCGCTCGACTGCGATTCGCGTATCCTGGCTGCATATCCGTTGCGCTTCGCATTTTCAATTCAATTCAATTTGGTTGTTTTGAGTTTTTTGTTGCTGTTGCTGTTGTTTTTGTATTTTTTGTAAAATGCAATTTGCGATTTTTCGCTCGCTGCGGCGTATGACATGCGGGGCGCCACCTTTATTTAATGTTGCTATTGTTGTTGCACTTTTTTTCTCATTGCATTGATATGTGCAATGTGGGTATGTGACAATGACAACAACAACAGCGACAGCAAGAACAAGCACACCGCAACGATATGCAACACATCGCATGTGCGGACGATGAGGGCCGCAGACGACAGACAGCTGCAGTGAACTGTACCGCCCCGTGGCATGCCGCATGCGTGACGGAAAACTCAAACTCACCGAGGACTGTACGAAAAATGGCAACACAATTGTTTTTTTTTTCTGCCTTGCGTGTTTTATTTTTGGCCTATTTTACAGAATTAATCAAGTTTTCTAGTTTACCATTTCTTTATTATTTTTAACTTTTTAGTACAAAATAAAGGAGATACGAAAGTGCAGTAATAACGCTCTGTTTTTCATACCTTTGAGGACGTTTTTTTCTGCTTTCCTCTTTTCAGTACTTTCGTTTCTTATTTATTTCTTCCAAATTTTATTTAATTCTGTATCAATTTTTTTCTTTCTCTTCTTTTTCTACTAAATCTACTTAATTCCCTCATTACTTTATTTTCTTTCTATTCTTTCTTCCATACTTTATTTAATTTTGTATCTATTTTTTTCTTTCTCTTCTTCTTCTACTTTCTCTACTTAATTTCTCCATTACTTTCTTTTCTTTCTATTATTTCTTCCATATTTTTTTCATTCTGTATCTATTTTTTACTTTCTCTTCTACTTTCTCTACTACTACTTTTTTTTCTTTTCTTTTCTTTTCTTTTCTTTTCTTTTCTTTTCTTTTCTTTTCTTTTCTTTTCTTTTCTTTTCTTTTCTTTTCTTTTCTTTTCTTTTCTTTTCTTTTCTTTTCTTTTCTTTTCTTTTCTTTTCTTTTCTTTTCTTTTCTTTTCTTTTCTTTTCTTTACTTTTCTTTTCTTTTCTTTTCTTTCTTTTCTTTTCTTTTCTTTTCTTTTCTTTTCTTTTCTTTTCTTTTCTTTTCTTTTCTTTTCTTTTCTTTACTTTTCTTTTCTTTCTTTTCTTTTCTTTTCCTTTCCTTTCCTTTTTTTGCATTATATTCTTTTTTTCATATTTTATTTAATTCTCTAACTTTCTCGTCTTCTACTTTTTCTACTTAATTCCCTCAATACTCTCTTTTTTCCTATTCCTGCTTCCAAATTTTATTTAATTCTGTATAAATTTTGTTTCTTTCTCTTATTTCTCTACTAAATCTACTTAATTCCCTCATTACTTTATTTTCTTCCATTCTTCCCATAGTTTTATTTTCTATTATATTCTATTTTTTCTTTCTCTTCTTTCTCTATTTTCTCTACTTAATTCTCTCAATACTTTTTTTCTTTTTATTCTTTCTTCCATATTTTAATTAATTCTATATCTATTTTCTACTTTCTCTTCTTCTACTTTCTCTTCTTAATTCCCTCAATACTCTCTTTTCTTTCTATTCTTTCTTCCATATCTTTTTCATTCTGGTTCAATGTAGTTTCTTTCCTTTTCTAGTCATGTTTTTTATTAGCATCTCTCTACATTTTAAGTTACTTTTCCTTTCTTCTCGTCGGTTTTTTTAATTTACTTCTTCGTTTTCTTTTTTAATTCTATCTTTCCATCTTTCTCTTTCCATTCTCTTCTCAAGGAAAGTCGATAATCCATTTCTAGTCCCATTTTCTATGAGCATCTCTCTACTTACTTCCCTCACTAGTTTCTTTTCTTTCTATTCTTTCTTCCATATCTTTTTCATTCTGGTTCAATTTTGTTTCTTTCCTTTTCTAGTCATGTTTTTTTTGGCATCTCTCTACATTTTTTGCTACTTTTACTTTCCTCTCTTCTGTTTTTTTTAATTTTCTTCTTCGTTTCCTTTATTAATTCTATTTTTCCATTTTTCTGTTCTTCTCTTCATTCTTCTTCTCCATTTTTCTACATTTTTTGCTAATTTTCCTTAATTCTCTTCTGTTTTTTTAATTTACTTCTTCGTTTAGTTTTTAATTCTTTCTTTCCGAATTTTTCTTTCCATTTCCATTTCCCTCTCCATTTTTCTTCTTTTCTTTGCTAGTCAAGTTTTTTATTAGCATCTGTCTTCATTTTCTTTACTTCTTACTTACTTTTTTTTCTTCTCTTCTGTTTTTTTTAATTTATGTCTTCGTTTGCCTTTTTTTATTCTATCTTTCCATTTACTCTTTCGATTTTCTTCTTCATTTTTCTACTTTCCTTTTCTTGTCACGTTTTTTGTTAGCTTTCTATTTCTTTGCTTTCTATTCTTTATTCCATATTTTATTTTATTTCCTTCTCAATCTATTTTTCTACTTTCCTTTTCTAGTCAGTTTTTATTAGCATATCTCTACATTGTCTTCATCTTTTTCTTTATTTATTTCTATCTTTATCTTCTTTTTTATGAAAATCATGGAAATAAGGAGATTTTATGCTTCGTTCATCTTCCTTTCTTAAACTGACATTCCCGTCTTTAAATTTTTTTGTAATAAATTGTTTCTTCCAATTTGTTGATCCTTCATCCCTTTATACCCACGTTTTAGTTTTATTTGATTTTTTTTAATTTATTTTGCTTTGTATTTCCCTTTTTATCATTTCCCCTCGATGATGTTTCTTATTGCAAGGTTGCCCTCTGGCATATTGCTTGCGAAAAGTACGAGTACGAGTGTTCGTCCAATTCAATGCTGCGCACATTTCCCACTTTGCATTCACCAGTTGCACGCTTTGCCGCAACGACTCCACCATCGCTGATAATCACATTGATGGGTCTATTAAAGTTTACACAAAGCTTTGAACTTTGAACTTTTTTATTTGTGGCAACAGCTGCACAGCATGCCAGCGCAAATACAACAAATGGCCAAACATTTCCGTTGTCGGCCCGGCGAGAAACGCTTTGCCAACGCCACAACTCGTAACCTTTGCTTTGTTGCCTGCTTTCGCGCAATCAACCAAAAATTTTATGTATTTCGCAACTCATTGATGCCAATTGAACGACGAGCGATCTGAACTGTCGTTGCCAGCCGTCGAACAATTGAACGCTGGGCCGTTGTTTAAGTGAGTCATTACATGAGATTAAGGCGAACAGTGGCGGTGCCTTCATGCGAAATGTATTTAAGAAGAGTGTTTCAAAAGCCAGGAGACTCGATTCAAGATTTTTGCTATAGAAATGTGTTGATTGGGAAAAATATTTCATTATTTATTAATAAAATCAAAATCTATTTATACAAATCTTAGCAATTAAGCTAAGAGAGACTCCAGCTCTCTTCCAACCGAAAAACCGAAAAATCTAAATCAGAATAAAATCTATCTATACAAATCTAATCTATACAAATCTATCTATACAAATCTTGACAATTAAGCTAAGAGAGCTCGAGTCTTCTGACAGAAAAATCTTAATAAGAATAATTTAAGATTGCACTCAGTTTTTGGGAAGAATTCCTCTAACTGAATAAAGCTTTGGTCTCTAAAAATTAAAAGTTCAAATATTTAAAATAAATATTTAAAGTTGCACCGCCATTGTTTGCCATTGCGTGGCCAAAACCCGCGCACTTCACACAAAAAAGCCAGACCAACCAGCCAGTCAGGCAGTCAGCCCGACCAGCTGTTGTTGAGTATTTTGGCGCGCGCACTTCATAAATCGACGGATGCTGTGCCAGTTCGCAGTTTTGCTCCGATTTATCTGCCGCACAAAGCACTTCAAGAGCAGAAACCGCGCTCTGTGGTTATTTGCAATGCAACCGCAGCGAAGAAGCACGAGTGACGAGGAGGCGGAAAATCGTAAACAACAAATCGTGATTTTGCGTCTGTGCTGAGTGCATTTTATTAAACAACAAATACAAAAATCGTCCGAAAATCGCCTGGCAGCCCCAACAGCAACGAACGCAGCGAGCGACCTTAAATCCAACTCGAACGCATCGCAAGCAGCGGATTAAGTTGTGAGTCGTGCTGTGGCGGCGCAGTTGGCCGCGGCGGCGGCGGGCGCATGTTGCAAGTGTCTGCCGCGGGGCAAATGCGCTGATTGTTTGGCGGATTTTTAGCCTTCACATTTGGCGCAGTGGCCAGGAGGAGCAATCCAAAGCGTACTGTGGGCGCGCATGCGCAGACGCACACAGACGTTTGTGTGTGTTTGTATGTGATGATAAACCGTTGATTACGCGGTTGTCGTTGTTGTTGTTGCTGCCTTGATTTCGCCTCGCGGCCAATTTGTACAAATTTCAGCATCGACAATGAGCCTCTCCGCGGTCCCCTCGCCACTGAGTGTTTTGCAAAAACAAAAGCGGCCAACACGTACAACGAGTGAGCCAAGTGCAGCTAATAGCTGCAGTTGCCATGGATGCGCGTTGAATTGTTGTTGTTGCCAAAATATGTTCTTTTTTTTTTGTAGTTGGTTGTTCGTCTACGTTTTTGGGGGCGCATGCGCACGCTCACGCCTAGTTGGGCAATTTATTATGGCCGCAAATTGATTTTTATCTACGCTTAATCGATTGCCGACTACGCTGCTCGTACGTGTGCAAGTACTCGCACATTCGAGGCTCCGGCTCCGACTCAAGTGCGTCTACATGTGTATGTGTGCCATCTCTGTGTGTGCGCTTGCGTGTGTGTGTGAGTGTGTGCAAGTGCTTAGTGGTTTAAGGAAATAATTTATGTTAGTTCACACGTTGTTTTGCACGTAATTTATTATCATCATCATTTGCTCGTTGCGGTGTTCGCCAGCGACAGCGACAGCCACAGCCACAACAACAACAACACACACGCACGCAGCAACACCAAAAGTGAAATGACCTTGGGGCGGCCAATCCACGCTGGCGTGCAGCACAGCATCCAAGTGTGAAGGTGATTTAGCGAGCTCGCCAATATGGATGATTTTGTAATTTTTCAAATAATTAGCTTGCAACAATTTATGACACCAGAAGTGCTGGCGCGCTGTTATTTTGAGTACTTTGTGCGTTCAGTGTTTTCGACATGACGGAATTTTTATTAGAGGATCACAACTAATATTAAATAAAATGCCTGTGTGAAATCTTGTATTCCTTATTCCTTATAGAATTTCAGATTATTGAAACTGGGGGCTTCCAAGACGTTAGATGAAAACCGTTCATTTTACGTAAGAAGCCATTAGGCAATGTTATACCAGTCAAGATTCTGTTGTTAGTGAGCTATCAAATGTCGTGTCATGTCTTACAAATATTAATAGTTCTAAATTTTGCATTAGTTCTTTGTAGCTTCTTAGTTTTTATTTAAGTTTAGCAACACAGAACCATACTTTTTTAAGAGTTACCGACTTAAGTTTGTTCCAAAAAACCTGGTCTTAGTGACCTGGTATGAATTTTCTGCGAGGCATAGCAATATTACTTAGTGGCTTTTAGTATAATACAATGATTTTGATCGATACCTAAGATTTCCAGAATTTTGTTACAGAAATGTGTTATTTGGAAAATAGATTTCATTACTATTAACAAATTCAAAATCTATCTATACAAATCTTAACAATGGAACTAAGAGAGTTCGAGTGCTTCGACCGAAAAATCTAAATCAGAATAGTTTCAAATTGCACTCAGTTTTTGGTAAGAATTCCCTTCACTGAAAAAAAGCGTTGGTCTCTAAAAACCTTTGATCAATACCAAAGAAGGTTAAAGTGGCTGCCTAGGCCCGGGGACTTGCCGAAAGACACACTTAGGCCGCCGGAGGAATTGATCTGACTTACTGCAAATCAAGCCATTTTGTTTTGTGGATAAATCCTAGCAAGTCCCTTATGTTGACTGATCTGAGGTCATCCAAGTTGTCGAAGAAACTAGAGCCTAAGGGGTTCCACCTTCGTATGGAGAAAGCCGGGCAGTGACAGAGAAGGTGACTTATGGATCCTTTCTCCTCTACATTTTGACAACTATGGCAAAATTACCGACTCTTAAGACTCTATTTGGTCGTCTTTAGGCATGACGACCAAATAGACAATGTCCCGTTAAAATCGAAACGATCGTTAGGAATAGAATTGTATTCCGTAAAAGAGCGAGTGAATTCCATAAAACATGAAGTTCATGTATTTTCTTTCATAGCGTCAAGATATCTTTTGGAACGAAGGCATTGATCAAAGTTAAAAAGAATCTCGTAGGCTTTGCATAAAAGTAAGCAGTTAGCTGAGTCCTCGATCATTAAAATATCATGGACGGATCTAGCTAGACGGAACAAGCCAAAAGAGATAACTAGCCAAGAGGGTTTCGACAAGGGATCAAGGTCATCTGTCAACACTACTTGAGCTGGTTTTAGAACGGATAAGACACCTAAATAGATTTGGCCATAAATAAACCTGATAAAAGCAACCAGTCTACTTTACCTGGAAGACTACTGTGCGCATTTTCCGTTCAAGTTTACTAAATAAGATTAATATTTCAGAATTAAATAGAGATAACCAATGCTCTGTGTTTAATAATGTAGCACTGGTCGCTGCATATGTGGTAGTCATCCTAGAAGATCAGATTCAGACCATCTGATGACCGATTTTTGTAAGACCGACAAGGATGAACGGCAGCCGTCGTAGCTCAGCTGGCTAGTGCGTTGGGCCACGAGTTAAATGCGACGCTCGAACCTAGGTTCAATACTCCGTTGCGCTAACACCGAAAAAAGAAAAAACAACAAGCTCCCAACTCGCCGTTCGGAATCGACATAAAACTGTAGGTCCCTTCCAACCTTGTAAAAACATTCGCGCGCACAACACGGTTGGTTGCGGGTAGCTAGGCCTTAGTCTCGTAATCGGGCTGTCGTGCCAGTCAAGAAGAAGAAGGAGAAGAAGAAGAAGACATGGATGAAAAAGAACAGGAAATTATCTTGCAAGTTCCTTGCTTATGGTTTTAATTTTCATAACAATGGTAGATAATCTTAAGGATGGTCCTAAGGTCACATAATTAAAATATCGATTATTCTAAATCTAATTAAGGTTAGATTCTCAGATATTGCAATCAGACATGGGTGTTTTACTAACAAATTGTAAAAATGTTTACCATTAAATACAATTTTTATTTCTTGAGGGTGGGCAGGAAGGCTACAAGGCTTCCATAGCACTCAGTCCATTTTGGACCGTTGTACTTTACCCATGGGAGATAGAGAAGAAGAGAGTGATATCTCATATTACATCCGTTTCGGAATGTGTATGAAACACTGTTTTCCAACATATCTCACACCACACATTTCAAGCGAATGGGGAAAGGGCATTGTCTGTTGTCTTGTAATTCTCTGGTCCATGTAGATAACTAGCGATAGAATTAGATGAGCGTTTCACCAGCCCGAGCTAGGAATCGAACCTAGGGACTCGGTATGAGAAGCCAGCGCGCTACCCTCTGGACTATCGAGGTTAGTGTTTAGTGGTTTTTTCAGTTATCATTAACACGTTCACGCCGGCGCGGGCCACCGGTGGCCCGCATTAGATTGTCAAATCGGGTGACGCGTACCTCCGGTGGTACGCACTCGATTGTGCTATTAGACGCTGAAAATTAAAATAATGAAAATTTAACGTATTTTCATTAAAAACATTTAATGAAAGCCAGATGAGGCATATCATTAATTTCAACGCCGCCTCACAGTAAAGACAATGAAAATCGGCCCCGGCGTGAACGTGTTAAAGTTATGTAGTGGTGGTGGAAAAAGTTCCAGCAGACCCCGTATGAATTTTATTGGAAAACTCCCATAAAGTGCCGCACAGGATTTCAGATACGTCTCCTTCCTGCTCAAAGCTGAAGGCAGTCTATTCTGGTTTCCTACATAAATATGGTTTTCTCATAGATATGGTTTTTTCAAATCAAAACATTCCTATGAATTTGTCAAAAACAAAAATCTCCCCACTTGGTTTCCATTCATATTTCAAGTGTACCATCTAAACAAATCCCAACTCACCTTGATTTCGCGCAATGTAGCATAAAATATTTGCATCAGTGAAGCAGCGAAACTTAAACTATTTCATATGCAATGAAAATTAGTAAAATTTATTCACACTGACACCGCAAATCAAACTTCAATGAGACATTCTCACTGGTCAACAACAAATCAATCAGTTCTTTAATTGGGCACAAAGCAAAATTGTCGCGTATTCGATGTTGATTTTTGGAAACCCTTTCATTGACACATTGACAGATGTGCTAACGTTTTTGGTTTGTAGTTAACAAAATAAATCGAATTGGCGCGTTCGAACGAAACACAACAAAGTGAAAGGTGAGGTCGCGGTCCTGGGTCACGGATGCACACGTTGCCTGTTATTTGTAGAATTTCTTCCTCTTAGTTCTGAGGCGTATTTTGCGCTTTTTCAAGACTCTGACGGATGAACGCTTGACGTGCGTTAGCGAGGACATGTTCGTGTTTGGCGACAGCGACGACGACGACACCGCAACGACGAGTTGGACGAGCGCAGCTGCTGCAGCATCAGCAACATCATTTTATATGCCTATATCATGATTCCATGTGGAATCGAGCAAAAGCGATCGTTGCAGCGGTCACGCGTTCGGTGCAATCCAACGCAATGCCGACGGCATTTTTTCACGCGCACGCACACAAAAAACGCCACAGTCACAATCGAGTAAATGTTCGCAAACACACAACTTCGTGCGAAATATTTTCATTTTCTTAATTTCACATATTTATTGGTTACTGCAGTTGAATTGAAATTGCAATTTCGTTATTATTAAATATTGGCAAATTTGGGCCGCGACGCTGTGAATTTGCGGCAACAGCCATGAAGGGGCGAGCACACTCAACTACAGCCTGTGCGATTTTTTTCTTTCTTTCTCGGCTGCTCATTTTATTTCATTTCATTGCGTTTTTATTTTCTTGGACTGTTTTTGGAGTGGATTTTAATGTGACGGCATTCCGTGTGCGGGAAACCGGAGAACATTTTCTCAATAAAATTGGAAAAAGTGGAAAATATCAAAGTCGCAGCCAGACAACCGAAAGCAGATAAAGCATGCGAAGAGCATAAATTCAATTTGCGCGCTCCCCAATTGCCGTTGGAACACACAGAGTGCACCCCGTCCCTGTCCACCACCCGCAAACGGAATCCATAAACAATCCGGCAGATATTTGCGGCAATGATTTAAAGTTGTTGGGATGCTCGCGCTTGCAGCATCCCAAACGAAATTCATGAGCATTTCCAGCCAGAACAGAACAGAGAGACAATGAGAGAATTTAGAAGAAACTCTCTTAAGTTGAAATGTGTGTATGGGAAGGAATTATTTGTTGTACAGTGGGGTCCGGGTAATGGGCAGCAACAAGTTTAATGGCATTTTTTGAGTGTTTAGATTAGATTTGCAAATCAGATAGCTCGTCAAAGTACGAACATGGGACCCTTTCGACCTTGAATTTTTATTTTTTTTTGGTATTTAAACCCTGAAACATTTTCCTAGTAAGTGTGAACACGACACTTGAAGTCGAAACGTCTCTCTTCCTCCTCTTTGTTAGAGTTCTAGAGCTAGTTTTCTTTTAAACAATTTTAGCTTAAAAAAGGTTAAATAAATTTTGTATCAATATATTTTAGTGGCAGAAAAGTTAATCAATATTTATGAACAAATACAAAATTATCACCTTTTTACATTATTTAATCATTATTAAAGAAACAGGGTTTTGATCAAACGCGCCCAATTCAATAGACTTCAATTAGAACACAAACTTTCCCTGATATCACTCGCAAATTATTGAAACTTATTTTGGGTATAAAGGTAAAATTTTTATATTTTTCTTTAAATTCACTTCTAAAAATATTAATTTGTTGCTGCCTACTTAAATTAAAACCATAAATCAAATGTAGCTTTTGCTATAAGATGACAAATAGGTGAAGTTGCTAGAATGCAACTTTGCGGTGGAAAGGTTAACTGAGGGGATACGTTACTTAACAATTTGTTAAGGAAAAAAATAACGGCATCAAACTATATTGGAGCAGTGTTGTTGTTGTTGTTGTAGAACTAAAATATCACTTGTTGATGGCAAAGTTTCCATTCGAAAAACTACTGAAAGCATTGACTTCTTAACCCTGAAATACTAATGTTAGTTCTGCTTTCCAAACATTATTTTCTGTGTGTTGTGTTCTTCTTTGAAGCTAAGTGTCAATTTATCGAGACCATACTGTAGAGAAGACTTCAAGACAATTACTCAAGGAGCTCTAACAAGGAATGCGACTATCCACACACAATCGAATTCAAACTGCGCGATTAACTCTCAAACCATTTCAAGAAACCCTTAACATTAACTCAAAAATCGAACTTATTTAATTTAAAGAAAAACATGCGATTATTTGGACATTAAATTGTAACATTTATTTTTATTTTCTCGCTAACAATTCGCTTCATTCTTCGCTCTTTTGGGCCGCTCTCGCCAATGTCAAGGCGTGCTTGCTCTGCGCATGACAATGGGCCCCTCTGGCGCCCACCCGGCATTATTATCGCTGTGTGGGCATTTTCAAATATTTTCACAGCTAATAACAAATATTTCCATATTTCCACCGCTAACGACAATCAGCGCAAGACAAACGAAGCGCCAACAAGCTTGCCAACCTAACAAGTGGCAGTCAAATTCGGTAATGTTGTCGGTGCTTTTGTTTGCTTTAGGCTTTGGCAGGATGTGCGCGGATACCTGTAAGGCGGCCAGAACAGGAACAGCGATATTGCCAATTTGTGCGTCGCTCCTTCGACACCGCTTGCTGCCAAAAATTATGAATATTGAATTCACTTGTCAGTTCGTGCGTTCATTTCAGCGCGTTGACATTGAGTGCGCCGGCGGTGGGGTGGAGCTGCAGGCTCAACAGCTTCAACATGGCAGCCAACAGGCAGCAGGCGAGCGCTGTGACGCGATAATGATCAGCAGCAGAAATTGAAAATTTTCGCCATTATTTCCTTTGACAATGCAGCAACCGAAGGAGGAGCAGCAACAGCGCTGCGGTCGAAGTGGCAACGGCGGCGACGGCGGCCAAATTTCAAAGCGAAGCAGCGCAGGAAGCGCGCAAAGGTGGGCGGCATGAAAGAAGACGATGACAAAAATGATTTATGCGTTTTTTGCTATCAGTGTTGTTGTTCATATTTATTATGGTTGTTATTGTTGTTGTTGATGATGGCACACGCCTTCGAGAATATTGATTTTCTGTCAGCAATTCGCTGTCTTCAGGCGTCCATTTTAATTGAAAATTACTAGTGATTACATTTAATTTAATTAAAAGTTCCTTTTCACTTTCGTTCAATAGATTTTCCTTTCACTCGATAGATTTTTGCTGTCATGTTTCGCCCTCTCGATTCTCTTGTAATTTTTTCTCATTTGCATAGCGTCTCCGCACTTTCAGCGTTGCTATTGCAATTTCAAACTTCAAATTCTGCTAAACACACACACACACACACATACAGCCGCATAGTTAGCTGCTTTGCTACTGGCAAAACGTAATTAAATTAAAATTCCTGCAACATGACATTTTCAGCAAAAGTGCCGACACTCTTCTATGCCACTATGCCACTTCGCACTATGTGTCTGCCGGCTTCTATTATTGTTGGCGTTGTTGTTGTTGTTCGCTGTCATTGCCGCTGGCGCTGCCTGCGCTGCTCTGGCTGCTCTGCAGCTTGGCGCAAAACTAAGACAGCGTTGTCAGCATGCCTGTCAGAAAATTCTTTTTGAAGTGCTTTTAACTCTGAAAGATTTTTCATTACAGCATTTCCCAACATGCTCAGCCTTTCAACTCGCATTTCACTTCAATATGAACAGTTTTTTTCGTGTCGACTTTTTAGTTGAAAGCGCAAAAAAACAGACGAAATCCATTGCTTTCTTTTTTTTTAATATTTTTAAATATTCTAGAAAAGTGTGAAGCCTTTTGAAATATCTGTTAGACGTGGATACAAACAAAGAAAGCATTTTTTTAATATATGCATTTGTGTTGGTTTACACCATTTTGAAAATATTTAATTGCTTCAAAGCTGATGATGAGGACTTGATATACGAAAAATTTGAAGTAGAATTAAAATTACTATATATGAATCTAATTTCTTTGCTTTTCAAGTCTCTACAAATGCGATGAACACAAAGCAAAGGCAAACTTGAAACCGCCAGGAAGCTCATCTGAGATCTGGTGGCTTCTCCGCTTCTATCATTCCGACTATTTTGTTGACGCCTTTATACATACTTAGGAACTAATATTTACACAGTGTGACAATTATGTATTAAGACTGCCTCTAGAAAACACAATTAAAACACGATATCTGCTAATTTTTCGGTATATTTATTCGAAATATTCTCCTCCTGATTCAATACACTTGTTAGATCTATTTAATAGTGATTCAAACGCGTGTTCCAGCTCATTTTTCGGAATTTCCTCCAGCGCCCTCGTCGAAGCCCATTGTATGGTCTGAATGTCATCAAAAAAGCATCCTTTAAACTTTAATTTCAGTTTCGGGAAGAAAGAGATGTCGCACGGTGCCAAATCACAGACCTGATTCCGATCCAAAATTTGGCGAACAATGAGTGCTGTGTGACTCGATGCATTATCGTGCAACAGAAACCAACTTTTTGGATCGCGGTATTCTGGTCGAATACGACGGATTCTGGCCATCAAACGGTTCAAAACTTCGAAGTAATATGCGGCAGTAACTGTTTGACCAGTTGGAACAAATACTTTGTAGATAATTTCTTTGCTATCGAAGAATGTGATGAGCATGGAACTTTTAGTGTTTTTTGGCTTGTGGTGAGTTTTTTGATTTCCACTCCGTACTTTGACGCTTGGTTTCTGGATCTTATTGGAAACACCATGTTTCATCACCCGTAACAATTGTTTTCACGAAGTTTGGATCATTTTCTGCGGATGCAAAGATGTCTATTGTGTAATGACCGCTCTTTGCTCCATGTTAAAATTTCAACATCAAACGAAAACGTGTTTTGCAAAATGAATTTTAATAAATATTAAATGTCAACCAAATGTCATGAAATTTCTTTTCAATCCCTTCCAACTTCCTCTTCTAACTTCATATTCAATCAACTCCATAAGAATTGGACTTCAACGACTTTACATTTATCCAACCAAATGGCGGCACCCAATTCATGGCTGAGTTTCTAGAAAAATATCTCTTCACAAAGAGTCTCACCACCGTCGCTGCCAGCGAGTGGGTTTCCGTTCATGCTTGGACAGTTTTAAAATAATGCAAATACAAAGCGTCCAACAAAAAGTCCAGGTTACAAAAAACCAACTGAACTTTAGACAGTCGCCGACTGGGGCAAAGCAACACCGAAGGCAGCCAACAGCAACAATAAAGTCAACAAGAGGCAACAAAAGGTTATTTGCTTCAGTAATTTTCGTGGCAGCGCACAGCAGACGCTTCTACCTACTCCCTTTACTATTTATTTTTTTATTTTTATTTTGGCAATAAAATGGAAATTATTAACAAACAAAACCCCATAAGAAAGAAAATATCCAAATGAGCAAAACAAGAATAACAAAAAAAACTTAACAAACTGTTAATTGTGCGCTGGTCAGTGGTTTGATTGTTGTGCGTTGCATAGATAAATTGCGGCGGAAGCCGATAAAACGTTGCTTATTTGAATTTTAGACAATTGCAAAAATGATGTGAATATGAAAATTTTTAGTTTACATTTTCATATTCTCAGCGGTGGCAGCAATAAATGTTTTTTTTTTTAATTTTTAGACCAAATTTTTGGTTAACAAATTTCAAGTTTTACATTTCGCTGCATTTGTGTCGAACAATAAACTGAACTATAGACTGCATTGTTGTTGTTTGTTATGTTATTGCATTAATCAACAGTTAATCCATTTGTTGTGGTTGTTTACATGTTTGTTTTGGCCATGGTTGTTGCATTGCTGGGCAATTTTTCTTGCATTAGCCAAGTTGCCGTTTGTGTTGTTGACAACAATGCGAAGGCGTGCAACATGTTGCGGCACATTTTGTTGCCAGCATGCTGCCACCTGTTAGACTGCCTTAGTTTGACTGTGGATTTTTGTTGCTGTTGCTGTTTGGGCTGGAAGGGTTACGCTGGTGCGCCTCTTCGCCCTCCTTGTCCGCTTGGCTTCAGTTGCATTCTGCGTCTTATTAAATTTTTCGCATTCTTTTCAAATTCATTGCGCGCATTGTGCGGTGCGGTGCTCAGCTCAAGGTGTTCGCCTTACCGCTGTTGTGCCGCTTTGTGGCTGCATTTGCAAACTTTAGTTTAATTAACACAACTAACACAGTGAAACTGCACCGAATGAAATTGAAGAAAATTTCTTTGTGGCATGTTTTGAGCCGCTTTTTTCCATTGTTTGTTGCAATGGGCTGCCAAGTTGTTTTTGTACTTGCTGCATGCTTCGTTAAGTGGCCACCGGGTGCGCGCGGCACAGCGCAAAGCAACAGCGACGGTTGCGCTCCCTCGCCACGACGGGTGCCGGATACGTTGGGCAAACGCCAAGGTGGGTCCATAAATTATGGGCTCGGCCGAAGTGAAAACACGCGCAACAACAACAATTATAATAGGAGCATTGAAAACACAGCAACGTGAAACACAAACGGCAACCAAGTAAAAACCAACGTCAGCGATCAGTGTTGCCAGACGCGTTGGGCCAATGGCCATCACCAAAAAATACTAATAGTTATTTGGTCTTTGCCTTTCAAGTGCGAGGACTTTTTAAAAATTTTGAAAAAAATGTCAGATTATTTAGTAGTTGTTCCAAGCTTTAGAGACATGGTTTTAACCTTTTCGACCACAAAGTTGTCTGAGAGCAAGTTTACCTATTTGTCCTCTTATAGCAAAAACTACGATTGATTTATTGGTTTAATTTATAAAGGCACCAACAAATTATTATTTTTAGAAGTGAATATTAAAATATTAAAATCAAAATAATTTCCAATAATTTGCAGCGATATCAGATAAAGTTTGTGTTCTAATTGAAGTCTACGAATTGGGCGCGTTTGATCAAAACCCTGTTTCTTCTATAATGGTTAAAAAGAAATCAAAAAGTTATAATTTTGTATTTTTCCTGAAATATTAAATAATTTTTCTGTACTTAAAAAATGTTGATAGAAAATTGTTTCATAAGGTCTTTGTTTCATAAGAGTTTAGAAAATAGTGAACCCAAAACGAATGTTTTTTAAGTCGAAATTAAAAAAATGTTAATCATAAACTTTTCATGAAAAGTTAGTCACCACTTCATTTTATATGCTTTCCAGCAATCAACTGTTGACAAAACTCCTAAAATCGTTGAATTGATGCGAGTCAATGGACGTGTCGAATATTTATCAAAGATTTATCCTGAAATCGAATATGGTTGGATAAAGCTTTCTACAGTTCATGTTGACAACACATTGCTGGCCTTCTTTTCTATATCACAAGTGACAACTCTCTATGCTTTAACAACCCCTTTACCCACCAACCATTTGCTAACTGACAACTAAAAAACCCAAAATCTGGCAACCATTCAGCCAATGTAACAACCACAAAAAACTACCACACACGTGATAATTGTAATGCCGCTTAATTGTTGTAATTTTACCATCGCACTTGAGTTTGCAACCTATCACTTCTTCTTGCTGTTTGCAACATTTTCTCGTTTTTTTTTTTCCTCCTCTTAAATTTTTTCCAGCCGTTTTCATTTGCAGAATTGTTTTGTGAATTCCTCGCTCACACGCATTGTGATTTAACTTTTTTTCTGCAGCTACACTTATTTCTATTTTAAATAATTTTCTCTTCATATAAAAGCAGTGAATGCAATAAAAAATAACAAACTTGAAGGCAGAAAAAAAAGAGAAAACATTTTTGTTGGCTATATCGGTTGCACCTTTACGCTTCGTACGCTTTGTGATTTGGTACCTGAGCTTTGACGTGCACTTCCTTTTTCCTTTTCATGATTTTCATGGTTTCTTGCACGCATGGATTGTGTTGCCAATGTTGCTGCTGCTATTGTTGTTATTGTTGTTTTTGTTTTTGTTGTTGTTGTTGTTGTTGTTTGTGGTATTGCCGTTGCTGTTCTTGTCGGCTGAGTTTTTACACACGTGGCTAATTTTCGCCCTTCGGTAGTCTCTGAGGTATTTCATTTATAATTAAGCGAACAACAAGGCTGCTGATATATTTTTAACATACGAGTAGTGTTGTCTTTTTTGTTTTTGTTGCAATGGTAAGTTGACACAGAAGTTGCTGGTGTTTATTTGTTTTTGTAATGTGCTTAGAAGTAGAGATTTCAGTATTCAAAAGGATATATGCTTCAAAGTTCATCGGCAAATATGGGTTTGCCATTGATTTTAAGTTGCAGAAGCTAAACGATTGTATCCCCTTCCTTTCCAAAATCTAGTTCTACGCTCATGGATTTGACATTTGCCATCGCAGCAAAAGAAAACTTTATACTTTCGTTTCAATAAACAGAACGAAAATGCGAACTCATGGCCACATGGCTTGTGACACAACCAAAGAGCTATGAAGGTTGTCTTCTAGAGCGTTGCTACTTAACCCTGGAATACTAATGTTCAGTGGTGCTCGCAGGGGGTTTGGGAGTTCAACCTCCTCAAAGACGAAAACTTGATGGTGCAAAACATGTTTTCAAATGAAATTGGGCACAAAAGTTGTACGCAAACCCTCCCCGAAAACGGAATGGAAATAGATTCGACTAACATTTTGAATGTCTGGTGAAACAGTTGCAAAATTAGATTAGTATTCTAGTGTAAAATCTTTGACTTTTATTCGATACGTAAAATTAGTGAACATTTCTACCGGAGACAAATCACGTTCGAACGTACGCGGCGAAAAGATTTCACCCTGAGACCGATATATTTTGATACATTTTTTCGTACACATGTGTACGTGTGTGTGTGTGTGTCTGTTTGTTGCCACAAGCCAAGTTTCTATTCAGCTCCGTCTGAGGTTTGAGTATTGTTTTTGCATATTTTTTGTTTTTTTTAAGCTCTTTTTGTATCCTCTGTGTGTTTCCTGGAAATTTGCGTTGAAAGGGAACTTTGCGCTGACTGAGAACTTCAAGTTTTAAGGTTATTTTTAATGGTAGTTTTGTATAGTTTTTTTTAGGTATTTTTGTTCTTTTTGATTTGAGAATTTTTTGTTTCATATTTGTTATTTGCTGTTTTCATCCTTCGCTGCAAAACGTACACAGGAAATGTCAATGTGCGAACGAAAGTTTTGCATATAGCGGCAAAAGTTTCCGAACGCATGTGTGTGTGTATGTATAAACATATGTGCGTATATGTGTTAAAATATACACATATATATA
The DNA here is from genome assembly GCA_963971225.1 of Melieria omissa. NCBI lineage: Eukaryota > Metazoa > Arthropoda > Insecta > Diptera > Ulidiidae > Melieria > Melieria omissa. Next base: position 3,897,951 of record OZ020267.1, read on the forward strand.
TATCTATATGTGAGCATCTGATATTTGCGTTTCCAGTGAAATTTTTTTTCTGTAGTCTTCTTGGTTGACAACTTGTTTTTTTGTTTTCTTTCATTGCTACTTTGATTTTTGTGACATTTCAGTATTTTGCTGTTCACGTACAAAATTTCGATAGCACAAGCAAAACAAAAGTTTTTGTTTTTCGCGCATCATGCAAACTAAGCGTATTGCAAATGTTGTGTCGCACATTTCATTTATTTATTTGAGTGAAATACTTAAGTACACAAAAATAGACACCACCGCTCAGAATAGAAATCTCTGGCGTTGGTAAAATTTTAAGCCATTAAATAGATTAAATTTTATTGATAATAAATTGTGTTGAAACAAATAACTTAGTGAACTATTGTGCGAAAACACTTGAATGTTCTACTGGTGCGTCTGATTTATGTTTTTCATCTAATTGGCTTGACGTCATTTAGCAGAGCGTAAAATTGAAAACATTATGTTGTCTGACATGAACATGAAAATAAATAAAAATTCAAAATTTAAGAGAAATAACAGCAAAAAAAATATAAAAATAATAATGAAAATAAAATACCAAAACAAACAAATATTAATCAGTTTCCCTATGTGTTTACTCTTTTTTGTTTTATCTAATTTACAAATCTGCCTACCAAATCAACAACCAATAATCGCACGAATTTTCTAGGCATTTATAAAATTTGCTCACAAATACATAAATAAATCACAAATAATACGACTCGCTGGAACTGGCAGGCAAATTATTGAATTCAGTGTAGGCGGCACATGTTCCATGTAGTAAGGAGACGCTACATAGGCGACAGAGACCCAGACGACCGATGTACTGGCGCACATTTGACACATTTCCAAAGCACATAAATCACTCAAATTAGACAAAAACGTTTGTGTTTTCTTTCATAATTACCAAACAGACCATGTGAGGAACTGGTAAGTGGATCCAGGCACAATACATATGTACGTACATACATATCTTCTTATGTATAAAACAGGCATGACAATTTTTGTGACTTGTTGATGTTCTCGGAATCTTCGGTATTTATGTAAGCGATTGCAAGATCTGGGATTAGTTACGAAATTATTTACTTAGACAATTTACAATAGTTTTTAAATATCTCGAACTGTATGGCTCTAATTTTATTGGTTCGAAAGTTATGAAAAAAGGCAGATTCTGTAATTCTAATGAAGTAAAAAAATTCTAATTTATTTGAGTATCAGTATTTTAAATAATAAAGAAATACAAAACCAATGAAGCGAGATTAATGAAATTTTGACACGTGATTAAGGAGAATTTGGGTTTTAACATACTTTTCAAGAAAATTCTATAAAAATGTTCAAGGATATAAAGGATTAAAATTTTCGAAGGACCTTTTTCATATCATTTTTTTACAAATAGATAAAATATCCATTTTATTTAAATTCTTGAGCCTTTCCTCTTTCATTTGATATACATGTCGCCATATTCTAATGAGGTTAAAGCTATTCCATATAAAATATTTAAGTTGTATATGCGGTGCCACGCCCACTTGGTAAATACCTGCCCCATTCCCTCTGTGGAAAGATATGATTAAATGGTTCATACCAAGTTTCATTGATGTACGACTTACAGTTCAGCTGCATAAAAAATGTGCCACGCCCCTTGTTAAACGCCCATAAAATTGTAACAGTAGAATGACACATCTATGAAACGACGGTACACCAAATTTCAATGCGACGGTACACCAAAGTTCCATTTAAAAGATTTGAGTTGTATGGGCGGTGCTACACCCCTTGTTCAATACCGATCCCTCGGTCGAACGACATGATTAAATAGTAAGTTTGTACTAAATTTAATTGATGTGTGACTTATGGTTCCAAAGTTATTGTCTAAACATTTATTCTGGTGGCGCCACGCCCCGTTTTCCCGACTTTTCTTTTTTTATAAACCTTCACGTAACAATTTCGAACAAACCCGCCGAAGGAAGTATCTACGTTGGTCCAGTCGTTTTCCAGTTTTAAGTAGCCGAACGAACCACGATTCATTTTTATATATATAGAAGATATAATCAGTGGCGCACACAGGGGTCCGTTGGGGGTTCAACGCATTCTCAATAGAACGACTGCTGGTGCAAAATATGATTACAAATGGAATCGAGCTCAAAAGTTGTATGCGAAATCCCCCAAAGTGAAATACTGTGTGCGCCACTGTCTTTACTATATGAAAGGACGCTCCATGATGCCAATGAAATCTCGACAGAAGTCATTAAAATCGTTTAGCTTCTTTGGAGATGCAGGAACACTACGAAATATACTTAAGTAACAACAACTTACTATTTTTTATGGCTTTTAAAAAGACACTCCGAACCTTTCAAATGTAATACTCCACTTAGAAGAAGATGAGGTCCTGGAAAACACACAGCAATTGCTCTGATGCTACCAGGGTATATTCTATACTTTTGATCTTTGATTGACTTATTCAGTAAATTATAGAATCTGATGTTTTACAGACTGAATTGTTGAATAATTGAATTCAATCAAAGTCTCCTAACCCAATCACAAAAAAACTAAAAGCGAATCTCGAAAGCTCAACTTAAGGCACAATGAACCTTCTTACCTGGTATTAAAATACCGCAGTGCATCTTTTAAATACGAATCTAGTAGACACAAAACCTCCTCAAGTAAACGTTTCCTTAAAAAGTTTTGCTTTGTTTTAAGCAAAACTTGTCTGAGGTTTCGCTTTAGTTTTCGGTAATTTTCATGATAGTTTCTTGAGACTTTTTATGCAACAGTGGTGAAAATTGTTTTGTTACAAAATTCCTCTTCTTGTAGTTTACATTCCTCCCGGTTTTTTTTAACTCTTGTTATAATTGTTATTGCTTTGTTAGCGCTAGACGCCTGCACACACAGAGCCAAGTTCTAACATCCTGCAGTCGTTCCAGTCGACAAGGCGTCGTTAGGGGCGTTGGCAAGGGGAGCACGGAGAGGGTAAGCGTATGGTACATTTGACAGACTATTTTGTGAGAAAGGTTTCTTTCACTTTTCATGGCAAGCAGTCAGGCGGCCAACAAAGTAACAACAACATTGACTGCGCTCAACGCTCAGACCGCGCACGCTTGCGTTGCTTCGTGTTGCACGCTGCTCTGCTCTGCTCTGTGGCAATGGTGTAACGGTGCGTTGCGTTACGCTGCGAAACTGTCATTTCCGTTTCAGACGCCAAGTGAAAACATGGAAGGTTGCGAGGGCGCAGCAGTCGAATGGGGGAGGGTGTACAGGATGCAGGATGGCGGTAGACAGGCGAAAAAGCACAGGCAGACAGAGGACGAACAGACCTGAAGCGGCGTCGCTCGGAAGTTGCGAGACAGGTACGAGAAAATGTTCGTTCGCACGTGTATATGTGTGTGTGTGTGTGTGCGTGTATGGGGTTGTGTGGGTTGCGGGTATGGCACGAAGGCTCAAGTAAGCGCAACGTCTTGCGCTATGTTTGCATTTAGCGTTTCCTTAAAAGTTTCATGTTCATGTCGGCGTTGTTCTTGATTGTTGTTGCTGCGCGTTTTCTACGTTTCAGCAGCAACAGCGACAAGCGCAAAACCCGTGATGAGGGACAGAGGCAATGGTGATGACTATGGCGGGAAAGGGAAATGGAAATGGAGCGAAGGCGAAGGGAAAGGACAGCGGCGAAGGACGCATGAAACCGTCAAAGAGTAAGACAAGCAGAACTGATGTTAAAAGACTTTTTGCTGTTGTTGTAAATTCTGTTATTTTCTCTTTATTTTCGAAAATGTGTGCAGTGCACTGCAGAGGGAAACACGAGTAAATGGTTGGAGATTGAGGTTATGTTGAGCATCATCAAGTGAACATTTCGCATGTCATTTCAAAGATTTTATTTACACGAAGAGCTGGGAAAATGGGGAAACTACTTAAAAAAAAAAAAAACAGAGAATATGAAGTGAAGTAATTTAAAAAAATAGTGAACAATTGTAATCAAATTAAAGTAACAAAGAGAACATGTATAGTTGGAAATGAAAGCAGATAAGGGTGAAAGAAGACAAAAATACAAATTAAAGTGAAATAATTAGAGAAGAAAAAAGATCAGAAAGTGTAAAAGAAAAATTTAATTGATGGAATAAAGGAAACAGTGGAAGAGGAAAAAATAAACAATTGAGAAATTTGAATTTTGATGAAGGCAGATAAGGGTGAAAGAAGACAAAAATACAAAATGAAGTGAAAAAATTTCACACGAGAAGACATCAAAATGTAGAAGAAAAAAGAAAAAGGAATTGGTGGAATAAAAAAACAATTAAAAGGCAAAAAAAAATTGAGAAAATTGAATCAGAAACAACAATAAGCCATCCAAGATATGAAAACAGAAACGATCGAAAAGCACAAAAAAAGAGACAGATCAAGAAACAACTTCAATACTTCAATTAAATTTATTTATTCTATTGTTTACTTTAACGAAACATCAACAAATTGCAAAATATTTCGCCGAATATCTGACAGAAAAAAGGAAAAGAAAAAAGGAAATGGTGGAATAAAATATAATGAAAAGGCAAACAAATAAATAATTGAGGAACTTGAATCAGAAACAACAATAAACCACAAAGGATATGAAAACAGAAACGATAAAAAGTCACAGAAGAGAAACATCAACTAACAACTTCAATAATTTAATTAAATAACTTTATTAAATTTTATTCTTTGACTTTTACAAAAATAAAGCAAACAGCAAAATATTTCGCCAAATATCTGAGGGGAAAAAAATTTTGCCTAATTTCACAAATTGACAACGATCCAATTTCATAATGAAATTTTCTCGGCACTGTCATTGCAAGCCACACACACACACACTCACATTGAACATGTAAAGAAGTGATTATTGAAAAAGAGGAATTTCGGCTAACTTTGCCAATACAAAAACAAAACGAATTCGAGCAGACAAAACAACAACACCAACAAATAAGGCCAAAAGTAGACAAAGTGTTTTCACATACAACGCTGCCTCTATTGTGTGTGTGTGTGTGTGTGTGTGTGTGAGTTTCTGAGTTAAAATAACTGAAAGCCAGCAGCGGCAACAAAAGCAAAAATTCTTTTCCACTTGAGTTACTGAAATGCCAATTCCATGGAAAAAGAAACAGAATTAAGGCAAGAAAAACAAAAACAAAAAAACAACAGCATCGAGCAGCAACAAAAACACAGACTTGAAGACGGAAACGTTAAGCGGCGTGCACGTTGTGCCCACCAAAAAAGGGGCATCGAAAATTCCCCCCATTTTTTGATTCCACATTTCACTAACAAGAACAACAACAGCAACAACGATATACGAACAACAAAAACAACCTTGCCATACGACTTGATAGCGTACGAAGAGGCAAAAATTCGCCACATCTGCCTGACGACCCGGTCGCTGCGCAATCGTCGGCTTCGACTACGGTTCAATTGTCTTCAGTTTCGATTCCCCGCACGGAGCGCCGCTGGCCTCCCCACCCACAACACGGCTGGTCGGGCTGAGCTTAGCACTGTTGCCATTGTTGCTAAATGCTTCGCATATTTCGGGTATTGATTTTTATTAAATTTATACACTTTTGCTTTTCTTAAATTTCAAAAATGTTAACACAAGAGCCGAAAAACATGTTTCGCACACTCAGCGGGAGGCGCAGATATGGCAATGGCAACAACAACAATGATATGAATAGTGACGTTGTGAAATCAGCTGAGCTGGAGCGGTCAAGTCAAGGGTTTTGATATGCGGCTCGCACAGCAGGACAAACAGACATCAAGGCGAACTATCAGTTCATAATCCGCATAATCAGATTTTAGCTGAAAGGCATCGCATAGCGTTTTGAGACAATCGGACAAAATTGTTGTTATTCAGCGACTGTCAATGAAAATTATTCATTGCTAATCGCTTATGAAAAAGTGTGAATAATTAAAAAACTGCTTAATGGATTTTAAATTTGGATGCTATATCGATTTTTCATGGTAATTCGTGTTCAAGTGGAGCAGGAATAATGTAAAAAAATATAAAAGTTAAAAAATCATTATATTCTGTGTTGTGTCAATTAATTAGGTGATCAACTATTAAGTGTTTTAATTCAATTTAATTTTGAATTAATATCATTAAATCAAACTTTCAATAGATTTATTACTTCAGTTTGAAATCAGTTTGAATTAGAATTGAATTCATTAAAAATAACATTAACTAAATTGTTAAAACTATTTTAACTCTTACAGAGATCATTATTTTGAGCATGCAATCAATTTATCAATTTATTTGAATTGATTAATTGTTAATGTAGAACTATTTCAATTATTTAAACCTTGAATTGACAATTCAAACTTTCGATATTTTCAATTGAATTAATTGCAATGCCAAGGAAACTTTGGTTGAAATAATTCAATGCTAACTAAACTTGAAATCGAACATTGAAATCCACAGAGTTATTTAACTAAAGTAATAAATGCCAAATATGAATTATTTATCTAACTAAATTAATTTTCAATTACAATTCATTGTTAATGTAAAATTGTATTAAGTCCGACTGAACTAATTTGACTTAAAAACTATTAATGAACAATAAAAAACCTTAATAGAACTAAAATGAATCTCTTCGCTTTACTTGCTATTAATTTAATATTAATTTTTAATTGTTATATTAAATTAAATTGAAATCAATGCCAAACATGAATTATTTATATAACCGAATTCATTGTCAATTGAAATTCCTGGTTAATGCAAAATTGTATTAAGTCCGACTAAACTAATTCTACTAATAAAAAATGTATGATAATTCAAAAATCTTAGTTGAATTGAAATGAATGTGAACAATGTGTTATTTAATTTCTAAACAGTCATTTAATCAGACACAAAATCAAATTAATTGAATTAATACCATAAATTAAATATGTTTAAGGAATATTTGAATATTTCAAGTAATATTTTAATTGCTCAGCAGTCATTTAGTCAGACACACAATCAATGGGTCAATTGAATTGAATTAATATCAATGCAAAATGTTCAAAATCATTACTTGCAGTTAATTTAATATGATTTAATTAATATATTTTTATCAAGGGCTCCCAAGTCAGGTAATCAATTAATCACTTTAACTAGCAATTCAACTTTATGTGCCAATTAAATGTGTTTAAGGAATATTTGAGTTTATCAAGTAATATTAATTCATTAATTAATTCATAATTCATATAGTCAATCGATCAGTTTGAGATATTTTCAGAATCAGCAATGAAATAATTTTATCTGAACTTTCAACTTTTAGCATCAATTAAATATGTTTAAGGATATTCAATTAAACACTTTGACTGAACAAGTTTCAGAATCAGCAATGCAATAATTTTATCAGAAATATTTTTCTTGCCAATTATTTTGCTAAGTTAGTCGCAACTAAAACAGTGATTATTCTCAACAGTAAAAATTGTTTATTAAATTTTTATTCAATTTAAATTTCTTAAATGTTCTTTCAATTATTTTCTTATTTATTTATTATTTACTTATTATAATATTTTTTCTTAATTTATAACTTTCCTTTCATTAACAAATGTTAACTAAAGAGGTTCAGATATTTAATCGATCAGCTTAATTGAACTTGTTTTAGCATTAGCAGTGGAAAACTTGTATCTGAAATAATTTCATTGTCCATTGTTTACTTATGTAGTGGCAACTAAAACAATTATTATTCCCAAGTAATAAAAAGAAATGTGAAAATTTTTAAATAATTTTAATAATGATTAAAATTTAATTTATTTGTATTTATTTTCTTTTCAATTCTTCAATTATTTTATATAATTTATTATTGATTATTATTATTGTTATTAATATTTTGGTTTCTATTTCCTTTCGTTTTTAAAATTCACAATTTTCCCTTTATTAAAAAATCTGAAACTAACGAGCTGAGTGGATTTATTGGTAAAGAAATCAGTGGCATTTGTGTTTTATTTTAAATTCTATTAAATTTGTATTTTAGTTTCACATCTTTTCTTCTCTTCTCCTTCCAATTACTAGCAAAATCTCAATCCAACAACATTATCAAAAAAACTATTTACACATGTAACTAATTTGTATTTAATTATATTTATTTTAAATTGAAATTCACGCCACATTTCAACATTCTTTCCATAAAACCAAAACAATCACCATTTCAACAAAAGTTTTATGGCAACAATTGAAAATTTGCCGACGGTTCTTCAACATCCATGAAATTTCGCAGCTTCCACTAAGCAGTCGGCTTCTTGTTCTTCCTCATTTCGGCATACCACCAGCACGAAAGTGCCGAATGAAAAATGAATAATGGCTGCTGGCGCGACCTCCATAAAACACAACAGCCGTCGATTCGCATTGATCTGCCCATAAATACACACAGTTGCACAAACACACACACACACACACACTCTCGCACACACAGTCACAACAGAGAATAACACCAACCGGCACCAAAGCAACGGCCACCAACAACAAAAACACAATGCACGCAACAACAATGAGAGCAAAAACGCAGCCATTGTTATGCCACGCCGTCGGCTGTTGCTGCCACCATGCGGCAATGGAGGAAAGCGAATGCGAAATGAATGCGCTGTGGCAACGACAGCCACCACCAGCCGGTCGGCAAGCGCAACTGACGCAGAGCGCAGTGGTTGGAAGGAGCGCAAGAGCACCGCGCTCTGCTCTTTGTTGTTATCCTTTGCCATGGCGTTACAAAGTAGCACTATTCTTGTCTGTTGCGCGGAATGGTGCGCAGCGGCCTCTCTTCCACTTATGGTAGAAGTGGGCAATCAGCTGTTTCCCGCCTAATTGTTGAGGGTACTCAAAATTCCACAGCTGCAAAGAGATGTTCTCAACTGGAAGTTGATGCTCTTAAATTGATTGGAAATTTATGTGGTGTTGGCCGGAAGCCTTAGGCGACGGTTATAGAAATAATTCAAACGGTTTTAATATGATTTAATTAATGTATTTTTTCAAGTGCTTCCAAGTCAGGTAATCAATTAATCACTTTAACTAGCAGTTCAACATTAAAAATCAATTCAATATGTTAAAGGAATATTTGAATTATTCAAGTAATATTGATTCAGATATTCAATGGATAACTTTGATTGAACTAGTTTCAGAATCTTCAATGAAATAATTTTATCTGAAATAATTTCATTGCCAATTATTTTGCTAAGTTAGTTGCAACTAACAGAGTGACTACTCTCAAATAAAATGACGGTGAAAATTGTTATATTAAGTTTTGATTCAATTTACATGTATTTAAATGTTTTTTTTCATGGCGATATTTGAGTCTTTTAAAGCGATTCACGTTTTGGGCAGAAACTTATCTCGAAGGTTTAGTTTTAACTTCATGAAGAAAACTGAACTCAACCTTTTATCTCGAACTCGATAGGTTTATTTCTGTTACATACAAAATATGTGTTTATTACTACACTTTTGACTTTTTAAATTGAAATTTTTAATTCTTTGTAACATGAACTGTTTCCACCTAGATTCGAAAAGTTGTATGCCTGTAAGTTCAAAATCACAATTCAATTCAATTTATTTTGAATACAAATGTTTACTGCAAGAATAGAACTTTTGCACCCTTTCCAAGTCGAACCCAAGTTAATAATTTTTTATCTGCTAGTTCAAAATGGGTTGAACTGAAGAAAGTTTAATTATTCCTATGAATTCAATAAACTATTAAATTTTGATTCAATTTATATTTTTAAAATGTTTTTTTCAAATATTTTCTATTAGTTATTATTATTTACTATCAATATTAATATTTTTAATTCTATTTCCTTTCGTTTTTTAAATTCATAACTTTCCTTTCAATAACAAATTTTAACTAACGAAATTCAGGTATTTAATCGATCAGCTTAATTGAACTTGTTTCTGCATCAGCAGTGGAAAAATTGAACCGTTTGTACCGTTTCCAAGATGAACAAAGAAAATTCCACAGGGTTCAACTGAAGAAAGTTTAACAATTTCTTTGAATTCAATAAATAACTAAATTCAATAATAAAATCTGAACAGGTAGAAATTTTGGGCCTCTTGAACATCGATCATGAAGGTTTTATGCAACATTAAGAACTCATTTAATTTAATACTTCATTTTCAAACTCAACCTTTGGTTTTCTTACAGTATACAAATTTTCTAAATTATATATTCAAAACTCAACTTTATGGATGATCATTTACACTTAAGACTTGGTAGTTATATCACAGTATACGACACTCTACATCGTATAAAATTATTCCATCATTACTAAAGTTGACGCTTTCCTCTCGTTCTGTGATTTCTCTCCAACTCAGTTTACGCTTCCCACCAGAACCAAAGCAAAGTGCCAATAATTAAGTTCTTCAAAAGATAAAAATCGTGTTAGCCACTGATCAATTAGCAGATTTTCGCAGACCGAGCGAATATTTCATTTTCCTGCTGCACACACGTCGGCAGTGCGACGATGCCGATGCCGATGCGTGTCGGGCGCTGCATAAATTTGCATTCAGATGGAAAATTTGAATGCGAACTCGAAAACGATTTTGATGCCAGCATCAACAACTCAATGCAACCTGTTGGCGCTGCAGTACGTTGTTTGTTTTTTATTATTTAGATGGTTTTTTATTATTGTTGTTGCACTGATATGAGCCGCATCGAGTGCTATCAGCGGCCATTTAAGCCGGCGAATGTGATTGCCGAATGCGAATTGAAGCGCACGCAAGAACGCGCTTTCAATCGCAACAACACCAGAAGAATGTCAGCAACCACAACAACAACTTATCGCCTGTCTGGCCGAGAAACGACCTGGAAGCGGCAGCAGACAAGCCGACGTAACCGCAGACGGACAGACGAAAATCAATGCAACGCCGAACAGATGGACAGCCGCACCGACAAACAGACAAACGTGCAGTCTTTGGCTTTGCAGTCTTTTGGTTTACTGCAACGGGCGATTGAAGGTTGCTTGAAGCAGCAACCAACAACTCAACCCATGCGCCTTGGACGTTTGCTAAAGGCTTCGATTAAGTGTCTGGACTTGGCTTTTGTTTTTGTTTGCATTCGACTCGACAACGTTGCAACAACGAATTTGCATGCGTCGCAACTGTGTTTCGTGGCTTGTTAATTTTTGCTAAAGTTGTTCAGTCCAAGGATGCGTTTTGCTTATCCTGTACGCTGTCCGCTTGCGCTTGGCATGTGCGTGACTGCTGCGGCAACAACAGCCGCGCAACGTGCTCAGTACGCATGCGCGCGCATACAATCGCCGCACGCACAGCCGTCGCCAAAGGAAGTCATCAGGCAACGGCAATAACGCACTTTAGCGGCAGTTAAGACATTGCGGGGAAACATTTAAAACAAAACTTAATAAAATAAACTATGTATGAAATGAGGAGCAAGAAGAAGAAGCAGAGCAGAAGAATGGCAAGCAGCGAGCACTGCGTACAAAATGTTCGTTGTTTCCGTTTCAAAGATTCTGAACACGGAACAAGCAGCCAACATTTGCGCGCATGTACGAACGCAGCCGCATGGTTATTGTTGTTGTTGCTATTACGTTGCATGAAATGCAAACTTTGGCTGCGCGCGGCAGCTGACTTGCACTCTAATCGATCCGCGTTGCTGTGTGTGTGTGTGTGCCACATGTGCTACAACGGCTGCGCGCTTTTACGAAGGTTAAGTGGCTGCGCCGTGTTGTCTTTTGTCTTATTGCTGTTCAATATTTGTAATTTTTTCTCCGTTTTTGTTTTACTATTTGAATGTGAGCCCCATTGAGCGGCGCACATGCAACATGCACAATGGGCGCAACACAATTGCCGCATGTGCGAACAATTGGCTTAATTCATTCGCGTCCGCATTCGCAGCCGCAGAGGTGAAACACGTTTTTGCGCTAAACTGTGCATGTCCACAATAACAACGTTGTTGTTTTTGTTGTTATTGCTGTTGCTCTTCTTTCAGTTGTGGTTCTTGTAGGGAGATGCATTTAACAAAATTAAAAAATAAACAGAAGATTCGTTCAACTCGATTTTGTTGCTTTAGTGTAAAGAAATAAAATCATTTTACGCATTCATATATTTTTTTTAGAATATTTTCAATAAATATTTTTTGAAAATTCAACGCAGAACGCAATTTGTAATATTTTTTAGTATAATTTGAATGAAATCAGTTCAAATTGAGTATGACAGCTCAGTTACAACAAAAACCACTCACACCAGTGTTGCCAGATGCCTGAAATGACTTTCTCCTAAATCTAAAAAAATACTGAAAAAATATTGAAATAATAAACAGAAGATTTGTTCAACTCGATTTTGTTGCTTCAATGTAAAGAAATAAAATGATTACATCAATTTATATATTTTTATAAGAATATTTGTAAAATATATTTGTTGAAAATCCAAGGCAAAACGCAATTTGTAATTTTTTCGACTTTAATTTTAATTAAAATCAAATCAATTAAACTTGCAAATTAAGTGTGACAGTTCAATTACAACAAAAACCACTCATATTTTCTTCTAAATCTTAAAAAATACTGAAATCTCCTCCCAAAAGTAAAAAAAAAATTCATAAAATTTTTTAAAAATATTTTTTAAAGAAATTAAACTTCTCATAGAAAATAAAAATATATAAGTACATATATTTTTTTTATTGCAGACTTTTTTATTCATCTTCAGTTTAAAAACAAAAACTTAACAAAAACAAAACATTTGCACATTTTTTTGTAAATGAAAAGTGTAATTTTTGGCGGGATTTCATTGTGACAGCAATAAATGAAAACGAAATAGAACGAGCTAACATTTTGTAAGCTTAAAAATACGTCGCCATAGAAATCGAATGTCGTATGTTCCATTGAATTTAATAGCACATACGACAATCGTTTTCTCAGACAACGAATTGTTAAAACAATAGGGTGCTTTGACTATGAAAATAGTTGCCAAAATGTGTTTTGTTGCCAGTGTTCCCAATACGTCATACTTCGTTATCCAAAAATTTCCAGAAAATCCACTAAGGATCCAAAAAAATCGACTAACATAGAATATGAATTTCCTAAACTTTCTCCTAAACAATTCTTCCTCCTAAAAATTCTGCTGAAAGATCACGAATCTCCTAAATTTAGAAGGAAATTTCCTGATCCGGCAACACTGACTCATACGCACTGAACCCAACAGCAGACAACTGGAAACTCTCCATATTCCCACACAGTTCCAGTATCTAGTTAAATTTATGCATACTGTCGAGCTTATATAACTGATCGAACAACCCACTACTGACTGACGGCCTGCAAGAAAATCTCTTGCCAGGTGCCTTTTTTCGCGAGCTTTCTCCAGTTGGTCACAACATTTGGTCATAGTGAGCTTTCCGAGGCCACTGGAGGCCCTTCATCTCGTTAGATAAGGAGACTTTTTTAGTTGACTAGTTTAGTTTGTCAAAACGTTTCGTGGTATGGTATGGTATGCTAAATCCCGATATTTACGAGTAGATTTGGAGTGTCGAGTTTGTCGAAGCGAAACAAAATATCTGGTGTGGCTTTTAGGGTCAATGATTCACCAGTCAATGAGGTCAGACAGAGAATCACTCTCCGCTGAATTTCTTTGTACACTGTAAAAATTGTGTTGTCGATATGTGCTCATACATATTTTTTAAAGTTATTAAAAAAAATTGCTTCCTTTCTGCATTTTTCTTGTGGGCGCCCCGATTGTAAAACTCGCCTGTAACTCGCACTGATCCGCCACCGAACTCCTAACATTCACATTTAATTCAATTTTCATTGAGCAATAGAAGGAAAATGCGTCTTTCAACGTTTTACTTTGCATCTGTTGTTGTTGTTATTATAATAGCTGCTTCTACGGCAAATTTTGCCGCATTCGCTGTTGCATGTGCAACATTTAAATTATGTTGTTTTGTCGCATGTTTAGGCATTTTAGGTGGTTACCTGGCTTTATGCCTCTCGGTGCTTTTACCAACTCATGGCTGTTGTTGTGCTGTAGCTGCAATTTTCCTCTTCTGTTTTGTCCCCTTGTTCTTTTTGCTTCTTCTTAATGCTCCTTTTCTTTTTTTTTTTCACTTTACAACTGCTTAAGGCAAAAACATCATCAATGAATAAATGAAAATGCTTGCAATGTGTTTTTTTGTTGTTGATTTTGTTTTGCGTGGCTAAATTGTTGGCAGCATCGTTGTGCTGTTGCTGTGTTGCTGCCATTTATGTTGCACTTTGGTATGCAATTTTAACATCTTATTTGGCTGAAGCTCGGCGTTTAGCGTTGCAATCGCTTGTTCAATGTCAATTGAATTGTCACTTGTTAAGCTGACAGCGCGGACAGACCAACAAGCGCAAAGGGCAGACAGACAGCCACGCAGACAGCATTACAAGTTGCGCATGCGCACTGCGGCGTTAACGTATTTCGATGCGATTGCAGCAGCATTTCATTGAGAAAATTCATTGCGCGCTAAAAAGTGTCAGTGTGGGAAAGTGCCAACACATAAATGTTGCAAATTTTTAGTTCTAATGAATAGTAAGATTGGTCAAAAAGCTGGTTTTCATGTATGAAAATGATGGCAAAAAGCAATAAGAATGAATTTAAATTATAAGAAATATTCATTTTGCTTATTTTTGATTTAGATTTATCTATTTTTTTTAATTTACATATCCACAGATTTGATTGTCACAACTCACCTTTCAATTGAGCCGCTGCCAAGTGGGTTTCATATATCCTTTTGCTATTCAAATAGTTAATCCAAATGTAAACTGCAACGAAACGAAAAAGAAAAAAGAAGATTAGTAAAAATCACATTCGAAAATGAGTTCAACAATTTTCAAGCATAAATCACTGGCAAACGAATTGAAATTATTTAATTGAAATGATTTAATTTATCTGTCTACGAACACGGCAACGCGCCGTGAAGATGAAACGAGTGATTGGCCACGGCCAGCGGCTAGAAATATTGAAAGCAACGCAGCAGAGAACACAACCGGCAGACGGCCACAGCGGCGGCAACGAGTGCTATAAAAAGTTATCGCGTATGCAGATGCCATCGCTCGTCGGACGCTCATTAGCGCCATCTGTTGACTTCGAGACGAAACGAGGCGCGGCGTGGTCACGCACACAGCGACATGTGCTTGTGTGTGTCCTGGCCGACAGCATCCAATGATTACGGCGACGGCCCAGCAGCAACAACTAGAAGCAGTGCACCGCTTGGGCTTTGGCAGCCGGCGGCCAATTGAAAGTGGCCACAAGTGGACGGACGGCGCATATAATTTTGGCAGTACCCACAAGGGCGAAGCAGGCGGGGTGGAGAACACTTAAAATTGCGCTACCACGATTTATGGCGAAATTTAGAAAGTCTGCTTGCAAAAATCGCAATCAACCAAATATTTCGG
This sequence comes from Melieria omissa, assembly GCA_963971225.1. Lineage (NCBI taxonomy): Eukaryota > Metazoa > Arthropoda > Insecta > Diptera > Ulidiidae > Melieria > Melieria omissa. The sequence goes on from OZ020267.1 coordinate 3,913,299, forward strand.
CGTGTTGGCCAACTACAAACTGTGCGGTTCGTTGTTGTAAATTGGTACCTGATGAAGATGTATGGCGACGATAAAATTGATGCCAAACATTTTCTGTAGTTGTCGCCATAAAAGTCGAACTTACAAATGTGCAACAACAGATTTTTTTGATTACAGTAAAAATTTGTAAGAAGTAAAGTGATCCCATAGAAAGATTCAGACTTTCAGAATGAAAAAAAAGGTTTCTTGTTTTTTTTAGTAAATGTGTAAAATATTTAATTAAATTGTTAAATAAATATTATAATAACACTGTGCAAGTCGAAAATTCAGACATGGAGGAGACCTACTGAGCGACTTTCTATAGGTAAACTGAGTTGAGATCCACCAGCCGTTTGGCTGGATTGGCTCTAGTTTAAGAGAAATCCGACTTTGAAGTTTGCTCATTTTAGTCGAGTTCGTCGCTTAAGTCTTCGAACGTTTAAATGCTAAGAGGTCCTAAATCGTTCCGAATATCGCTTTACTCTCTTCTTCAAGTTTGTAGATATTTTAACGAACAACAAATTTGCTTAAAAATACATTCATTCAAACTGTGTTTTCGACAAAAATGTCCCAAAAACCCCACTTTCGTCGAGGCATCAAAACAGTATAGCGAACCCTCGTGAAAAAAATAAATGAGTATGCTTTAATATAGAGGGTTGGCTCCTGCATCTAACAAACTAAACATTTTGCCTGGGAAACGCCCCTAAAAGGCGTGGCTCGGCGTCAAAGTTCAAAGTTTTTATCAAAAAAACTCAATTAACCTCTAACTGATTTACGATATGGGTATCAAACGAAAGGTATTTTTCATGCCTTTCTTTTGATGTGCAACATTAGATACGTAAGATGTACTAATAAAAAGTTTTAAGCAAAAAAAACATTTTTTTATAAAATTTTTTTTTAACGGATTTTTTTATCGAAAAAATCCTTTACTAAGGTACAATAAGTTTGCTACCATATTGTAGCCTGTGAAATTCCCTTTACAATGAAATATAAAACATTTGATATTTTTGTTTTTTCTGAATATATTTTTTAACATCAAATTGATTACGAAGGTGAATATGAAATGGCTTTGGACCCAGAGTCAAGTTAGAAAAAAAGTAAGTCCCCCCATGTCTGAATTTTTTAGGGTAAATTTCACGCACAGTGTAATTATTGAAATGTATTTATTTTTCAGACTTTAGAGGTCAACATTTTTTATGATTTTTTATAAATAAAACAAACCAACGCGCTACAGCTACAACTGTGTACCCAGTTTACGTATGTCTAGGTTCCTCATTTTTTTTCTATTAATAACGGTTGCCAAATTAAGGGCATCGAAGAAACTGTACCAATTTTTTGTATCCTCTCACCATCTCGAGATCGTGTCTGGAAAGCTTCATACTTAAAAGCTTCATGGCCCACTAAATCAAAGCAGTTTACCCCAGTTTCTACTTCTTTCTTGTCTTCTACTTGGTGTCTTCTATCTCTTTGGTTAACCACTTCGAAACAGCTCACTCCAGTTTCTAGTTCTAGTTCTTTTGTCAAAGCTGCTCTCATTAAAGTTTAATAAATTCTCTAAAGTCATCTCATTCTTTTTTCCGACCACCTTAAGATCTTCTTTAATGTATTTGGATGCTTCTAACTCTCTCTTTGGTTCATCACTTCAAAGCAGCTCACTTTCGGTTTTCTGTTCTTCTGTTAAACCAACTCCGCCTTCAGTTCTATTAACGCTTCGCACACATCAAACCAAAAAAAATATTAATACAAAATAAATATTTATATTTCTTTATTTTTTCCCGCGCCCAGCACAACTGTTGCATCACACTTTATTTGACACTTTCCCAGCTGTTCATGTCGCACATCCTGCCACCGCTTCGACGTGGCTAACATTGCGACTGCAGCCACTGTCGCCCAAATGAGATTCCAACGCTGCCTGCCAGTGTCAATTACTGTTCGTTCCCATACACTCCGAGTGCGACTGTCTCGCTGTCGCGCGGTCTGTCTGTTGGCCTGTCATATCCTTCCGCCACTATTGAATTTTGGCTGCTTTGCGCTTTTTACTGCCACAAAAACAAAGCAAAAAGCACTAAAACGATGTGAACAATAAAAACCCAAAAAATAAAAAGCCCAATCCAAGCAAATCAAAAGCAAAATTGCGCTTTTCGGTTTCATTCATTCATTTGCACCATGACTGCAAGTCTATTGTTGTTGTTGTTGTTAGTGTTGATGTTGTCGCCAAACGCTGCTCGGGCTGCCTCAAGACGCGCTCCACCGTTTGGGGCTTAGCCCATTGTGTGCCGCGCCGCTGGTCTCGTTAAGGCGACCGGGTCTCGGTTTGGGATAATGTGGCCAGCAGGCGATAATAATGCGCCGGTCGCTCAGCGCGCGCAGTCAATTCAATTGAGCGCAATCTTCGGATAAGGAGAATGCCTTGATTTTGGTGCTCGCTGTTCGGTGTTGTTGGCTGCGACTGTGGCTTGGGCTGCTTTTCGATTCAATTTCGCTTCGTTTGCGGCGTGTCGTCGCCGTGCAAATATGCGGCATGTTGCACGTTGCATGCGCTGCCAATATGAAAGGATGCCGTCCGCCGCCGCGGAGTGACACATGTATGCACTTGGTTCGACACCGTGTACCGCGCACACCAGCGCCAAAAGTGTTAATTGTGACTCGAGTGTGAATATGAGCGAACAATTGACAAGCTGCCGCTGCCGCTGCCGCCGTCGCTGCCGTTGCGCTCATTGCGAAACGTTCACTGGCAGTGGCGGTGGTGGAGAACAGTGGTAGAAAAGAACGCAAAGTTGGGCTTAGATTGGCGTTTAGATATATGCAGCGAATCATAGCTTAAGTTCAAATTTCTTTTCTTATTAATTCAAATTATAATTTTTCTATATTTGCAATGTCTGCGGCCTTTCTTGAACATTTGATGGTTAAGTTTCCATTAGAAATCGACGAAAAATGTGTCATCGCTCTATTTTTAGCCAAAGCGTTATTTCTTTTTCAAGCGAAATTGCACATGTTAGATATTCCAAGCCACAACTCGCTACTTTGGTTATCTCAGTTAATTGCAATTTCAATCGTAAAACGTTTGCTTTCGGTGCGCTGGCATTTTAATGCTCGCCGAGATTCCCATCGCCGGCAAAGCGACAAACGGCAAGCGGCACTTTGGCTTTGGCGACTCATAAGTATTGGCCGCGTGTTGGCGGTAATTGCCGAGGCGGAGTCACAATTGGCGGCGCGTTGTGCTGGTTTGGTGCTGCGACGACAACGTCGCGGCGTGCTGCAACTGCCTAATGAGTGCACGTTGCAGTTTGTGGGTGGCAAATGCAGTTTTTGCGCCATTAATTAACGAGCGTTTGTATGCATTAATTGCTTTCAGTAGCAGTTGCAGTGGCAGTTGCAGTGAAATCGGCTCAAGTGTCTTGGCTAAAGCTTTTGCATTGCTGCGTTGCCGCCTTGTGTGCTTTGTCAGCGAATGCGCTGAATTGAGCACAGCGCCATCTGTCGATAGTCACCTCAACACTGTGCTGTTTTGCGTTATCCTGCGCAGGTCCTGTGGTGTGTTTTTAGCAAGGACATGAACCCGTAATTGCTTGCAAGCTATTGTGGGAAGTGAAAGCTTCAAGGACTTTTGCTTAGTGCTGCCGCCGCTGGCGCTGTCTGCTGTTTGCGTGAAAAAGGATAATAAGGAGTCGTAGTCAAGCTATGAGTGACAGTCTGCGTAACTGTTATAATTGAGCGCAAATTATTTGAGTGCAAGCAAGCTGTTTGAATGCAGTTTTTTTGTATGGGTTTTCAGTTATATTGGATTGGTTGTATTTTAAATGTTCGAATTGTATATCATATCTGTTTGATATGTAAAAAACTGAATATACAATGTTTTTCATACAATGTTTTTCATACAAAAATTCACATCATCTCAAAAAAATCTAATAGTTTCTTTTTAACACTCAATTACGATTGCAATTACAGTGGAATCTGGATATAGTGAACTAATTATTGCAAGGCCTGTTCACTGTATTGAGGTTGTTCCATATATCAAGGTTAACATTTTTATTCAAAAACTCGTTTTATTTGCTCAAAATACACTTTTTGTTTTTTGTTTGATATTTTTTTTCTATATTTAGAGGCTCGATGTCAAAATTTGGGTGTTCACTATATCGAGGTGTTCATTATATAGGGGGTTCACTATACCCAGACACAACTGTATATTCAAAATGGGAAGGTTAATAGGATTTCGAAAATACATTTTGATTTTTGCTTCGTAGAAACCCAAAAGTTGATAACCTCACAACTCCGATCGTATGGGAGACGCCCTCTGGTGGTGAATTTCTGAACCTTAATTAATTTTGTATTTTTTGTACTGAAGAATGTTGGCAATCGCTAAATAAATCATTTAAATCGGTTTGGTAGTTTTCGAGATACGAAATTTTCTTGCTTACTTAACTACATTTGCAAGTGGGGACCCAATGGCATGGAAAATGGCCACTTTTGTATGGCAGCCCCCTTAAGACTTGAAGTTAGCGGGTAGGTAAGTTTGGAAGAAACATTTGGAAGAGAAAATAAATGTGTGTCGGTCATACATTTGACACGACCGGGGGCAACCTGGGAGCAGTGGGAGCCTATTCGCTAAAAACGACCATTTTGTATGGAAGACCCATGAAGGGTTGAAGATAGGGTAAAAATATGTTTGAAAGAAATGTTCAGTAGAGAAAACTAGTGGGGTTCATTCATATATTTAAACCCTCTAAGAGCAACTTCTGACCAGCTGTGGAGCAATTTGTCAAATTTCCAAGCTTTTTTGTAAACTTTGACCTCGATGCGAAGGGTCTCATATTGACCAAGTAGTGGTACCAAAATTCTGGAGTTCCAGACCTATATGTAGTTGTTTAAGAACTTCTTGGCAAATCTAAGTAAGTCGCAGCTTTTATGCTCCGCAATTTTTTCCAAGTAATGGAACGACGCGGATCCAAGGCAGCTAAACCGTGATCTGTGGAGGGCAGTGAATCAGTGGGAGTAATGTGAATCTTTGATTGAGAAACTTTTTCCAAGTATTACCACTTGAGAAGTAGATCGGTAGGGGGTGTAACAAAGGGGTGGCAATTCAGAGAAATACATTTGTGGCAAACAGGGTTAACTCACTAATTAACTTACTAGTTAAGTGATACCACGATAAATAAGATCAATAAACCCTCCTGACTGTTCGAGGAACTTTATGTTCTTTATAGGATTTTCATTGAAATCAGATCAGATTTTTTGTGAAGCAAACACCAGTCATGTGCCACGGCTTCTTGAAGCTAAACAATAAATACTTTACTGCAACTAAATTTTGATAAAATCAAACAGGATGTGCCAGGATTCAAGTCCAATTATAATTAGATCTGAAAGGATATTTTATTTGTGTTCACTTGGGATATGAATCCATGACCGTCTGGTTTGTAAGCAGCCACACAAAACCATTAGGAGAAAATGAATTTAATAGTGAATCATATACAATGCAGTTCTATGCAATATTTTTATTAGAGATAAGCAATGAACCGATCTATTACTAAAAATGTGCAGAAAATATAAAAAATAGAAAAGAGATAAAATTAACAAACCAACCACCGCTTTGGACCACACATGCTAACAGAGCCAAAATGAAAAACCAATTCTAGAGTCAAATTTCATCGGCAACAACTACAAATGATAGAGTTGAAATAAAAAAACACCAAAACATAAAAAAACAATAAATTCTGAAAATTATTAATAATTTCGTTTTAATTTTATGACTTTGTCGACACTTTTGCGCGCAACCACTGCCGCATACAATTCACACAGCAATTGCGCGCGTGAAGCAGTCGGCGCATGTTTGAGGTTTTCGTTGGTTAACACACACAAACAAACGAAATTCACGTAAAATACCAAAAACAAGCAAAATTTTGGAAATGAAATAGAGAACATTGGAGCCGCAGTGGCCAAGCACGGACGGCCGGTCAGCGGTGAACAAACAAGGTTTGCATTTTGATGAACTGTCACAGCGCTATGGTCCCCTTTCCCCTTCTCTTCTCCAGGGCCCTGACTTCAATTGCTGACTGTTGTTGTTTTGTATTTATTTGCTAACATTTCATGTTCTGCTTCGCACTGTCGGTGTTGTTGTTGTTGTTGTTGTTGTTGCTGCTGCTGTGCAGTTACCTGGCGCGTAAATAAATATCTAAAGACTCATCGCTTGTACTTGTAATTCATTTTATGACACTATCGCGTCGAAATTTTACCAAAAAACACACAAAACTACAAAAGCCAACAACTGGACAACAACAAATGACGCGCATGCAAAGCAACAACAACAACAACAGCAGTAACAGAAGCAACAGTCGCCAGTGCCAGTGGCAGTGGCGGAACGTGTGTAGGTACTTTTCGTGTGTTTTTTCGCTGTGTGACTTGAAATTTTAATTAATCTCAAGAAATTTTCGTGTGTGAATTTTTTCATTTAAATTTTTTCTTCGTGTTTGCTATTTTGTATTTTGCACAAAAAAAAATGTTGCTCGGCGCTTGTTTGGCTTGTTTTTAGTTGCTGCTGTTACGGCTTCGGCGTTTGAGTTATTGTGCAAATTAAAATAAACGATGTGTCAGCGGCTAAAAGGTCGCCGCGCAGTGCTTGTCCGGCTTGTTAGCTGATTTCGTGTGTTTGTATGTGTGTGTGTGTGTGAGAGTGATTGCGCTTTTGTTGTGATGTCGCTTTTGTTGCGTTTTAGCGAAATGTCTGCGTTTTCTAGTTCATGAAGTGACCACGCCGCCCACTCCTCTCGCTTGCGCTGCCATCATCGACAGCAACTCTGGCGGCCGGTAGAGATATGCAGATGGCGCGATATGAGTGGAGTAGACGCACGGACGCGGCTCGTCAATGCCACTGTTCGCTCGACCGTCTGTTCGAGCTTTTGGGCAGCAACGCCGCCTTCAGTCATGTTTGCACGCAGTCGCGCTTTGTTGATTGCTGATAAGAATCAATTGCTGCGCGGTTTTTGTTGTTTTCAGTTTGGTTGGATTTTTTTATGTGTCGGCTTAGATGAAATAGCGCACACAGACAACTGAAACAAGATGTGAAAGAATTATGAAAATGTAAGGCAAAAACTTGCCAAGAATATCGACAACAACGCAACAACGCATCAACAGTTTTGCATACAAGATCGCAAAGTTGTTTTTTATTCTTTGGGCCGCACTTAGCAACGGTTTCTTGTGCTACTCCAACTTGCTTCGAAGTAGAGAATTGCTGCCAACTGTGCACGTCTGTTGATTGCCAACTAAAAAAAAATACTAAAAATCTCAGACAATAAGCAACATTGACTGCCTCGGTCACTGTGTTTCGCATATGTGGCAAATGTCGCAACTGTGTGCGCTGTCATAATCAAAATGGCCATCGTTTGATTTATTCACTGTTGCCATCAAGTGCAAGTGGCAGTGTTGCCGCCGCGCTGCACTTGAACGCTTGCAGGCTGATGCTTTCAATTACTGTTGTTTGATAGTTGTTGTTGTTAAATTGTATACTCTTTGATTTTGCAATTAATTGTGCCGTTTCTGACTGTAGGGGTCTGGCGCGAATGCAATGCGCAGAGTTGTATTTACTTTCGAGAGATTGGCAACTCGAAATGATTGCCAGAAAATAATTTACGGGTATGGAAACTCAAGTGGTTCTAATAAATTTTAAGATGAGTAATTCTTCAATACTGGAATAAGATTAATATTTTGTATAATTTTTCATTAAACTTGGCTCACGCGAATTTCATGTTTTCATTGAAGTGCTCATTACTTATTTCGCTAAGATGTTGTCATCTAATTTCCTACATACATATGTACATACATACGTATCTTCTTAATTTATTTGCTTCAAGTTCATCTTTGTGAATCTTGTTTATGACATTGATAAGATAACCTCTCAATCTCAATCTCATTAATTGGTCTTTTTAACAATGTTTGTTTTAACCCCTAACTGACCCCATTAGAGATTAATTTGCAAAACAATGTGTCGACTTATTTCTGATTTAAAATATTTCAAAACAAGTTTGAAGTCAATAGGTCTATGAAATTGTCTATCTTCTATGTCTTAACCCTTTCGCTACACGTTTTTACTGTGAAATTAAACTGTGAAAGTAAAAATTTTAAATTTAGACGATTTATGCAGGAGCTGCGGAGACGAGGATGCAGTAGAATCGGTCGAGCATCTGCTATGCCACTGCCCATCACTACAAGGACGACGGCTCCCGACTCTTGGGGCAAGGTTCTTTGATGGGCTCGCGGAGGTAGCGGAGGCACAGATTACCGATCTACACAATTTCCTCGCCAAGACCAAATGGTTCCCAAAAGATCTACCGCCTGGATCTACAGGGATCCCAACAGATAGAAGAAGGCACCGGTTTCTCCGAAAATGAAGGGATTCACAATGGACCCAATAGGGTCTCCGAGTGGAAGTGCTTGCCGCACACACCCCTTCCGTAACCTAACCTAACCTAAGTCTTAAGCGGTTACATCGAGAACATTCCATAAGAATTTTTTGAAATTTTATTGCAGAACTCTGTTATTTTGGAGTGTTGTCCTATGACACCAACCATATCGCTATGGCTGTAATAAATACTTAACCCTTTCGCTATTTTGTTGTCATAGGGCACAATGCTACTTTGTGGACGTCTGAATCCTCTGTGGTTTCAAGAATACATTTTTTGTGGGTCCTTAGAATAGTTTGAAGTTTTAGAAAAAATACAAAATTATTAAACTGAATATTAAAGTTAAAACAAGCGAAGTATACTTGTTTTGTAATGGTATATCTTGACATAGTAAAGGAAGAAGAATCATAAAACTTCCGATATTTTTTTAATTTGACGTTTTTTCAATTTAGATAGTTTATTCATTTATTTAATTTATTTAACCTTATTATTTAACGTTATTTAACGTTTAACATAGAAGTGTTCAAACGTAAAATTTAAGATTTTAACTTTCCTTAGTTAAAATCTGTAGCGAAAGGGTTAAACATACAATTTTTTACACATAGCATATACAAATCTAATAATCATTTAATTGACTTCAGTTAAAATAGTTTAAAAAATGTTTCTATGTTAAAGTAAACAGTCAAATAAAAAATATCTTTTATTTTTTTAATTTTCTTTGATATCTTTGTAAAGATATAACATCTAAAGAAGTATTTTTATCATTTTGATCTTAAATATTCAGCTGATTAATTTTGTATTTCTGTAAACTTTAATTTTTTTAAAGACCAACAACAAAATTTATTCTTAAAACCATAGAGGCTTTAGACGCCCACAAAATAGCATGTTGCCATAGCCAAGAAAATAGCGAAAGGGTTAAACAGCGGTACAAACAGCATTTCGTTTTGGTGGGGCTTCCGTAACTTTTGAGCTTAAGTCCATTTAAAACCATGTTTTCCGATTAAAATATTTTGAGAATTGAATCTACAAAACATCTCTTGCATCAGTAGTCTCAACCCCTGTTTGACCCCTTTAACAATTTATCGAATATGGGTTAATATGTACATCAATTATGAAACGACCTCCGACTGGGCGTAGGATGAAAGTTTAAACATTGTTGAGTGGTAAAAACTGTATCCCAATTTTTACATAACAGGTGTATTCTTTTTTGCTATAAGCTTTTTCTGAGCTTAAACAAATATCTAACATTCAACAATTTTGCTACCTTTGTAAAAATACATCCATATAAAATTAAAAACAAAATTGCCCTATCAACGTGAATTTTGCTGACTTAATTCAAAAGAATCACAAACTAACAAACTAAATAACTTCAAAAAAAAGTTGAGCAATTGCGGCAAAATTGTTGATGTATTAACTTTATTTCGATATATATGTAGAAATGTGTGTTGTTGATACGATTTGTTGCAAGCAGCAACTCAGTGCATGCAGCAAACAAAAAACAAAGCAGCAACGTTAAACAACACAACAAGCATTCGGATTCTCCATTCACTATGCACAATTCACCATTCAACACAGCTAAAAGTGCATTTGAATATTTTGCTATGTGCCCCGCGTGCACACAGGCGCGTGCCACCAACTGACTAAATCAGTCACGACTTTTTATTTTAAAGTTTCAATTATAAAAATCGACAAATCCATGTTTATTCATTACAATTTGAACCATAAAAAATTTATTTATCTTTAAGAATCTCTCGAAAAAGCAAACAATTGAGCACCTTAACCCCGGAAAATCCCCCACTTGGCGTCCGCTAATGTCAACGAATTTGTGCGTTTATGTTTGTGCGTGCAACGGTGCACAGTCACTGGCTGTGCGCCGTGTCAGAATGCGACTTTAAGGCAATGATTAATAGTTTAATCGATAAACTGGGCTGGCTGGCTGTCCGAGAAGTGGGCTGCCCTGCGCTGCGGCGCTTTGTTGCAATGCAACTGCAACAGGGATGAGACATAGAGTGCAAAAACTTTCGAATGTCTGCTGAGTTACCGTTCGCTCTCTCTCTCTCTTTGTTATACTGGCTCTCTCGCATTGATTTGGTGTAATCGATGGATTCGAAAGTTCAACAAAACTATTTTGTGGGCTCGTAATCTTCAACATTTAAACTTTATAATAAACCTGACGTTGCACATTGCACACCGACCACCACTGCCCGTCATCGCTCAATGTTGCCTGGCTGCCAATTTGTTGTTTCTATTTGGAAGCGAGTGAATTAAGCATTAAGGAAAACTTTAGGGGAGTTGAAAATGTTATTGTTGTTGGCTGTGATTGTTTGTAGTTTGGGAGTCATGCATTTCATCTTCATCAGTTGCTTGTTAAATAAATAGAGGCGTTTTTGTTGCTCCTTCTGACACATGTTACAAAAGCATTTTGTTGTAAAGTTACAACATTTATTGGATTTCATTTGGATTTGTTTTATTTCCAAATTGTAAAATGCAAATTTCGAAAAACCTTTAATTTTTGTATCTTTTTAATTTTTTTTCATTTTCCAAATGTTGCAACAAATTTCTCATCCTCCCTTTTCTGGCCTCTCGTTGTGTGCCAGTGTATGTAAATTGCTTACTTTAGAATTTATAGAAGTGGAAATTACACAGACAACAATCAGAAGGCAACTCGGTTGCCAGTCTTGCCTCCGCTCCCGCACCGCTGCTGCACCACACCTTGAGTCTGTTGGCCAAGTCGGCGTGTCGCCGTGTCCAAGCTGCAAATTGCTCGTGCGACAACTGATTGCGTTCATTTTACATGCAACAGTGGACGATAGATAGACACCAGCAGCCAGTGACTGCACAACAACAAATTAGCTAACAACTGGAGCGAGAGCAAAACAATATAAATTCAAATAAGTTATGTAGTGTTAGTGGCCAAGAGAAAACAACAATAACAACAACAATCGACGGAGATGTCAGAAAGCTGAGGAGCGTCAAGGAGAAGTGGAAAACTACAACAACGATACAAGTGAAGTTTGACGTACGGTTGTGTGAGCTGAGGGCTGGCAAGTGCGATGAATGAATGAATAAGTTTTCGAATGGACAAATATACTTTAGAGAGAAGATATCAAATTTACTCTGTAAAGATTTAAGTGAACTTCAGAATATTCAAATGAACATCAAAATAGTTAGAAATAGTCCAGAATACACCAAAAGAAGTTAGAATAATTAACCCTTTCAAACCCGAATTTTACCCTGTGCCTCGATATTATTTTTTGGTGTATAAATCATGAAACATTTGCCTAAGAAGTGTGCACACGACGTTTGAAGTCGCCACGCCTCTTTGTTAGAGTTCTAGAGCTAGTTTACTTTTCAACAATTTCAGCTTAAAACGGGTTAAATAAATTTTGTATCCATTTTTTTTAATTACAGAAAAATTTTTTTATAGGTATTTATGGAAAAATAGAAAATTATCACTTTTTGGTTTTATTTAACCATTATTAAAGAAACAGGATTTTAATAAAACGCACCCAACTCGTAGACTTCAATTAGAACACAAACTTTCCCTGATATCGCTGCAAATGATTGGAAATTATTTTGGGGGTAACAGTAAAATTTTTATTATTTGCTTTGACTTTACTTCAAAAAATATTAATTTGTTGGTGCCTATTTAAATTAAACCCATTAATCAATCGTAGCTTTTGCTATAAGATGACCAATTGGTACTCTCAGGCAACTTTGGGGTCGAAAGAGTTAACTTTACTTGAGATGCAAAAAAATATTCCAAATAGGTTAGTTCAAAACATTGAAGCGCCCCTAATCAATTCTTGCATCTAAGTACTGCACTGCAAATGCAAATGGAACGGAAGTAGAGTCCAGTCAAGTAACAACTCGTGAGTTCAATAGAAATAGGGAAAGAGAACCAAAAGGTGGCCGGTGTGAGGTGACATTTGAATTTTGAATGACCTTGGCAACCACACACAAACCAAATACACACACACTTACACATTCGCAAACCACAATATTTCACAACCTGCTGGCAACGACTTTCTTTCATACGCTGCTTTGTTGCTGCTTGTGGAGTTTGAATTTCAGCGGCACAGGCTGGTGCGAATGTGCCGCATAGAAGAACCCAATCAGAGTTTCAAAGACAACAAACTCCATTAGTTAGTCCACTTCCACCGACTCATTCCCGTTTTTTCCCATATATACCATACATATATCGGATGCGTTCAGTTACCCAAAACAACAACAATGGCCAAACTAAGTAACACTCCTTGTTGTGGCCAGCTTTTCTGCGTTGGCTGCTCCCCCACTCTGCGCTGGTCTGCCTGGCTGCGTGTATTTGGCTAATTTACTAGACAAGCAAACGCCTTTAACCCTCTAGGCTCATTTATTATAAAACAGCAGCAACAACAACAACCACAACAAGGGGCATTGACGAAGCCAGTGGCAGTGGCGCAGTGGCAGATCCTGGAGCGCTACTGATTGCCTCATATTTGCAGCAGCAAGCCGATGTGTGTCGTTTTATGTGAGCCGGTGAGTCAAGCGGTGAGCAGGATGGGAGAAGAACAAGCGCGTACGGGATTTGGGCAGACGCAAGTTCACACTGCGCCGCGCTGCATGCGACGCATGAGCTTGCAACGTGCTACACGGCCGCTGCGCCACGTTGCTGTTGCTTTTCGCCCCCTTCTGCTGAGCTCACACCTCATTTTAACCCTTTTTGGGCATGACCCAAAAGACATGATGAAAAAAAAGAAAACGGTTTATGTGTATTTGTGTGTGTATGCATTTGCTCGAATGTTGCCGCACCGGTGTTCGAGCAAAGGACGCGCTTCTGTGTGGCTGAAATCGCATTGAATGCGGAAAGGAGTGAAAACAGAGATTTTTGATGTTGCCCATTTTAGATGAGTTTTTAATTACGGAAATTAGTTTTTTCCGCATTATATCACGCGGACCGAGGCAATGGCAGACGACTGGCATTTTGTGAATTTTTCGTTTTGCTTTTGGTGAACCAAAAAGTTTGTGGTAAAAATTATGTGTGGAAATTTGTTTTCACTTTGATTTAGTTGAAATGGTGAGTGTTTGATTGAAGGAGTTGTAAAACGAGCTTATTTTGATCCACAAATGTTTTGTTTATTTAAAGTTCGAAATAAACACTTAAACACATTTTCAGTTTTGGTTTAGTTCTGGCGTTCAAGTTAATTTCTCAGCTTTGGTGTATTCAGAGACCTATAGTAGAATTTTATGACGAATATTTTTGTGGTACATTTTGTCCCTAAAAAGTCCTGTTTTACAGGACATTTTGGGCATATTAGAAAAAAGGGTCGAATTGACCCATACAAATAGGAGCTAAAGGGTTAATATGCTCCACAAAAATGTTCTTCGTAGTATTTTACAATAAATTGCTGAACACATCATATACCTAAAATGTGAGGTTACATGGTTTTCGTATGCCGATTCACCATAAGAATGCGCGAAAAGGGGAAAACTTTGACCCCTCCTAAAAAAAAATTCAGATGTAAACTTTCAAAATGCCGATACACGTGTATTTTTTTTTGGTCCCCTCTACCAGAATCCGTTGTCAGAACGTTGTTATTTTTTTTGTGCTGTGCAGTGTTATTGAAAATTATTTTGAGGATAACAGCAAAATTTTTGTAATTTGCTTTGAATTCACTTCTAAAAATATTAATTTGTTGGTGCCTACTTAAATTAAACCTATAAATCAATTGCAGCTTTTGCTATAAGATGACAAATAGGTAAAGTTTCTCTCAGGCAAGTTTGGGGTCGAAAGGGTTAATTTAAGTTTTGAATAATTATTTTGAAACTATTTGAAACGTCCTTACTTTTAAGAAAGACGAATAAATATACCAATTTATAGTCTGACCCGACTGCATTAGCTACAAAAGATAATTTGATGCTCATTTGATGTCTTCTGGATATCATTTGATGCCTTCTATGTATCATTTGACTCTTTTGAAGCTCATTTGATGAGTTCAAAAGCACATTTGATATCTTCCAACATTGTGCAATGGCTCATTCGAAAGTTCGTTTGATGCTTTCTGATGCACATTTCATATCATTGAGAGTTAATTTAGTACAATCTATGACATATTTGACAATTCTAAAGCTCAGTTGATGAGTTCAAAATCACATTTGATATCTTCCAGAATTGTGCAATGCGTCATTCTGAAGATCGTTTGATGCTTTCTGATGCACATTTCATATCTTTGGCAGTTAATTTAGTACCATCTATGATATATTTGATTATTCCGAAGTTGAGTTGATGAGCTGTAAAGAACATTTGATATCTTTTGATGCTTAAAAAAATTTATTTAATGATTCTAAAGTTCTTTATTTGATGGCTTGTGTGAAATATTTGACTAGTTTTCGCTTATTTCATGCCTTCTCAAGTAGATTTGATGTCTGCAAAATGTTCTTTGATGTCTTTTGAAGGTAGTTTGACCATACTAATGGTCATTCATTGCTTACTGGAGTACAAGTGATCTCTCTGTTTGTTTGTTTTGATGTCTTCTGAAGGTTGTTTGACCATACTTATGGTCATTCGATGCTTTATGGAGTATAAATGATCTCTTTGGGCCTCTATCCTGAAGTTCATTTGATCATTCAATGTTCATTTGATCTATTTATGAAGTTCATTTCACCATTCCAATGTTCATTTAGTATTTTCTGGAGTACATTTATTATCTTCTAAGCGGCATTTGTCAAACTTAACTATTCTGATGCTCATTTGATGCCTTCTGATGAACATTTTATGACTCTTGAGTTTATTTTGATGCTTTCTCAAGCACATTTAATATCTTCTCATGTTAATGAATTCCTTCTGAAGTGCATTTGACAATTTATAATCACTTCTGATGCTTCCTTAATTGAAGCTTTTGATGTATTCCTGAAAAATGTATGGTTTCCTGATTCACCTACACACTTGGCTTATAGATCAGACAGTGAAAGACGGAACAATACTTTTTTACAAAAATAGCAAATGGCCACAACTTTGAAAGAACACATTTTTTATTTGATATTTCTTCAATTATTTTCCTTTTTTTTGTACATTTCTGCGCTCTATCCAATTGCCGCAGAGTGCCGAGCGTCCGTGTCTGTGTCGGAGTATTTTTATTCTTACCGCCAGCCAGCAACTTTTCCTCATTAATTTTTAATTAAAGGGATTTGGGCATTGAAGTGGCGCAACCGATGCTGTCGCCATCGTCTCGATCCGAAATTAGAATTTAATTAAAACGAGGAAGAACGCTGCGCATCAATGCAGCGTGTCGCACTGCTTGCGGCAGCAATCTTTGCTTTCTCGAATGGTTGGCGCATGTTTATTCGAATTCATTTGGCGATTCGAGTATTTCGGATTTTCATTGGAATATCTGCCATTTCGAAACGGGCTAAAATTTAATGGCAACCATTCGAGTAGAGTTGCCATATTTAAAGGCAGCCGGCGTGCAGACTGTGCAAAATGGTTGCGATGCGCAGTGGCACAACATGGGAAAAGTTCCAATTTAACATGGTGTCGTCTCGGCGATGATTTATTGGCGCTCCAAAAAGCCATATTGCCCATTTTGCTTTTGCTTTCATCCCAGGCGCGCGCGCATACACACACACACACGCAGGCGCATGCAAACAAGCGGACACTCACACACAGACATGGCTGCATGTGGCATATGTGGCAAGTACGTGGTGGCGGCGATGGCAGGAGTTCACCATGCGCCTCAAATACAAACAACAGCAGCAGCAGCACTAGTGGTGGCAATGCCGCAACCACCACCAACAACAACACCACACAAACAGCAAATGCTGCATGTGGCACAATGGCTGGTATTGGTAGTTGTTATTGTCGTTGTTGTTGTTGTTGTTGTTGTTGGCTACTGCCATGCTGCAGTAAGTGTGACCGTCATTGCGAGCACTTGCCACCGGCAACCAGCCAGTCGGCCCAAAGGCCAAAGGACGGACTGTTGGGTCGACGCACGAACAGCTGGACAGACGGACTCGCAGACAGACAGAAGAACAGCAGTGCACAAATTGAGCTTAGTTATACATATTTTCACTCTGCATGCCGGCTGCCTTCTCAGATTTCAATATCATAGCGGGGCGTGGTGGGGGAATGGACGCCAGCTGAATGCAAGTAGCGAGTTTTCAATCAGAGCCACGGGGTGGTGGTGGTGGCTGCTTTGTTGAATTTCATCAACGCAACATCCCTTAAATATGAGAATCAACAATAACAAAAACAAAAATATGAAAACAACAAGTTGTGCACTGAAAGCGCCAAGACAAAACTAAACTGAAAAAGGCAAAATAATTAAAATTACCACAATTACAAATATGAAGTCGCTTTGGTTGTTTTTTTTTAATAATTGTTGGCAACTCAGTACATTTGGCTATGGTTTATGTGTTTGTGCGTGTGTTCACATACATAAATACATATTTACATATTTTAGGAAAAACATATGCAACGGCATTTGCAGTCCAATCGAAGCCGGTGATCTCCACCAAATTTGTGCCTCAATTCACTTGTTAGAAGATCGGCAATCCATTGTTTTCATTGGTTGCGCATAATTTCAATAAATTAAAAGTTCAAATAAATCTAAATTTTTTGGCTAACATTGCATCTGCCTCTTCTTCCCTTCCCTTTCTGTATTCCCACCTTTTTTGATCCTTTATTTCACTTCAATTTCTGTAAAATGTCTCAAAGACGGAATGAAAAGGAAGAATTAAAAAAGTTAAGTACAAGACGGTCAAACCTCATCGTAATATTCTCTAATACTGATAAAAAATATGAAGTGTCAGTGGTCTCCAATGAAAGAAATCACTGACCGAAATATATTTTATGTAATTTCTTCGATATGGTGCGAACTTGATTGAGTTGAAGTCCAATCACAGAGCTGACTCGCTTGTGATCCAAGCCACTAGTCCCCACATGGCGCCTCAGCAATAAGGATACAAATGCAACCGGCCGCCCTTGGAAGTATATATGTATGCACACACATACATATATGTAGCGCACGTGCATGGCTGCGCCGCATGTATGTTTGTCTGCACATCCCTAGAAATAGCTATGTCTGTCTGTGTGAGTGTATGTGCGACTATGATTAATTACTTTTGCATAAATTTACATATAAATTTGTAGTCACGTTGTCTGCACTTCAAAGGGGGTGGAATGGGTTTTGGGCGCCATCCACATGCGGCATGCGGCAATTGGGCGGTGGTTGTTGTGCTGCCACGAAAGGGTTGGCGACCGTGTGGCATGTGGGCTCAGTTAATTTCGTTCTTCACTTTCTTTTATAATTCGCTTTAAATTGGATTTGAATTGGGGTGCAAAGTCTGTGTGTGTGTGTGTGCGGAAAATGTGTGGGGGAGAAAGGAAGGAAGTGTGCGCGAACAGCAGACAAATTCTTGTTGCAAACGCGTCATGCACTTGAAATCCGGTCATATTTTTCATTTCAGTAATTTTTCAAACATTGTGGGCAAGTTGGCTATTTGAATAAATTAAAGTTGGGTAGATTTCTCTGGATTTCTACGGGCATGTGAGAAATATATTTTAACAGCCTGATTCTGTGCATTCTTGACAAATTTTTTATCAAGAAATTTTGTCAAGATTTTTATCAAGCAAAAGCTTTGCTCGTATTCTGATCCAACATTGATAAAGTAAAAAGCTCATTTAATTCAACATAAGGTGAATATGCGACAGTTGTTAAATTGTCAAAAAATAAGACAAACAGTTTAAGTAAAGTAAGTTTTGCAAAAAAAAACCGGCCTTGATAGCCCAGCGGGTACGCGCTGGCTTCTCATACCGAGCGCCCTCGGATCGAATCCTGGCTGGGCTGGAAATAAGTTCGTGCGTTTTTTTCAATAGTTTCATCACAATAGGCGCTTTTTGCATACAAAAAATAATTCGTGGGAGGTAACGGCATTTTTTTTTTATTTTCTCTGATGTAAAAGTGTAAACATGCACAATTCTTCCATTTTCAATAGGCAAAATTTCAATTTGTATGCTGTTGTCAATAGCATTCAAACTTTTGACAATTTATCAAGAAAAGAGCTTTTATTTTTGGGATAGAATACCGATTCTTAACAAATAATAAAAACTTGACAAATAGTCAATATGGTGAATTTATCAAGTGTACAGAATCGGGCTGTAAAACATACTGCAAATATATTAGTGAGTAAATCTGGTGAAAGTAAAGTATCGAATACGAAAGTTTTGTAATTTCTTTAAGTTTTTTCTTTATAATTTCTTCTACTCTTTCTTCTGTCTTAATTCTGTATGTTCACATTGCTTAGTTAACTTCTTCAATTCCTTACTTTTGTGGTTTTTCATCGATATTATTGCGAATTTTTTTGTTGTATTTATTTGATCTACAGTGATCATTGATTTTGTATCTTTTTGTTATTTAAAATGCTGATACTCAAATAAATTAGAATTTTTTGTGAAATGAAAACTAATGTAGAAACTGATGTAGAAATGAAAACTAAGTACGCAGTATTACTATATTTGGTCTCTAGTTTCATGCCCATATGGTGTGAAAAATGCTGTCGTACGGTGTTATCTATGTTATCGAGTACTCACTGTATTGAAGTCAACATTTCTTATCTCTATTGTCTATGCTATCGAGTACCTACTGTATTGAAGTCAACATTTATTATCTCTATTGTCTATGTTATCGAGTACCTACTGTGTTGTAGTCAACATTTCTTATCTCTATTGTCTATGTTATCGAGTACCTACTCTATTGAAGTCAACATTTCTTATCTCTATTGTCTATATAATCGAGTACCGACTGTATTTGAATTTTAAGCTATTCTATCTTCTATGTTATCGAATGCCTACTGTATTTGAATATCAATTTAATCCCAACTGCTCGCGTTCGACATACGAAGTTACTTGTAAATATTTATTGCACAATTACAATGAAATTAATGCGAAACAAATATTTCATTTAATTTCATTTACTTCCAATTGCCCACAAATTAACACATTCCAGACCTGTTGCCAACTCGTAGCCGAACAGACAAGCAAACGGATTGATTTTATATTCATCAGGCGGCACCGAAACGATTGAAGCGCCACGAAAATTACATATGCGCAACAAAACGCCAAAGCGCCCTGGCCAAATTGAAAGAAATTTGCACCTTTTTAAGGTGAGAGCGGCAGCGGCGGCGTGCCGAAAAGGCATTACAAAGGTGCCACACTATACGCAGACACCTCGGATTCACCAACAACTATGAAAGCTTCAAACAAACGAAACAGCGCACAACTCAACGAAGAACGAACAGCAACAACAACAGCGAAAAATCTCAAAATTCCAAAATCCCAAACGGGCTGAAGAAGCATAAGAAAATGGCAATGAAACCGCCTGGCGGTGCCGTGCCGCCTGCAAAAGTCGCTGGATTATTGCGGTGCGCGACGGCCGCCACTGGCCAGCACGCTCGACGCGACACATTTTGCTTATGCTGCACCGTGAATGCGTAATTAGTGCAACACACACGAGGCGAGTGCGACTGCCACTGCCAAACGCGGATGAAACGCACAGCCGCGTTGCACGTTGCGATGCGACCGCGCCTGCACTCTGCCAGCCGCCGCAGCGCATTTGGGGCGGCGCAGGCTTTTGGCGGTAGCAGCTGAAATTGAAATACCATAAATAACAGGCAGCAAGTATTAAAATGTTAATTTTACATTAATATGACACGATATCGCAGTCGACGGTTGGCGGTTGCTGTGTGTGTGTGTGTGGTGTGTGGGTGTGGGTGAGTGTGTTGGCATTGCAGCTGTGGCGGCGTGTCAGACTGCATTGGCAGCTGAGATTGGCGGTGTTCACCAACTGTTAGTAATAAAAAAATTGCTTATCTTAAAATTATTTTTTGTTTTTTTATTTGAATTTATTTTATTTTACTTTTTTTATTTTATTTTATTTTATTTTATTTTATTTTATTTTATTTTATTTTATTTTATTTTATTTTATTTTATTTTATTTTATTTTATTTTATTTTATTTTATTTTATTTTATTTTATTTTATTTATTTTATTTTATATTATTTTATTTTATTTTATTTTTTTTTTATTTTATTATTTTTTTGACTACGTGACTTTTCGTCGCGCTACGTCCTGTTTCTCAGACAGGACAGTTGCCAGTTTCGTGAATACCACTATTATCTCTTCAGACTAGCAATGATGATAATAATATCTGAAATCTACATATATCTGATTTTGTATTCATGTACAAAAGGAAAGGGAAATGCTTCCATAAAAAGTGTGATATGAAAAAAATTGCCTTCGATTCTACATATATATTATACAGACTCCAACAAAATGCTGTCCACTTATAGCAACTATCAACCCTACCCTATACATACACACATACATACAACCCTATACATATCCCAAATAAATTCCTGTACCTTCTCTTCAACCATATTACTTAAGCCGTAATTTTCCTTTTCAAAGTTTATTAAATTTTTATGAAAATACGCAAATCACAGTTTGTTGCTTGAATCAGCCGAGACGGTGTGCCGAGTCTCGCATTAAGAGCATCTGCTGAGAGCAAATAAATTTTAATTCGCTGCTACATTTTGCATTCTCGTCTCATATTTTTTCGGCCGGCTGCGGCCAGTCCGCTGGGACCGTTTGCTGCAGCGAATGTTGACTCAGACGCGGACGTTTTCTTTTTCGCATTATTCATGCAACTGTTTCGCATTCCGTGCCACCGATGGCGGCACTGCTGCAACATTGCACATTGTTATTGCTGTATGCGTTGTTGTTGCATTTGTGCAACTCGAACGTGAACGCTGCGCTGGTTGACTGGACGGTCCGGCGAGAATTATTAAACCGAGTGGTTGTTGTTTTTGTTGGCCAGTGCAAAGAAGGCAAATGCACACACACACACACACTCTCAAAGAGAAACACAGAGATGGACGACCGGGTAATATCCCGAAAAAACGCCCGCGCGCGCATATTCAGCAATTTTCCACTTGACAGTGCAGTCGGGGCCGCGCCGAGTGCGAAACGTGCAAAAACTGCACAAACAATGTGGAAACACAGAAACGCGACTGCTGCCACATTCTGCAACTGACGTTGCTGTTGCTGCTACTGCTCTTGTTGTTGCTGGCGGGAATTCCCTCTTGGCAACCACACGCGCGCAGGGTTGCCACATATGCGCGCCGCGCGGTTTGGGGTTAAGTGGTGAGCCACGCCACCACACGGCAGCGCGCGTCACCGCCGAGTGCACCAGAAACAGCCCGAAAAAAGCATAGCGTCCCCAGCGCTGGCAACAGTGGCCACTGCAACGAACAGCAACAACAACGACTTCCCCTACGCGCGCGCATAAATAATTGCAACATTGCCGCCCACCGCTCGCTCGCGCCTTCCGCCCCAACGATCGCTTGGTCATCGGCTTCGGTGCTGCTGCTGCTGCCGGCCGCCCCAATGCCCCACGAGCCCGTGCAGCGCAACACAGCAGCACAACAATAAAAACACAGCACTCGACCAGCAGCCGCCGCAACAACAACAATAACGCGGCGAATGAAGAGATTTTTATCGGTGATTCTCACTGATTTCATGGCAAATAAATCGCTCATTTTCGCTTAATTGGAAAATTATGGCTTTTTGCGCCAAAGTTCCTGTCTGTGTGTGTGTGTGTGTGTGTGTGAGTGTGTCGGTGTATGAATGTGTGAGTGAATGCATTAATGTGGTGGTGGTGGTGGTGGTGCGCGAGAGTGCGGCTGGCGCGTGAGTTGCAGCGTCATTAACATACAACAAAACTAAAAGTGAACGAACAAAATGCAGAATGTAAAATAATGCAAAGTGTGTGAACTGCAAAATTACAATTATCCGTGTCTGCGGGCACACTGGTGAACAATCTCCCTTCGATCTTTTACTTTACACTGTCCAGCAGTACAAAAGCCCCACGAGCAATGCCTGTGAGTTGTGGTTAGTGGTGTACGGACGCAGCCAAGTACTCGAAAAAAATATCAGGAAAATGCCGCCGATACCTGGTCGTCTCGTATGTTTTCGAATAAGTATTACCAGTGCCACTTCAAAATAAAACTTAACCCTTGTGTGGGCACCCAGGTCTGGCCAGACCATATTGAACTTTGGATCCAGTTTTAGTAATGTTGTAGTTAAGCTATCGAGTTCATATTTTATGATATCCTCAACTGATCCTTTCCAAACATAAAACCAATACATAAACAAATTTTTTACAAAAACAAGGCGAGAATCGTGCAAAACGTAGTTATACCCCTTAGTTGGACCCCCATGGCCTGGCCAGACCATGGTGTATTTTCATACAAATTTGCCAGTTATTTTCAGTTTTTTTGTTTTTTTCGACGTGATTAGTGTCAGAATTGTTTATAAATATTTTATTTTTATTTTTTTTTAATATTTTTTTTTTACCTTTTTACCTAAATAAAAAGTTAGCAAGGAAAAGAAATTATTGTATTCACACTTTCTTGTTTTTTTACAGGCTTACACACACAAACATACACAGACAAATACTCATACATACTCAGATATATATAAACTCATTAACAAAAATATAAAAAAATTATATTAGCGAGCACTATCCTCGAATATCCTATTTTTGCACCATGGTCTGGCCAGACCATGGGGGTTCAACTATGAGGTTTTAAGTGGGTACCCACACAACTTTAAAGCTGTTTATATGAAACTAATTGAATTTAAAACAACATTAGTTGATATTCGAGCTTACAGCCCTCAGACTCGTGTGGCCACGCATTGATATCTATTCGATGATGATTCGACCGGCCCTGTGTTCCCTACTGACATATCGTACTCCAACTGAGCAATTGCACAAAAGTAACCAGTACGACAAGTAGTCAATAATTGAATAAGAATTCGTGTAATTTTCCATATCACTTGGTTTTTCATTTCCATTTCATTTTCATTTCAGTTTTAATTTTTCATTTTCAATTTCGGAAAGTCGTCAATACTTGAATAAGACCTCATATGATTTTCCATATCACTAGTTTTTTCATTTCCATTTCAGTTTTCATTTTTCGTTTTCATTTGTTACCCACAGTTCTCATAAGTTCTCACAGCCCAAAACAGTTCAAATTTTTCCTAGAAAATCTAATTAATATCTTCTATCTTATTGAATTTTCTAGGTACGCAAAAGTCTATTGAGTCTAAACCAAATCATTATAACTACCTGCTGACACTAGTTGGATTAATCTATTTTATTCTCAATTTACTTCAAGAAAATGTGGTTACTACTTTTTGCTCATTTTCTCATCTTCTGCATTTATAACTGCCTTACGAAACCCTATCACTCTTAGAATCGTTTATATTTTCCATATTTTCTAAAATATACATTTTCAAGAGATCACACTTAAAGTTAACATTTAGCGTCCATCCAGTAAAACCCCAAAAACCTTATAAAGTATCTTATCTGAGTTGGTGATGGATTTCTGAACAGATAGAAAGTGCATACAATACAATATCCATAATTTGCTTTGAATCTGTCTAACTTATCCCTCCTACAGCGCTCAAAGTCAAACCACAAATGTATGGATTACGAACCTGTTCTGAATCTACTTTGCATCTGTTTGACTTATCCTTCCTACAGTCCTCAAGGTCAAACCACAAACGAATGGGTTCCTCTTCCTAGGCAGAGGAGGAGGAGAAGAGGCATCACAAACTATGGCTTGGTGGCCTGACTTGACCTTTTTTGGAATGGAAGCAAATGAAATTGGGTGCTATATGTATCAGATAGTGCCCTCTGACCAGTTTGTGGAGATTGATTGAGTCTGTTAGACTTTCTGATAGTCTAACCGCGGCGTTGCATATGGGCGGCTCTACATATCAATGTTCATTCGAGCACTTGGAAAAATATCCTTGAATAAAACTTCCACATTATCTTTTTTATTTTTGAAAAATTGATCACATTTACTGACATTAACCCAAAGGACTGACTACAGTCTTTTTATTTCAGAATCATCTGCAATGATTTGAAATTTTCTTATCTTTTGATGTAGACATATGTATAAATATTTGTAAGTTTCTTGGAAAAAGATCCTTGAACTAAACTTCTATATCATATTTTTAATTTTTGAAAAACTTATCACATTCACTGACATAACACTGAAGGAATGAAGAGCTTCAGTCTACTAATTTCGGAATCATCTGAAATGATTTGAAGTTTTCTAATGTTTTGATGAAGACACATAAATATTTGAAAGTTTCAAAAAAATCTGTGCAAAAAATTTAAACAAATAGTGCACATGTCTCAGTGTGCATGCAACATACATCGAAGTACATATATGTGTTTGTGTGTTTCGAGCGGCATTTCTGTATATGGAGCAGCAATCGGCGTGACCAAGCCCCCCGGACTCGCCAATGTGCAGCCACGAAATTTCATTTCATTTCCGCGAATGTTGTGCGGCGGCTGCTCTGTTGGATGCGCCACTATTATTATTGTTGTTGTTGTTGTTGTTATTGCTGCATTTTTGGTGCGTTCGCTTGGAAAAGTTCTGCTGGCCATGTTGAATACGCAATTTTACATTTATGAGCGTTGCCACATTTATGCCATTGGCCATTCACGTGTGTGTGTGTGTGTGTTGGTGCGCGTGAGGAAGCGCGTGTGAATTTATTAAAAATTAATTTTTAAATTGTTAATTGAGTGTTTATTGCTTGTAAAAATTCGCACAGCATTGGTAATTTATGCGTTAACAAAAATAATGGTTTACACGAAATTTATTTCGCAATTTATGAGCACCGAATGTCACACCGATTTGCATCCGAGTGCGTGTGTGTGTGTGTGTGTGAATTCGCGTGTTGGTATGCGAATTTATTATGCTGCGTTTTTTTTCGTTGCTGCTTTGATAGGTCGACCGAAATGACAAACCAACTGACAACACTAACAACAACAATAACGATAAACCAATTGAATGCATTTTAGTTTAGTTCATTTTCTGCTTAAATAAATAAATAAATTTATGAACATTGCAAGTGCGGCAAATTGCAAATTACTGCTGCCGGGTCTATTGACCCATTAACAATCAAAATCAAAGCACACCAACAACAACAACAACAACAAATTGCTGCCAACTGCCACTGTATGGTCAAATGGCGCGCACTTTTATCTAAATCCAACTGCAACAAAAACCCGTGACGGCAAATGTTGCGGCACACCTCGTCCCCGGTCACCCCGGGCCGCGGCCGGGACCTGCTCTGCGCCTTGCAACGCGCCACATGTCATGTCACTTCATGCGATTTGCATAGCCGTTTAAATCATTTTGCTGCAAAACGCTGCGCCTCCATGTGCGAGTGTATGAATGTATGTAGGTATGTGTGTGTTTAAAAGTGTGTCTGAATGTTCGTGTGTTGCTCTATAAGCGCATAACAAGTACAAACAATATTTCTCACATAAATTCACACTTTAGCCAATTTGCATGCAATCTGCGGGGGTGAAAGTTGCACCGGTTCGCAGTCGCAGTCGCAGTGGCGGCAGCGGCAACAACCACAGCGCCGCTGCTGTGCACATTTGACATGGTCTGCTGTGGCCGGCGCTGAACTGAGCTGAGTGCATTGTGCATATACATATGTTTGTATGTATGTATGTATGTATGTATTAACATTTTTTGGACAGAATTTGTGGTTTAAGTTGCTCGAATACTTATTTTGCAAATTGGGGAAAATAATTTTTTGTGAGAAAATAATTTAAATTATATGAATGGAAAAATTTTAGTCATTAAATCATAATAAATTAAATAAATTATAAAATTAAATCATCAGCAATTATTGTTAATGGAAAAATTGTTCTCACTCAAAACATTATACGCATTTGGTTTTAAAGGGTAAACGAAAGTATTCATCTGACTGATGCTAAATTTGGCACCCAATTCCAATAACACAGTCGCAAAAGTAATGTTAAAAAATCTAATTTTTTTGTAGCTGTTGTATTTGTAGCTTTTTACCTTCACTCGATATCGTTTTTCTGGTTCTAATTGACACTGATGTCCTGAAATTGCGATTGTTAATATAAACGTTGACTTACCTAAAGAACGTTACTTTTAAAATACTTTACTAGGTATACAGTGCATTTCAAAATTATATGTTGTTTATAAAACTTACAACAAAAGGTATAGTAATGAATTATATATATTTTCTGAAAGGCTGTGCAAATATATTTTTGGCATTATTATCAAAACTTTGTCCAGTTTTCGTTGTTGTCAGTAATAGCTTGGCATCTTTTGTTCCAACTTTGGCTTAATTTTTGAGCGAAATCCAAAGAAAACCTTCTCGAAATCCGTTTTAATGTCAAAATGAGTTGTTTTGTTGTTGATATTCTTTTTCCTCTAAGCTTTGGCTTAATTAAGGACCAAACATTTTCGATTGGGTTTGCATCTGGACTTTCAGTGTTTTCACCCCAAATTTTTTCTATCCCATTTCAGACGATTTTTCACATGTTTTTGCCCAATAGCGATCACGACATGGTACTTCTATGAAGAATGCCCGATTCAGGCTTCTGAAATCGGATAGTGGCCGTTGATACTTCGACTCTCTTCTGCGACAATGTTTCCTTCGCTTGCTTCAGGCTAAGAGTTGGAGTGTTATCCAACATCCGGACTATCGCCTTATCCGCTTTGTTCTGAGTGGTTCACTTCCTGCCTCTCCTTAGCTCGTCGTCAACATTTCCGAACTCTTTGAATCGACTGACCCACTTCCTCACAAATGAAACTGATGTTTTTGTGTATTTTGCGACTTGTGGAGGATTGATTTTTAGACCATTTGGATGGTTTACCAAAAACACTATTTCGAAACGATTTTTTACCCATTGCTGCCTAATGGGTAAAATTTTACCCATGAAAATTGATTTTTTTTAAATCATAAAAAAGTTAATGTTTGAGATCTTTCAAAACCATTGATAGGGATAGTTAGGGTAAAGATGGAACTACCTCAAGGTCACCTAGTGAAGGTCACCCTAAAATTTCGCCATCTAGCTAGAGTTACCAGACTCCAAAAATCGTGAATTTTCCGTGAATGGGTTAAATACAGCATTCATTTTTAATTCTTGATATTTCCGCGAAAACTTGTCCCCAACTAAGAAAACAGAAACACATGCAAAAACGATATTTATATATAGAAGATAATCTGATATTAAAACCATGGCAAACTTCTACAGTTAAAAAGATATGGTCAACACTTAATTTTGAAACGCACTGTAACCAATGAGAACGAGGTATGTGGTGCCATCGGGTTACAATAGATGGCTTTAAAAACATAAGATTTCGGTGTACCAAATCTTCTCAGAGAGTTTTTTGGTTGCTTAACTCGGTTTCGTTTTGGACGTGGGTCTAAAACGGACACCAACAAAGCAAAAATACAACCAATTTTACAGAATACATGCGAGAATCTGTAATTTTGTGTAATCACAAATGTTAAAAATCTTCAGAAACCATTTTGAAAAGTTTCATAACACTTGCCACAAGTACTCTGGGCCCAATAAAAATCAAAATGTCTCATTATTTCAACATTTCAACTACGCGTTAAATAAATATTACGGCATTATAATTTTTTGAAGAAAATTCCACAATTTTACTGTACAAAAATGTTTAATTATGGAAAAAAGTTAATTGTGTTGACGTTGGCAATTGTAGACTGAAAGGACGGGGGGCATTGAAAATGACTCTTGGTGCACTTAATTATTAATAAATCAAATAATGGGCGGCGGAACACGAAATTGCGTGTGCAGGATGTGTCAAAGACACACATACAAATACACATTTGTCCTGGCACACGGTTATTCACCGGCACACACGCGGGAAATGTCACAATGCCATGTAAATCATGAGGGAAAAGTGTTGTACGAACGGGCCGAAAATTCGTTGTTGACTTTGCGCAGCTGCGTGGCAGGAGACAGTGGGGAAGGGGGCGCCGAGTGACGGAATACGATGGGCGGTGCTACGCATGTGTGCATGAAAGGTTCAAATATGAAAAGCCAACTAAATAAAAAAGCGGAACCCAAAGAGGCGCGGGACAAGAATTCATTAGTTTAAAGGTTGCGCAGTGTGTGTGCGTGTGTTGCAATTTCAATATAATAAATTAAAGTGTATTACATAATTAGTGGCGGCTGGAACCGGCCAAGGGCGCAGGACGCAATGGCAGTGAAAAACCGAAATGAAAACGAAAACGAATTTTGGGGCTTTTCACACGCACAAAACGCACACACACACACACATACACAGGCAATGTATAAATAAACGTCGTATATGTGTTTAGTCGAATAGAAAATGATAAATTGCGTGATAATATGAAACAAAAAAACCAACAACAACAAAAAACGTTGAAAAAGAAAAATGGTCAAAATTAAAACACACAAAAAAAAAACACCAACAAAAATCGAAATAAAACCAAGTGGACAAAGCAGAAACTCTGGGCGGTCGCGTTGAACATTTTTTGCCAGCAACAGCAACAACAATAGCAGCAACAGCAACATGACCAGCCGAATATTTCGCGCCCCAAAAAACCACGAGAAAAAATTAACACAAAAATTTGAAAAACAAACGTCGCGTCGAGTCCGATAAAGCGTGCAGGCGCGCAAGAGGGTGTGAGGTCTAAGGTGACCAGGCGTGTAAATTAAAATGGAATTCAAGGTGTTTCAAGTTGCTCGATGAGAGTTTATGTTTTATTTATGAGTACCAGGGGCGGATTCAGAAAAATATTTTGGGGGTTTTCAAGTCATATTTATTTTAAATAAATGTTTATATTATAAATATATAATATAAATTTATAAATTTATTTAAAATGCCAAAAAATTCCTTTTAATTTGTATGTAGTTTTTAAGTCGACCCTAATATTCCAGGGGAGGGTTTCAACACCCAAAACCCCAACTGAATCCGCCACTGATGAGTACATAAATAAAAATGCAACTGAAACAATAGTTCTGAGGGGACTAAGGCTGAATTGTTCAGAATATTAAATCGAAGGACCTTGCAGTCTTGTGGCTACCTTACTTAGTCCATTGATGATCGATTGTGATAATTCAATACTAACACTTGAACTGATTGTACGGTAAAACCAGTTCGATTTTTTAATTAACCGAGACAAGTAACCTTAACGTTAAATGTAAGATGACCTTTTCGGATCTAATGGAATCTAATGGAGACTCATAAGTTTCTTGAGAGACGAAGTTTCCTCTGAGCTAAGACAGAGACAGGTTCCCGTATAATGTAAGATGACCTTTTCGGATCTAATGGAATCTAATGGAAACTCGTAGTTTTCTTTAGAGACGAAGTTTCCTCTGAGCTAAGACAGAGACAGGTTCCCTGCCTCATCAATTGATCTGCAACGACGGTAAATACGAAAAGGGAACCACATCTTCAGGTGTGTTTACTAACGATCTAATGTCCAATTAACATCGAAACTTTTGAAACTCATTTCTCAAAAGCACTAAATTCAAAAGCTGGTTTCGTGACAACTCTTCCGCGACTTTTTGAATCAGCTACCGAATTCCCAAAGACTGGTCAGTCTTGCATTGGTGTCGTTTCTTTCGGCTGCGTGCGCAATTTTCAAACATTGGTTGGCGGGGCGCCATCGTAGCGGGCGGGGGCCCTGCGCCAGTCGCTCGCTGTAATTTCGGTTGCTTTCAAGTTCTTTGTTTCTGTTGGTGTTGCTTTCGCTGTTGTTATTGTGTGCCAAAGCGCACCGTGTTTGTTTTCGTGCGTGTGGCTTTTGGTGTGTTTTGCGTTGGTGTCCTGTGGCACCAAAAACTCGAAACTGTAACACACCTAGTGACCTTAATTTTATCCTTGAAAATTGTTTTTCTCCCTTGATTTTTGTTCTATATTTTTTGCTTTGTTTCGCTCATTTTCCTTTTATATTGCTTGCACCCCCCACCCACCAGCCAACCAAATGCCTCCTCCTTCCTATTTTCCGTTTTGTTGTTGTTGCTGCATTTATGGTTTCCGCTGTTGTTTACTGCCATGAATTTTCAACTATAAACCAGAGCTGTGGCGGCCGTCTTTCATTTTCGCCTCTGAACCGTTTTTTGTCATTTATAGCTGTTATTGTTGTTATTGTTATTGTTGCTGGTTTGAAGTTTTGCAAATAATGAGAATTCACACAGCGACTTGGCGCGTTCAATGCGTATGCAATGAGTGAAAATAATTCTCACAGTTGCCGCACGCATCTCTAAGCATTTTTGCTTTTCTTCACTTTGCGCATCGAAAAAATAAAAAAATTAAAAATAGCACAAATGTCTCTGTGGCTGGAGAGATAAATTTTCCAACAGGAATTTCAACCCCCAAAGACGCGGAAATGGAAAAAATGTATAGTACATGAAAAGCAGCAACAACAAGTGCCAACGAAATACCAACCAAGTCCAAGTATCGCTTGGACCAAAGTTGTGTAATTATTTCTTTTCTTTTGCGACACATTTTGTAAAGTCTTTTTTGTTTTTGTTGAAGAATTTCTTGGTATTAATTTTTTGTTCATTTGAGTTTTGGACCACTGTGCGGCGGCCATGATTTATGCCAACGAGGACATTAAAATATTTGCGCAGTGCGTTTGTATGGATTTTCCTTAATGGATTTTCCAAAAATGTTTGAGGTTTTGCATTAATTTCCAAAAGCACTCGTAAATTATATGTGTTGTTGCTGTTGTTGTGCTTTTAATATAAATATTTTGCTTGGCTTCGCTAAAATTCGCTACTGACCGCAAGCCACTTTAGGCAGAATTTTGCGGTTAATATTGCAGAAGAAGAAAATTGGAAGAAGTTTTGCTTTAAGTTGTAAGCACAATCAGACTTGCAAAATATTGTTGTTGCATTGACACTTTGGCACTTTCGTTTGCCAGATGAGTAAGTGTCTCTGGTGAACTCAACCGCAATGACAACTCTGCAACACCAGCAACATTAAGACGTCTGCTTTGGTCATAACTTTGGGCCATGTGACGATCTGCTGGCCACACAGCCTCTCCATCTTCAACAAAGACAAACCCACATATAAAAATGTGTTTCTTCTTTTATCATCGCACATTCACCAGCAATGCCTATCAGCTGGCAACTGACGCGCGTCGCCCGCCGCCCTGTCTTGGCCAATGCATTGAACGTCGAATTGCCGCTAACCAACTTCAAGTACACATTCACATTAAATGCTGACAATGCCGACTAATGTTGGCAAAAATTTCCATGTGCCGCATGTGTCAGTCACTTAAGGGTTGCAAAACAATTGCCTTCGCCTACGTAACTGCTGTCGCTACGTGGACGCGCCGCAATCGCCCTTTGGCCACGTTTTCGCTACAGCTGAGACGATATCCGGTTTGAAGCTCGATAGTCTTCGAATGCGATAACACGCTACGATTGTGTTCCCCCTACACATGTTTCACAGTCTAACTGTTTATCTCTCCCCCGTTCACGAAGTAAACCATGTCTGTCCATATGCCTCGTTGTCGTTGTCTACGTTCGTATCTCCAGTTGTGTAATCGCCCTCTGGGCCATTCGGACACAAGCTGCGCAACTGTCTGATGTTTATCGAAAATTAAAGAACTTTTCCAACTCGCTCCATGGTTAAAATATTCACGATTTTAGTTTACTTCTTTCACTGAATAAATAGTTACAAGTACGTACAGGACAACTGTTTATTATTGCTTCGTTGGGGAATAACCGATAACTATGTTCAAACTTTGCAAAATATGTCCATATATGGCATGTATTTGAAATATTTTTCCAGTTGGCGCGACATCCTTGGAAGGATCTGATGCTTATATTACTGCAATCATACATCAAGTATGAATATAAAGTTGTATAGATGAGTGAAAGCAAAGAACGCGAGAACGTGTCCAACAGCATCCTTGGAGATTCTTCTTGAACTCACACCTCTTCACTTACACGTACAGACCCAGGCGAATTGGGCTCTCTTACGGATGACTGATGTTAATATCGCAGCTGAGGGATTCCTGAGTCGTAAGAGGATTGATACTCTCAAGCATCAGTCTCCCGAAATCGCAATACCGAGGGACACAATCTCACCGAAGTTCAGCTTTGTCAAACAGTTTAAAACTAAACTTATTAGCAAAAGAAACTGGGTAGGTATAGACCAACACATGATATCCTGGTACACATATGGTTCCTTAACGGAGGAAGGCTGATAGGAGTATATGGGCCGAGGGTAAGATACTCGGAATCTACGGGAAACCTCGTTGGTTGTCTCGTCCTTTCTCCTATTGAGAAAGGACGAGACAACCAGAAGGAATCAATATTGGGAAAATCAACCAGTTATAGAGCATTCGAAGCTAGTTATCGGATCCTACAATAGAAAACGATTCGAGGAATGTATGACCTTATCAAAAAAATAATCTTAGGATTATCGCGGGAATGCTTACAGGGCATTGTAAATTGAGATCCAAGAAGAGGGCACAATAGATCTACTAGATCGCAGTGCATTATCTCCTTCAATAATAATAATAAAAAATAATAAGTGAAAACAAAGAACGGCGTTCTGTCGATTCCAAATAGATGGAAGCTTTCGAACTCGAATATGTGAAATTGAATCTAAAATTTTTTTTAACCTTCTCTAGGCAAAAATCGGAAAACTCTGCTTGAAATTTAATGCAAAAATTTCACTTTCACTGAAATCGTACAACAATTGAATCAAATCAATAAATTCATTAAGAAAACATTTTCATCAACCTTACTCACCCTAACGAACACATAATCGATTTTCCTATACGTAAATTTAAATCTAAAAATTTTCTCCATATTTCATGTCCCTCATGGTAGAACTTAATTAACACCACAAATTCTCGGAAATGCCGAAAATGTACAACAAGATTGCACAAAAATAAAAATCAAAACCTATTAACAAAATATTTTTGATACAAAATCGACTACTAACTGAGTCTCTGAGCGAGTACAAGAGAGAGAAAGCAACAGAGAATATGTAAAATAAATGCCAGATTTACATATTGAAAGCGTTGCGTTGAACACTTTGCTGAGTTTGGCTGAGATACTCGCATCTGCGACGGATTCATCGAATCGCATTGGTGCTGCCAAGATTTATGACCGATCAAGAATTTCCCGTTCGGCTGGGTCGTTCTTCTTAGTCGACAGCTTGCAGCAACTTTGGTGCGTCTTTTAAGTCATTTTTACATTTCTTTTAATATTTTTAACCACTAGTGTGATTTTGTGTGGCTGGCTGTGCTGGGTGTGCGGCCAAGATGGTCGATAGAAACTGATGTAGAGGAGCCACAAAATGTTGAGTTGTCTCATACGAAATGAACGCGACGGCATTTAATTTGCGTCGGCTGCACAGAAGACGTGATGCCGTCGCCACAACAGTTTAGAGAAAAAGCGAATTGTTATCCAAATGAAGAGAGATTGCGGGAATATAAAGGAAAAACAGATGGTTCAATAGACAATAAGGCACAAGCAGACAACGTGGGATGTATAGAAAAACAATATGAATGGATAGACAAATAGAATAATGATGGGATGGAAACACAAAGGCATGAAAAGACAGTTGTATGGAAGAAAAGTCATATGGACATCGAGAAATCAGCGTATAAAACGATGTTGCTATATGTTTTTTTTTATCACAGTTTTCTCTTTTCCCAACTTACATATTCCCCCTTTTTTTATCAGATACCAAACAATTTTATACATTTTA
The DNA here is from genome assembly GCA_963971225.1 of Melieria omissa. Classification (NCBI taxonomy): domain Eukaryota; kingdom Metazoa; phylum Arthropoda; class Insecta; order Diptera; family Ulidiidae; genus Melieria; species Melieria omissa. The sequence continues at coordinate 3,947,330 of OZ020267.1, forward strand.
AGTGTGACAACGTCAACACACACAGGAAATGTTAACAGCGCTTAAGCAATGATTACGACGACTTAGTGGGCTGTCGTTGCATCGACTTGACTCAAACTTGTTGCACATGTGACTATAAATTGTTGAATCCGGTTTTTCGCAAGTGTCGTGTGCTAATATCTTGTCGCGCATCCTGTCTGCGGCGCGAAGAGCGTTCAACATATTTTTCAAAGCTTTCATGAAGTCAATAATTTGTTGGCACTTTGTACAAGGTGTTGCAGTTTGCAGCTGGTGATTGAAGTCGATAAGAGGAAATATTTAAAAGATAAATGCAGTTTTTTTCTTCTGTTGATATAAAACTTGAATCTGCATGATTTTCATTCATTTTTTTATTTTAAAGGCAAGTGGGGATTTTTTTTTGCTTTGATTTTTTATTGTAGTTTGATTTTTTATCGTAGTTTCCCTTTTTCACATTTTTCATCAGTTAAACCAGTTAGTATTGGACAGAAAAAAATCAATGAAAACACGTCAGAGCAGTTAAGAATGAGCAGAGAATCTTTGCTAGAGAATGCTATTTAAAAATCTTTCATATCACTGTTGGGTTCAATCTATATTGAAATAAGTATGAACTTGGTGCTTTTCACTGGTTGGACCATTTCGTTTATATGGAAAATGAAGCTACAGAGACCCGAATATTAGACACAAACTTCGATGGAAAATATAAACGGATCCGTCAATCGATCCTGTCTCCGATTAAAGGATCAAGTGGCTTGTTGCAATCAGATAAAGATAGAACCCACAAATCAGGCTCATGATTATGAGAACCATGATAGATGGTTGTTGCTTTAACGTATAAATTATTGACATGAAAAATACTTTTTGTAAAAACGTGATATCAAAGAGATGTAGGCAAAAAATATACAAAATTATATTTGTATGTATGTGTGTCAGAACTTTAAAATAGAATACAATTTATATGTGTGAATCTACAGACTGAGATCCAAAACATGTATGTTTTCCATACCTGACATATTTTGGTCCTGAAAGTTCAAAATAGAAAATTTAGTTAAAAGGAGACAATTTGCCTCTACACTACCGCAAATATTTAAAAAAATATTTCAAATGTGTATGTCTTCTACATTTTAAAGTCCTTTAAAATGGACTTTGGGTCAGAAAATGGAAAACTTACTATGTCAAATAGTATAAATGACCTCTAATTTCACGTCTATATCAACATTTGGATTAGTCTCGGCACGGTGTAACAAGTAAATGTAAAAATTGGTCAAAAAATTCACTTTTTTACAACTTTCACCGTCAGTAACTTCCCCAAATCTCAACTGATTTGGACAATCTGTACATCGGTGAAAAGGCTAAAGTATTACCTTCTGACAGACTGACATCTTGTGTTAGTCGGATGAATCGTTTACGAGATATGTGCTCATAACTGAAACAACAGGGAAAGAACTGGTTTTTCGAAGATTTTTCGAAAACGCTTCCTAAAATAATTTTTTGATTTTCAGTTTCGTGTTCAACGGCCAAAAATTGGTGAAGAAAACACCTTTTTTCTTTAGGTGCATTTTTCTTGTCGAGTAGCATTATTGGTCCGTATTTAGTTGAAGCATCATAAAATATCTTAAAGCATAAAAAACAACAGATTGGAGCTTTTTGTTGAAAAATATTTTACTCTCAGAAGTTTCTCTTTGCCTGGTGAGAGTATAAACTCAAAAAGAATGATACATTTTCTACAAATATTTAGTGGTAGTTTTATGGAGATTCGAACTCTAGATGCTCTAAATGGTAGTTCAGTGCACTAACCACTGAAAAGCTTGTGAACATTTCAACCCAATAAGTTCTGCTCACACTTGTCTTGCAAACAAGAGAAAAATTACTTTACATATTAATTGATATATATATAATATATATTATGTGTATATATGCACATATATATATACCAACCGCAGATAGAAAAAGCAACAACACTGCCACAACACAAACACAATCATAACAACATTGGCCACAATACCTTCGAGACTAAGCGCACACAAAATGCAAATTCAAATGTGTGAAACAACAACAAACATCCCATCAGCAACAACAGAAATGTGTAAACGCAACAACAAATAAAAAACAAAAAATTAAAAAAAAATTAAAAGAGATGAATGTGTAACAAAAATACAAGAAAGGTGATAAATCAGGTGACAGGAATTAATTGAGTTATTCAGCGATGCGATGCGAAGTGTGGTGAGTGGAGGAAGTGCGGTGCGCGGCTAAACACTGTCTGGGTGATGCGACAATGTCGACTCTGTTGCGAGAATGCGGTGTTGTTACTGCGGCGGCCAATATGCGAGCGCGTGCAACGTGCAATTTCGTCTGCTTGTTGCACTTAAAATGTTTCAATTTGTTGTTATTGTTATTGTAATTGTGTTTGTGGTTCGATATTTTTGGAGTGTGAATTTTGTTGTCGGCATTGGGGCTCGTGCCTGCATCCGCGGCGACATCATCATCATCATCAGCGCGAGTGGTGCCAGGCAACAGCAGTTGGCTAAAACAGCGCTCAGCCAACAACAACAACAGCAGCAACAATATCCGCAACGCAACGCATTCACTTTAAGCAGTTGTCGCCAACGTTTGGCCGGCGACGCTTGTCTTGTACGCCATTGATTTTGGATTAATTTGTAGTGTCGTATCAGCTGCAACAACAACAACAGCAACGCTTGTATCAATTTTTGAGATTTTTTTCGCGCATTGCAAACGCGCGCGCCGTCACCATTGGTCAGCCGCCAAACCTGTAAGCCGCTACGGCTGCAGCTTAAGTCAGTGCAGTTGTTGTTGTTGTTGTTGTTTTTTATTTGTAGTTGTTTTGTTATTTCCTCTGGCAAGCTCAAAATGATAAATGAAGTATTCCTCGGTATGACATTAACAGCAAACAGGACATGTTGCGTTGCACGCTGCAGTCGATTGTGCGCTCGATTCGACGGACGCGGCCGCTCGATCATTCGCGCTCGTCTGTAATTTATTGAGCTGTGCGATATTTTGATGGTATTAACATTGAAACAAATTATTATGATTGCAAGATTTATTGAGTTGTTGCACCCAAAAAGTCATCGAAAACAACAAACTGCCAAAAGGAACAAAGAAACAGTACGAATACGAAAGACAAATCAGACAAGTATAGGAAAAGGAACAAAACAACCAAGAATGGTTCGAAATGAAGCATCAGAAAATGCGAATTAAAAAGTGAGAAAGAATTGAAATCTATGGCGTATCAATTTGAGGTATTTAAAGCGTCAAGAGTGCCAGGCACAGGGCGACAGCAATGAGTCGATAACTTTGGTTGATTGATTTGTTGAGTACTTTGTCGTTGCATTATACTTGTATTTGTTGGGTATGGGATAAGAACATTTGAATTGTTTTCTGATAGTGAAAATTGTAAATTCTAAGTCTAAGTCTATTCTAAGAACCTTATTTTTCTTGTCAGTGTATCTTTTAACTCTTCTGAATGAGATGTACAAAAGTTTGTTTTTGGTTTATTATATGATTTCACCCTTCAAGCTTACAATAGCTGAAAATCAGTGAGATGAAGTAAGCATGAAATATTTATATTAAACTTTCTATATTCAACATCTTCACTGTCAATTGTGTCAATGTGTCAATTTTTTTTCATAGACAACCACGCAAAAAAGCTCGTAGAAGGTGAAAGATGACCAGAATGCTGAGACTATTTTTAAGGCATTTAAAACATTTTTAAGGCAAATTATAGCACTGTGGGATTGTACTTTTTTTTGGAGATTATATAGGCGTGAAACTAGAGGTCATTCATAGTAACATGGCATACTCAGTTTTTCATTTTCTGATGCGTTCTTCTTTTAAACGGACTTTGAAGTTCAAGGACATACACAATTCAAAGACTTTTAAAAATATTTTCGATTGTGCAATGATGAAGATATTGGTACCAAATGAAAGAAAAAACTTGTCGCTTTATGGCTTAATTTTCTATTTTAAACTTTCAGGACCAAAGTATGTCAGTATTAGTACGTGGTATAATATCTCGAAATCGTATTTTTCATCTAATTTCATAGACCAAAAATTATTGCGTTTTCCATACAATTTTTAAGTTTTCAATGTCTTGTGAAAAAAAATTCTTAGTTTCAAAATGCAATTTTGAAATTGCAGAATTAGTGTATTTAACTTCTAGTTTTAGCAGCATAACGATTAATAAGTTAATTACAACTATTATGTTTGTCGCACGGTGCAATATATCTTTGTTTTATAGAGAGAAGTATTACATTTTTTATATCTTATACTAATAAAGTTAGAAGGACGAAATTCAAGGATGTGGTAGTGTACAGATTAGTCCTCAAGTAATTTAAAAAAAAAAAAAAAAACTATTGAAAATTTCCAATAATATTCCAGGACAAAGTTTTAACAGGACATTTTCAAAACCACTTCGTCTTTTTGTACCAAAACATTAAAGTTTCTATTATTCTAAGAATTTTTCTCTTTAATTTGATACCCGTATTGTTATTCTACAATGCGCTCAATTTTTAAAATAATTTTTTGTAATAAACATGTCCTTGAAATTGTAAAGTCCTTTAAAACAAAATCCTGACATCAGAGGGAAAAACTAAAAACGCAGTTTTGCTACATTTGGCCGTCGCATTCATATCGATTTTTTCGTGTGTTTTGAAATTTTTTGATTTTTGTCGCACGGTGTAACTTAAAAAGTAGCAGGTATAATTTTGATTTTTGTTTGAGTTTTTACGCAAAATTTTACCTCGGTCCGAAAAAACTTATTAAAGAATTATTTATTATTTATTTTTTTAGCTTTCTAAATGACTAAGCTAAAAGATAACAAAAAATCACAAGAAACATAACTTAAATACACCTAATTCTGTTTTTACACGGTCTTTTTTACACGGTTTTGATTTAACACGGTTTGAAAATTAAAAAAATTTTAATTTTTTTACACGATTTTATTCCATTTAGCACGAAAAATTAAACATTTTTTAAATTTTCAAAGCGTGTTAAATCAAAACCGTGTAAAAAAGACCGTGTAAAAACAGAATTAGGTGTATTGTGCAAGATGTGGCTATTTTCCCAATACAACTTTTTATTTATCAAGTGGGTCCTTTTTCGTACCTTGTTCTTGCTTATCTTTTCGAAGAACGGCCGTATACATTTGAATCATTTTTAGAATTTCTCAACGACTCTTGCGTATTCAAAATTGTTTGCAAAAATATTAGGTAATTGTTTCTCCTCTGCAACCCAACGTCTTTGTCCTTTCCCTGTGTTCCTGTCTGCACAAAAGTCTATACACACAACAATTTTTTTTCCTCCGACGCGTTCATTCATTGAGATATACTTGTTTTTGCGTTTAGCTCTTTGTCTGCCAACTGTTCGATTAATCAACAATCTCCAGCTCGTCTAGAAGTGTCTCCCAGGCGGTTTGTCCCCGCTTAAACTGTCTGCCTACGCCATCAGCTACTTCCCACTGTGCACGTCTCGTCTTTGTTTTAAGCCTTCTTTTACTATGCTTACAGTCGATTAAAGAGGAGAGAAAAAACGCGATCACGTTCTCAATTTACAAATCACTCACGAGGCGCATAACAATGAGCCAAGTGGCGGCGGCGTCTGCAGCACTGACAACTGACTGTCTCAGCGGCAGCTCGATATTTCAATTTGTGGAATATGTTGTGAGCTTTTGCAGATTTTCGTTGTGTACTGAACATTTTAATTTTATTTATTGCTATAATGAGCATTGATTAAGAACAAGAAGAGAAAGATATAAGAAGAAGAGAGTTAGAATTTGCAACAATACACAAAATGCCATTTGTGAAAATTTTCCAAATTTCATTTTGAAGTGTTGGGTGTTGCAGACAACCTGCAATTTCCTCATTATTTCACCGTGCTGCAAGAACGCCATCAAAGCTTCGTCTTTCAGCCACAAAATGAGGAATGCCGCAATTGCAATTTGCATTTTAATTGTCAAAGGAAGCGACAAGTGTTTTGCCCCGAGACTCGAAACTACACCTGCATGCAGATCGCAAATAGCCAAAGCACACTGACAATGACAACAATGACAACATTGCGGACATGCAACACCAACGTACACAGTGAGCATGCAAGCAAGTAGCAACAACAACAATAGCAGCAATCGCCGCATGATGACTCGATTTGCAGACACACCAGCCGACTCTGGACAGGCGAGTGTGTGCGCTGGTGACAAATTGTCAACATGACACATACAGATGACACGAGTGCAACAACCAAGCGACCGGCAAATGCAATTAAACTGAGCAATGCCCGGGGGCGATGGTAGGTGAAAGTCGTAAAAAGCCTGAAAAGTGGAAATTGCGAAAAATCTAGGCAGCAAAATTGCCGCGTGGGCCGCAGCAAAAGGGACAACGGCGGCCACTTACGGTGATAATGAAGCGGGAAAATTGTAATTGCTATGCGCCGATAGACGCAGCAATGTCGCAGACGCAAACACGTTGCGTGTCTGCACCGAAAGCGGATTTGCATGCGCAACTATTGAATGCGGCGGCGATGAAGACGACAGCGATAGCGCGTCAATGGCAACGCCGCAGTAGCCGGAGCTGGCAGCGATTGCGGGGCGCATTCGCGTTCGCGTTCACGGTGGCGATTGCTGCCCAGTCACACTGACAGGTGGTCACACACTTTTGCAGCTCATAACTCGCAACGACCGTCGAACGAAATGACAAACGCGCACTTTGCCGCATTCGCATTCGAGTTTGCGCCGTGCAACGTGCAACGTTGCACACGTCGCTATCGCAAATTGCATCCGCAATTAAAAAATTGCCTCGCCAATTGCGTATGCCGAGCACGATTAGAAATGTTCGTCTCGTCACGAGTGGCGCAGTTTGACGCTGATTGAAACCTGAATTGAGCGCGCGGCGGTCAGCGGTCGACTGCGTATTCGGCAATAAAAAATATTGCGCCGACGATAAGTTGTTGGCGTGAGCAACCCAATCGACGCTGCATGCCGCGTTCCTTTCTGAATTTGTTGTCGCCATGGAATGTTTGACTGTATTTGTGTGCAAATCATGATTTCGCACAATTGTTTGTCTTCTCATAACATTCAATAAAATAATCAAAAAGTGATTTGTTGGTATTTATTTGAATTTATTGATGCAATCAATAAATTTGCAAAATACGAATTTGATTGATGAGTCAAGTGACGCGCATAAATCAAAATTCCCATACAACATGCAGAACATTAGTTCGATTACGGACGTGTGATAAAATTAAGCATACTCCCTTGCCCACCGATCGGGGCATTGTTATGTCAAAGTGAGGCAGTAAAAGATTTCTATATAAAGTGATAATTTTTCACATAAAATTCCACAAAACTCGTGCAAATCATTTCATTAGTTGCCTGAACCTAATTACTCAACACTTTGCTCCCATCATGGACGCAAACCTCTCTCTCATGAACCAAATGCCACAACAACAACAACACACACGCAACAAAGTGCTAAGGGTTGAAAAACCAAAACAAATCAGCAGAGAAATGAGAAATGAGCAAAGGATAACGCAGCCATATTGAATATATTTTTCCATTGTTTGCTTCTTGGAGCATTGATGATTGCATTGCAGTTGTTGCAAGCGAAATGCAATAACAATGTCATGCTGCTCTTCTTCTACCATTAAAAAAAATCTACCTAGAAATCTTGGTGGTGGTTGCCTGCTTACACAAAGGACGAGGATGTCAATCCAGCTGTTGGTAGGTGAGAGAGAAAAAAATAGCATATGGCCATAATTGGCGCAGCTTAAAAAAAATTAAATTTAAGTTATGAAATCAGAAATTCAAAATTAATTTGTTTTTTATTTAAATTGTGTGAATGTTTTTTTCTGTATTTGGGCTGCACTGCAGTGGCGCACACAGCATTTCATTTTGGACGAGTTTTGCGTATAACTTTTACAACAACCACCACAATAACATTTGAAAAAATATTTTTCATCAGCAAAATTTTGTTTTTGTGGGGCACAGTGATTCGCTACAGAGACAAAATTAAAAAACTTTTAAAACAACAACAACAATAACATTTGAAAACATATTTTTCATCAGCAAAATTTTGTTTTTGTGGGGCACAGTGATTCGCTACAGAGACAAAATTAAAAAAATTTTAAATCTCAGAATTTAACAATTTTGATGTAATTTTAAAAGTAAAACTCCAACTAAGAAAACCCCAGAAAATCTGTGCAAAAAATTAATTGGTTTCGGAACTTTTTTCACAAAAAAATTTCAACACATGTTTTCTGTGTTTTAGTCTATTGAGTAAAAACAATCGTAAAAATTCATGGTTAGTAAGAAGTTGCTAACACTTTCAATATAGATTAGGAACTGCGTGTTCTCGCGCTTCAAAAAGGTTACTTTTAAGAAACTTAGTAGAATTTTTAAAATGAACTTGTTGCATATTTATTGCTATTAGTCTGTAAGAATTGTTAATTCATAGACCTAATAAATCAATAAATAAATAAATAAATAAATACGAGGTGTGACAATTAAGTAATGAGACTGATTTTATTGCCGCGCTTGTGGTAAACCTGCTACTTTGAAATTTCTTTCAGTGAAACTTTCAGTGGAATATCACTGACTTTATTTCATTCACTTACTCTAAGCTTGAACGTTTGTCATTGCTGATCGAGCAAATTGAACAATCGAGCTCATATTACTTAAATGTTGTTGGCATTGCAGTAACTTAAAATATGCTCGTTGTTGCTGCCTGTTTTTGTGGGATGTTTAGTTGGTCGTTGACTTCAAACTTGCTGACAGCTATAACACGCGTTGGGATAGTGTTGCGTTTTGATAGCCGTGGAATCGTCCACAAAGAATTTGTTCCATCGCGATGCATCGGGGCAAACTGTAAATCAAGTCTACTATCGCCAAATACGCGAAAGGTTGCAAAAACGAGTCAACCCCAGTGCGTCAACCTGGGTGCGCCCAGACATCGCTCGTAACTGGATCCTTCATCACGACAACGCGCCGAGCCACATCGCCCTCAGCGTGTCCCACTATTTGGCCTCTAAAGGGATCGCCGTGTTGCAACAGCCGCCTTTCACCCTGTAACTTTTTTTGTTCCCTAGAACAAAATCGGTGGTCAAAGGAACCCATTTTGAGTCGATTTCATCGACATCCAGGCGGCCGACATCCCAGTCGAAGCGTTCCAGAAATGGTACGAAGCATGGAAAACGCGCTGGAATCGTTGTATAACTATCCAAGGGACTACTTTAAAGGGTATAGAGAGTTGTAAAATAATTTTTAAATATACGGTTTTTACGAAATCAGTGTCATTACTTAATTGTCACACCTCGTATTTGCTTTAAGTGTTTTATCAAAATTTTACATTAATTTTAATTTTATACATGAATTTTAATTTAAAATATTTTTAAAAATTCAAAACCTTAAAATTGGCAAAATCTTCAGGAAAATAATAAAAAAAAGTGTGTTTTCAGTGTTATTGGATTTTTTAAAATTTTAAAAAGCATTCTTTTTTTTGGCGAATATATAATAAAAATTGGCGAATATTCTCCGATATTTTCCGATCTCAGAAAATAATGAAATTTGAAACACTTAAACACTTATTTTTTGTCGAAATATATTTTATTTATCCCTGAAAGTATGCAATCAGCATGACAACTTAAAAAAGGACCATGATCAACTAGCTTACAGACGACTCCTTCTAGTTTTGTCCTACGTTTATTTGGATTCAAATCACTGTGGGGCAGTTTGAATCTGTCGCCCCATCCTGTGCGCTACTGCTGTACTGCCCTTTCGACATTTAAACAAGTCATTTCCAAATTCCTGTGAAAAATGTCAGTTGGTGTGACTCAATCAAGAAATTTGTTATGCACCAAGTTTATTTGATGATTTGAAGGTTACGCGCCTAAAAGTATGTTACCTAAGAAACGTGAGAGTGAGTGAAAGCAATGAATCTGGAACTATGTTTTTTAATTTCGCAGAATATAATTCAAGCACTTCCCATGCCAAAAAAAGGTCTTAAAGTTGAGTGCAAATAGGACATGGGGGGTGATTGGTGAACTTTGAAATGGATGAATGTGAGTTGCAGGACAGAAAGTGTGTGTGAATGGCAACCGCAACGAATTAATTTGCTCTCCAGTAATTGCACGACCTAATTGTGAAGCTGATTGGTGGCAGTTGCACGAGTAGAGGAGTCGAATCGTTCTTGCATGACCAATTTTTGCAATAGTCAAATCAGTCGACACAACAACAACTACAACAGAAATGCCAACTACAAGGGGTGTTTTTTTTATTTGATTGAATGAAAAAAAACACATTGCTAAACACCAACGCAGCCGCGAGATACACTTAGACCCAATTGGATTAACTAACAGTTGCGAGAGTAGTGAGAGAAGGTGCGGGTAGTGGGAACGGTGAGGGTGTTGATGCCGTTCGCACACCTTCCCCCTACACTGCGCCACAGTGCACTGCCCTCATGAGCTGCTCTTATTGATGTTATTGTTGTTGTTGTTTTTGTTCTTGTTATACTTCCTGCTATTGTTGTTGTTGTTGTTGTTGTTGTCGCCTCGATACGCTTGGCATCAAGATTAATTTTAGACGAAAACAGCCAAAGAAATAAGTCAGAATGATTAATGGATTTGAATGTTTTCGTTTTTTTTTTTGTTTAGTATTGTTGCATGGCCACTTATGTGCACTCAGAGTATTCATGTGTGTGTGTGTGTGCGTCTGCGTTCTTTTGAGTTTAAATTCGGTGCAGTGTGTGTTCGCTCGTGTTTCTGGCGTATTTTCGAACAACCCAACAAGCGACCAATGCATCATTTTTCATCTTTTCGAAAGATTCTGGTTGTTGTTGTTGCTTTTTTTTAGAGCGTTTTAATTTTTTTCATGATGCTTGAATGGTTTTATTCGGAACATGGCAGCCGGTGTAGACATTTTCTGTTTCACTCTCACTTGTTCACATACGGAATCTTGTTGTTGATTGTTTTTGTTGCTATTGAGTCTGCGGCTGCCTGGTGTGTTGGAGGCATAATGGCTGCCCGCACCCGCACCACCGCCATCAGCAACACTTACAGAAACAACAGGCAGCGGCCATCAAAATCACCTTGGCTGTTTTTGTTGTTGTGTGGAACATCTCAAATGGTGGATTTTGGAATGTGTGTTTAAAAAAAAAACTGTTCTATGCAATTAATTTAAAAATGTTTTGGATGTTTAAATTAAAATTTGAAATGTTAAACATAAAAAACTTCAAATTCTCTTCTTTTGAGCTTCTTCCTCCCTTCTCTTCAGCTGCATTCAACCCCTTTTTTTTTGTTGCTCTGCTCTGCCACAAAAACCGCAACGCAGCTAAATTACCAAATTGACATTTTCCCTCCATTTTGATACAATAACAACAACAGTAACAAACAATTCCAAAACCACCACAATCAAAACACCAACCAAATTGCAATTTTAATTCGAATCAATTGAGGCAACAACGCTGCTGGAAAGCACAGCGCGCCGTTTGCTCTCTCAATTGACCGCTGCACGGGATTTGCCAGCGTCGCTCCCTGCCCGCCGTCTGCCGTCTGCAAGTACGCTCGCGCGCCGCAATAAATCAAAAACATTTCTAATATTTTCACAAACACATCACAATCGCATGCGGATGGAGAAAATTTTTGATTTATTTTGTAAGAAGAAGTCAATAACTCTTATTGTTCGACGAGCAAAAAGAAGAAGAAGCAGCAACAGCAGAAAACATAAATCTCACACGGTGTGCAGCGGCGCACAAGGCATGTCACAACTGGCGGTGCAACTGAACTCAGACGACATCGACACACACACACACACACGCACACTTGCACACTTGCACACGTGGTGCTGCTTGCAGTTGCGTAAAATTTGCATATTTAAATTTTACGAGACAAAAAGCAGAGAAGCCGAAACTGCAGCAGAAGCAGACAAACGCTGAGAAAGAAGAAAATTTTAAACGCCTACAAAAACAATGCAAAACTAGAAAACATTTTTTATTTGGGTTTTTGGTTTTTGTTGGTGCAGTATTTTGGGAGAATGCCACACCAGTGCGGCATGTGACCAGAGGCGCAGTTGGAGGATTTGCTGTTGATGCGAACTGAGGCGTTGCCAGACGAAAATCTTCGAAGAAAAAAAAATGAAGACACAACAGTTGAATTTGAGTAATGATTGATTTAAGGCATTTGAGCTTATTTTGAGTCTGAAACTAAAGTGGATTCTACGACAGATTTTAGTTTCATTAAATCGATTCTAACAGGTCGACAGAGACTAAAGTCGAACAAATTCAAATAGTTAGGTCACATGTCGAACCGATAGTCTTTTTGGGCAAAAGAGACTGGCGACATAAAGACAATGAATAGAAGGAATCAGGTTCTTTGGTCTGAAGAACTGGGTATGAATAGTTGATGGGGTTTTTTTTCAGAGGCGTAAGAAGCGAATATCTTCAAATCTCCATTATATAAAATTTACACAGAATTTGCCGAAAAATGGATAGATTGAAAAAAATTTAAGGTTCCTGCAAAATATATAAACTTTCGATCTAAATGCATAAAATAAAACTCGAGAATGGGGTTTTTCACATTTATGGACATGAGCAAAATTGTGAAATAGCACGAGGGTTACCTTTTATATTTTTTCAAAAAGTATGAAAATGCATTTTGTTATCATCAAAAATGGTTTTATTGTTTTTCAAGGTATTCTCCTTGGTTTTTGAATGCTTCAGCAGCATCTTCTGGCGATGAAAATCTTTGACCACGCAATTTTCCGCATTGTCCTGGTGAAGAATCATTCGGCGTCGGCGGTTGTTTTTCGGTATTTCATTAAACAGTTCTGTCCAACAAATTTTTGGGTACCGCTCAGAATTGACCGTTCTACGTTACTCTAATGGCACAGTAGCCACATGACCAGTTTTCCCGAAGAAACAGGCGACCATTTTCTTCGATGTGCTGCGTGCCCGATTAGATTTGGCTCGTCTTGGAAAACCCACACGGTCGATTGCTGTTTTGTTTCGGGCTCATACGCATATATCCATGATTCGTCACCTGCCACGATCTTATAAACGTCTTTCGAAGTACCGTGATCGAATTTTTCCATAATTTCTTTGCACCAATCGACACGAGTCTTTTTTTGAGCGATTGCCAAGTTATGCGGGATCCAACGAGAACAAATCTTTCTGACAGCTAAATGTTCATGCAATATCGAATGGACTGCCGTGGAACTAATGCCTAAGGATGCCTCTATCTCACGGTATGTCATATGACGATCCTTCATTACACTACTCGACAAAAAATGGTTTTACCGCGTGCTCCTAAAAACAAAAGTATTTTTTAGACTAATTTTCGGCTGCTGAACACGAAAATGAAAATCAAAAAATTTTCTTAAGAAGCGTTTTCGAAAAATCTTCGAAAAACACGTTTTCCCCTCTTATTTCAGTTATGAGCACATATCGTGTAAACCAACCATCCGACTAACACTTGTGGCCTGTGGTTCAAAAGGCAATTAACTAACCTTTCCAACGATATATAGACTGTCAAAATCAGATGAGATTTGGGGAAGTAACTGACGGTAAAAGTTGTAAAAAAGTGAATTTTTCGAACAATTTCAAAAATCATAAAATTTCGAATACTTTTTTTTTATGTGAAATAAATGATCTCCTCTGGTTTTAAAATCTTAGATGAAAGATATATTATTTGAGCAAATATTAAGCCTAACATCAATAGAATTGAAAGAAAAATAACAAAGTTATGATCCACTGAATGAAAACCCAACTTTATATTTATTACACCGTGCGAACAAATATTTTTATTTTTTCAGAGACCCATCCAAATGTTGATATAGACGTGAAACTAGAGGTAATTTATAGTATCCTGGCATAGTCAGTTTCTCATTTTCTGACTCAAAGTCCTTTTTAAAGGACTTTAAATTTTGAAAGACATACACATTTCAAATATTTTTGTAAATATATGAGGTAGTGCAATGATGAAGGTATGGGTACCAAATGAAAGAGGAAAATTGTGTCTTTTTAACTAAATTTTCTATTTTGAACTTTCAGGACCAAAATATGTCAGGTATGGAAAACATAAATGTTTTGGATCTCAGTCTGTAGATTCATACATCTAAATTTTTTTCTATTTCAAAGTTCTGAAAGTTTCACGTCTATATCAACATTTGGATGGGTCTCAGAAAAATAAAAAAAATTTTTCGCACGGTGTAATAAATGAAAAGTTGGTGTTTTCACTCCGTGCGTTATAACTTTATAATTTTTCCTTTAATTCTATTGATGTTAGGCTTAATATTTGCTCAAATAATATATCTTTCATATTAGATCTTAAATTCAGAGGAGCTCATTTAGTTTATCTATATGAAAACCATTCGAAAATATGTAATTTTTGAAAATGGTCAAAAAATTCACTTTTTTACCACTTTAATCTTCAGTTACTTCCCCAAATCTTATTGGGTTTGAACAATCTATATATTGTTGGAAAGGTTAGTTAATTACCTTCTGAACGACGGGCCACAAGTGTTAGTCGGATGGTTAGTTTACGATATATGTGCTCATAACTGAAATAAGAGGGGGAAAACGTGTTTTTCGATATCTTACGCATAATCTTACGTATTTTCCCGAATACTTTTATTAATAATACTTTTATACTTTTATTTATTACTTTTATACTTTTTTCCAAACACTTTTATTTATCTACTACAGCTAAAAATTTTTTAAAGAGTGAAATCCCAGATTTTCATGTTACAGCCAACAATTCTCAAATATTTATACTCTTTAAATTGTGCCCTATGAAACGCTCCTGTTCGCCAGCGTCACAGCAAGACAATGCAAATTTATGAAAATTATGAAAAAAAATATTTTTGACATATTTTGGGATAATTTGCGCGCCGCTACCGCCTCACCAACAAACAAACAGCGCACCGTGAAATGTGAGCAATTTTTGCCTAAATGCAAACTGCAATTCGTTTTGCTCTAATTTTAGACAACAGCAACAACAAATTGCAGTGAGACGAAAATCTGCCAACGACAGCGGCAGCGCAAAAAAGTGCGACTTGAAATTTACATGTGATGGTCAGTCAACGCAGCCGTCGCACGGACAGCGCGGACGTGTTTTAAGTGTTTTATGTGTGTTGTTTGCGTAGTTGTTGTTATTGTTGTGCTGCATGCCACACAAAAGTCATTGTTAAAGAAAAAAAACAACACCAACAACTCAAATAGCAAATATAATAAAAATGTTGTGTGTTTGTAGAAATGCGCGGCGGCAAATTTTGAAACAAAGGCCAACAGCGGCCACGACGACCTTTGCATTGTTGGCAAAACAGCCGAAAAGTCACAGCTTAAAAAATAAGCAAATTTCAAACAACAACAATAAGGCATATGAGACAAAGTCAGAAGAAATAGTTTCACCGTCGACCGCAACGTTGCAAATAACATGAAAATGTCGCAAACAGCAGCAACAATTTTTATAACAAATAAACCAAAAAAAATTGTTTCGAAGACAACAAAGTCGAAAATGTGAAAAAAAGATAAAAGCAACAACAACAATAGCAGCAGCAGCACGACATCATGTCACACATGTCAAAGTTGGCGCAGTGAGTGACACAAATAAAGCAACATAATTGTTGTTGTTGCTGTTGTTGATATAGATGTTGATGATGTTTGTGCGGTTTTTGCGTTATTCGTAAAGCAAATTTCGTGGAAAATTTTGCAATTTCTGCGGAACGTTGAAAGGTTTTTTTGGAGATAGAAACGTTATTTCAAACAATTTTTATTGTTTTTTTTTTATTTTTTTTAAACATATTTTTGTCATATTTTTGTTTTTTAATTTTAGTTTTGTTTTTCAAATTTATTTTTAAGCATGAATATCGTCTTCCAATGTTCTGAATGGATAAATAATACATAAATAAATATAAAATAAATAAATAATTAAAAAATAATAAATTCTGAAAACTGAATTTTGTGGCCAACTCGTAGCCAGAATCAGCAAAGGATACCAACGACAGCGACAGTATTTCTACACATTTTCACTGGAAACCTTTGTTTCTATTGTATTTTATTTTTGTAGGAGTTATACACAAACACGTCAAACACTAACAACAAATATGTATTATAAAAAAAGCATATTTTCTGACCTTCAGAGTCGAAACGCTGCGGAAAAAGGTAACAAACAAGATTTATGACTTTAAATCGCTTTCTCAACAAAAGAAAACTGCCGATTCGATTTTTTTAGATTTGTTTCTTATTCTTCACTTGAACTGATGCTTTTTTATTCAGTAAAGAATTCGTTTATGCTGCTGCAAACCTTAAAAAACTCCACAAACCTTTAAAAAAATCCACACAAACCGACGCACACCGGACACACTTGCACGGAAATTAGTGACCAAGTGAGCTCATAAATAATAAAAATCTCCAGCCGGTCGCGCCGAACCCTACAAATGACAAGTTGGCCGCATCTCGAAAGCAGCTCGAAAATATAAAGTCACCGAACGTGCTGCAAGACAACAAGAAGAACAAGAACGGCAACAAGTAAGCAAAGTGGCAAAGTGCAGTTTACCTGTTGCTGTGCGGGGCGCAGTGATTTTTCCAAAATACATTTGCAATTTTCAACGCAGCAGCAAAGCAGCTTGAATGGGAATATGTATAGAAATTAAATTGCCAAAAATTTCAAGACACGCAACAAATGAACTGCAGTGCAACACTGGAACGCGACGCAATGTGGTTCCTCGGCGGCGGCGGCGTTGATTTTCCGTTAGCGTTATTACCAAACGTTAATGGCCGGTGTGAAGGACGCATATTAATTTTTATTGCCGTAGAAAATGATTATGTAACCGGTGTGTGTGTGTGACAGGCACTCAACAGTGTGGGGTCAGGCAGGTATCGGCTCTTTGGGTCACAGGTGATTTTGTAGGCAGCACTGCCTTTTAATTATCTTTTTGGCATTTTCTGCAGATTGGCGCGTCGTAGGAAAGTACAAGTGCTAAAAACTGGATATTTTCGCAACTTTCTTTAGGTATTTCCGCAGAAAATATTGCAGTTTCAAGGTCACACATTTGTGAGTCTTTGAAATGCCAAAAAATATTCTAAGCAGCTGTGAATATTTTTTTGTCGAGTCTTATGGTTGCGAAGGCTTCAAAGCAGCTGGAGGGTAATTCCCTTTTCAAATTCGAATTTAACAATTTTTTTCTGCTCTTTCCCACCTAAGCGTCGCCTCTTTCAAAAAGTATTTCATCTATCAATTCAATCCTTCTCCAACTTTTACAAATCTCTCGCATAAGTTTGGGTCTCCAATTTTGAATTTACTATCTAATTTTCTCTTTCCCACTTGAACACTTTATTGAATTTATCAATTCATTCCCGTTCGAACATAGTCGACAAAATCGAATTTCTCACTTTTTTTCTTTCTCACCTAAGCGTTTGCTCTTTCAAAAAGTATTTCATCTCTTCTTCTACTTCTAAAAAAAAACGTTTGGTTCTTCAATTTTGAATTTTCTAATTTTTTTCCTCTTTCCTATCTGAACCCTTTATTCAATTTATCAATTTAACCCTCTTTGAACAACTAAGAAACCCTCAAATAAATTTCACTCTTCAAATTCGAATTTCTTAAATTTTTTTCTTCTTTTTCCCATCTGAACCTTAGCTCTTTAAAATAGTACCAAGTCCATCAAATCGAGCCGTTTCGAACATCAAATTCGAATTTAAAAAAATTGTTTTCTTCTCTTTCCCTCCAAATCGTTGGCTTCTTTTACCTGTCAATTCAAGCCCGAACGTGAACAAAGTTCGAACTTCAACAAAAAACAGGTTGGTTCGTCAATTTTGATTGATCGAGCCGTTTCGAATCTCAAATTCAAATTTTAAAAAATTGTTTTTTCTCTTTCCCTCCCAAGCGTTGGCTTCATTCATCTGTCAATTCAAGCTCGAACGTGAACAAACTTCGAACTTCAACAAAAAAAAGGTTGGTTCGTCAATTTTGATTGATCGAGCCGTTTCGAACCTCAAATTCGAATTAAAAAAAATTATTTTCTTCTCTTTCCCTCCCAAGCGTTGGCTTCTTTCATCTGTCAATTCAAGTCCGAACGTGAACAAACTTCGAACTTCTACAAAAAAAAGATTGGTTATGCAATTTTGATTAGTCCATCAAATCGAACCGTTTCGAACCTCTTTTTCACGTGAACCCTCTATTAAATTTATCAATTCAATCCTTTTCAAACGTCATAGAAACCTCAATAAGTTTTACTCTTCAAATTCGAAGTTCTTACAAAGTTCTTCTATTTCCCTGAACCTGAACATTGCCTGTTTCAAATAGTATTTTCAAACTTCAACAAAACCCTCTCATACGTTTTTAAGTGCAAAGCAATTTTTTCTATAAAAATCGAAAATTACTGAACGCTTCTCTTTAAGCAGATTGGTCTCTTTCCCTTTTGCGTATTTACCGCAATTTTACTCCTCCTCCTCCTATGCACTGGCCGCCCTTCCTGCTTACGCTGCTTCTTCTTCTTTCATTCCTTTGCAAATGGCTCACAGTGGTTTTTTTGGTCGATTTTTTTTTGGGAAATTTTTCGTGTGCAGTTTTTGCAGCGTCGAGTGCAGTGCGCGCAGTCCTCGTTGTCGCGTATCTCTTTGCCATAAATCATTGTCACCCTCCTGTATGCAATGTCACTGCGAGCGCCCCCCCGCTGCGCATGGCGGCTGCCGGCCGCATTACGGCTGCATGGCGACGGCAAACATTTTCAAGTGTATGCGCAAAGGCGCAAAAATGCAACACAACACACGACGGCGGCAACGACAAAACGTGAAGTTCCAAGCGGCCCCAAATTGCCACCCAACTTCACACAAACACACAGACACACACATAGAAACACTTAGCACATCGAGCATGCTACAGTAACAATGCACGTTGCGGCTGTTACAGTGAGGGGTGAGGCGGTGTGTGGGACGTGCTCACCCAATTTAATCCTTCTTGCAGCCGAACATACATCAAAAAATCACAAAATAGAATAGAGGACGAACAATTGTGCGGCAAGCACTGCAAAATACACACACAGATACATACACTTAAAAAACAACAACATCAACCTAAAATTATAATAGCAACAAAACAGCGCTAAGTGCAACAATAACAACTGGCACAATAACAAAGTCAAATAACAAAAACAAAACTGATAGATATGAACAGACGAAAAAGCAGTGGAAAATTGCAATTTTGCATTTCGTTTCGGTTGAGTTTGCGAGAAGGGATGAGATTATTTTGAATTTTGTAGAAATGGTTGGAATTCGATTTGAACCAGTCAGTGTTTCGATTAAAGGATTGCAATCTAAATAAAGTGGTTATTTATTAGTTATGCATGTATATATGATATACTTTTTCGTCATCGTCCAGTCGAAGCCATTGAAATATTTGTTATATAATTTATTATTTAATTTCTCGATTTTGATTCGATGATGATGAGGAAACGTGTTCCAGAAACTGTGTTTTTCACTGCCCTGTTTTAGGTGGAAGAGGCTTCTTGTCTTTGAGTCCCAGTTCCTTACAGACTTCATGGCCCTTTCAAGATCAATTAGCTTAGATGTCTTGGCTTACTTCATTCAGAAACGAACTGGTTTCTTATATCCGGGGAATGCATATAGTAGTTTATTAGATTGATTCATGACTGCTATATCACAATATGGAACTTAAATATAAGTGTGCTCCGTTGAGAAGCTATAGAGCTCACTGGGAAAGGATCTCAAGATGATACAGTCCAGCAGTCCCTATCTGTCCAGAGGAAGGTATGAACTTCCTTCGTGTGGTCTTCAAACTTCAAATCAAGACAGATGGATATAAAAAGTGCTCTAATCTAGACGTGTTCCAGTTGTGTTTCTGATAACATATCGACTTATTAAAAATATCTGATATGACGATTACGTTATCGCTAATGATGCACCAAAAAATTGGTTAAGTAAGATAAGGTTGTATCAGAAGCCCTGCATGGATCTTATTGGTTCTTCAACTATGATGTTTATGGGTCATTGAAGTGAGAAAAAGATAAATATTTTTAATGAATATATTTACTGAAAATTTCACGGAGATCTGGGGACTTTAGATTCAAAAGAAAAGGAAATTATTGGTGCTTAAAAGCTTTGAGAAAATTTCTTCCTTACGAAGAGCTCGTCTTATTCAAAGCTTTCAAATAGCCCTTTTTTGGTTCTAAGAAATCCTGCATAACTAAAATTTATTGGATTTTTTAGGATTATTAGGTTAAGTCAAGTCTCCAATTTGGAATATTTCTGTTATCAAGAATGATGCAAAGCTATTGCTCCTCTTATACGAAAAGCTCGTCTTATTCAAAGCTTTAGAATGCCCTTTTTTTGGTTCTAAGAACTCCTGCATAATATCTTAGTAGACCTATTCTAAAAATTTATTGGGGTTGTTTTACAGATATTTAAGTTAAGTCAGGTCTCCAATTTTTGATATTTCGGTTGTCAAGAACAATTGTAAAGCTATTGTTCCTCCCTTACGAAGTGTTTGTCTTATTCAAAGCTTTAAAATTCTGGTTCTAAGATTATTCAAAAATGTATTGGATTTTTTCAAGATTTATAGGTTAAGTCAGGTCTCCAATTTTTGATATTTCGGTATGCAAAGCTATTGCGTACGTCCGCTATTGCAGGCGTCCGTTTTTAAGTCCTTTTTACTTACGCGAACAAGAAAATATTGAACCTTAAAACAGGTGACTGGGACACCAGGACATTTTGTGTACCAGGCGCCAAATGTTTCTCTGTTCATTGTCGATTTGTGTCATTCTGTTCGTTTGCGATTTCACTGCTGATTTCAGTTGTATTGTTGTTTTTGCTGGTTTTGTGTTGACTGTTTTACGTCTTTTCTTATGACAAACAATGGAAAAAAAGTATAAAACGTCGACAGCTGTTGGGCGTTCAAAACCGAACCGGGGCCCAGGAGGCGCAACACAATAAGGAAATGTCGTCAGGCTGCCAAATGCACAAAAAACAAAAAGCCCCCACACACTGAAATAGCTGAGAGGCCAATGCGGAAATGAGGTTAGCATTTCACGACGCTGAAGCGCGTCGCCTGCTCCAAATTACTGCCGCAGCGGCACGTACCGGCCCACAGTCAACGCTGGCCGTTGTTGGATTTTAATCAATAATTGGAACATTCAAGCTAAGTCGACTGCTTAGTTTTTGTTCGCTTTAAAACCTGCGTTGGACAATTTCAATTTATTTGAACTTGACAATCTTATTAGCTTTCGAGTTGTTCTTGCGTCTGTGTGTGTACACTTTTTACAAATTTAATTTAATCTATTGTGTGTGGATTTTGTTGTTGTTTTTATTGACATCTTTTTTGTTGTTGATGTTGTACTATGAATTTGCATATTTCACTTGCATATGATTAATTAAGTTTCTTTTTGCCTCCCAACTTATGCGCTCTCTCTCTCTCTAGGTCTCTCACTCTAGCTGCCTCGACCGGAGCATGGCGACAATTTGGCAATTTATCATCAGTTCGAAAATAAATTTTGTCGAAATGCCGCAGAATTTTTACTTTTTTGTTAAATCCAAACCAAACAAGTTTTATTTGTTTTAAGCTTTGCGCCTGTCGTCTCACTGTTTACGTACGCACATTCGTATATATGTGTGTGTGTGTTTGTGTTTGTGTTGTTGTTGTTTTTGTTTCTTATTTGAATCTTTGATTAATGTGGTCAGAGGTAGTTGTCGCCATTTTATGTAAGCAAATAAATCTTCGGCAGCAGAATGAATATTTTTATTCGACATTTTAGCCAAACTTCGGTTTGTGTGTGCGTTGCTGCTGTGTTGTGTGTGCGCCATAAGCCGCCGCATTGAATATAAAAGTCAACACATAATGAAAATGTAAAATTTCTTCTTACAGTTCTGCGCTTGAATACCATGAAAGAAGGTGCTATTTTTGGGTGTGGCACCTAGACTTGAGTCAACAACAACGTTTCAAGTGTTGGCATCTTCATACAGTTGCGGTCAAAATAATAGTAGTACGCGTACAACGAAAAGAAAATGAAGAAAAAATAATCTGCTTTTTTTACAAATATTTATTTTGTATTTTTTTAACAAGTTATATGTGTTAACAATGCAATCATAAAAGAAAACTTAAGAATTAAACTCAGTTTGGTTTGATTTAAATTAAATGCGTCAAAAGCTCCAAAATATGGACGGTCAAAAAAATAGTAGTTCGCTTTACTTTCATAAAAATTAAGCAACAATTGTGTTTCATTTTAAAAGATTTTGTGGTTAAATAGTAATAACGAAATGTTTCTTCAAATTAGTATTTAGTTGCGTGACTGTTGTTTGGCTATTACTGCAGCACAGAGCCGATGCATTGAAATAACCAAATTTTCATATCTTTCTCTAGGGGCGTGGTCTACTGCTTTTCAAAGTTGATTATTATTTAAAAGATTATTGTGAGCAACTGCTCTCTTCACGTCACACCACAAATTTTTAATTATATTGAAGTCTGGTGATTGTGCGAGCCATTCCATAATCCTAATCCTGCTCTTGCGAAGCCCCTTTCGTGCGACCTTGCTTGTATGCTTTCGGTTATAATCCTGTTGGAAGATCCAAAGCATTGGCGTTTTTTCACGGACATACGGTGGCACGATTTCCCGCAAGATTCGTACACATACACATCGATCCATCGTTTTCTTGATCAAATAAATAGCGCCACCTTCATAACATACACCTACACCTTCAGCTGTAGTTGTGACTGAGCTTCGAATTAGGCTCTTTAAATGATGTCAGTTGTTTTTGTTGTGTTTACAGAAAGAAATTAAATTAAATCAAAGTCAGTAGCGTATATAATTGTAGTTTGGGGAAATCTGAGTGAATGAAGTTTAGATCATTTTTAGTTATAAAGTTGGGCTGTACCGTTGGGACAGTGATGTATGCTATGGATGAAACCGAAGGTAATTTGAATAACATAAGATTTTTAGATTTAGCCGATACGCCATTGGAACTAACGCCAATAAACTAAATTAATTAGGAAGATATCATAGATTGAATAAAGTTGCATGCGAGACACAAACTTGGAGAACGATGGATTAATTTGGAAACAAAAACAGGAATAATTCCTTGTCAATCAAAAGCAAAAGAACATTCGTCTGGAACTTAAATAGGAATACAATCCAGTAGCACATTTACTTTTATCTTTACTAGAAGAAGATAACTTATTACTTATCGATTCAGATGCTTAAAAAATCGATAATTGATTTTCCCTAGAAATCTGCAGTCTTTTGACATTTGTTTGCAAATTAATTTCTAGTTCCCTCATTTTTTGCACTTCTTTAATGCTAATTTCTATCTTATGTTCTCACATACTCGTTCGAACATAGCACCGTGCGACAAAAATTAAAAAAAATGTTCACACCGAAAAAAAATCTATATGGGCGTGAAACTAGAGTTCAAACATAGTAATACTGCGTACTCAGTTTTTCATTCTTTGTTCTTTACAAAGGACTTCAAAATTAAAAAAAAAATATAAAAAATACTTAGCCTCGTTAGAATACTGCAATATGTATATCAAATGAAAGAGGAAATGCTCAAGAATTTAAATAAAATTTCTTTTTTATCTATTTGCGAAAAATGGATATGAAAAAAGTCCTTTGAAAATTTGTATCCTTTATATCCTTGAAAATTTATATAGAATTTTCTTGAATAGTTAGTATGTTAAAGCCCAAAATCTTCTTGATTATGTGTCAAAATTTCATTATGCTCGCTTTATTGATTTCATAGTTACGAAAATGGGTAAAAATTGGGTAAATAAATAAATAAAAAAAATTTTTGTATTTCATTAGAATCCGCCTTTTTTTAAATAATTTTCGAACCTATAAACTTATGTGCGGATTTTTTCTGGTGTGAAAATTGCTATCTATAGCACGGTGTAATAGATCACTCAGCCTGCATGCTGCATGACCTCACTCATCGATCTCAAATAGTTTGATTCATTCAAACATCTAAACCCAGTACTGCAATCATTTATTTGAGTAACATAAAATGTTTCAAAGCTATGAAATACCTCTTTGTCAGTTCAGCAAGTCCGTCGTTAATATTGCAATTGTTGCCCATTTCATCAATTCACTAGACGGAACAACAATTGAACTGCAATTAAGTTGATTAAAATTAATAACAGGCAACAAATTGCCACCAATGCATCCAACAACAACTGGTATCTACATGTCAACTTGCATCTATGCAAAATTGATGTAAATTTGCACATTCCGTGAAGCAAAAACATAGTAGCAAATTTATGGAAATACTACATGGGCTGAAAAGTCTTTGGCCTGACATAGAGATGGCGCCAAAAATTAAGAATTATTGTGTTGTACATGGAAAACCATCCTTAACTTAGATTCTGTCAAAGTTTCATGACATTTGGTTGACTCGTTTTCAAGTTATTGCTTTCGAAGTGACGCTACCTCTGAATTTTTGTAAACAATGGAAAAAAGTGAATTTCGTGTTTTGATAAAACATTGCTATTTGATGGGCAAAAATACAGATGTATTATAACATTTATCAAGCCATGCTTTTGTTTCCACTGTATTTTTGGCGCCATCTCTATGTGAGGCCAAAGACTTTTCAGCCCATGTAGTACAAGTTTATTAAAATGTCATTTGACATATCGGACCAACAAAAACATTAACATATAATGTCCGCACAGCACTTTAGGCCGCTGCATTGACTACCTACAAGTCAACGTCAAATTAACACGACGGCAGCGGCTATCACGAATACATATCTGCCGGCTAATAAATTGCACAAAAGCTCATAATATTGTCGACAACAATAACAACAACAATAATAATAACAACAACACCGACACGAATGCAAACAATAAATATCTTCATTTTAACTAAATTCGGTCAGAATGAAAAGCAAAAATGAATATGTACGAGAGAAATTACTCTGTGTGTGTGTGTGTGATGTTATTGCTGTCCCTTTCATTTGCATGCTGCGGGCAGCAGTGCAACCATGATGCACACAATGGCGTTGCAGCGACGGGGATGCTGAATGCAGCTCGGAAGTGGAAGTGAAACTGTGCTACGTACACATTCACACACACACACACACATAGACACGCTGCAACATTTGCATGAATCATAGATACACACTGGAATAATTTCATAATTCAAACTAAAACTCCAAGTTCAAAGCGACCATAACTTGTGCAGCAGCCAGGGAGCTTGGCTTGCAGACGTCTGCACGCTGCACAGCGGTGTTTGCCTCATGCAGCATGTGCCAGTTTGTTTCTGTGTGTGTGTGTGTGTGGGAATTGCAATTGCTACAGCCGACAGCCAGGCAATGACACTTAATAAGCCTGTCAACAGCAAATCATAAACGTGCAACAACGCATGCAGTGTTGCATGTTGCATGCTGCACATACGTACTGGCCGCCGCGCGTCGATGTGAGCTGACGCGTAGGTGTAGCGGCAGGCACCGGGCTTGAATTATTGAGTGCCACAACATGCAGGCACAGGCAATTGTTGAATATTTAGCAACGCTCGCAATATCCGCAATCGGTGGAAGCCAATGATTTGCTGAAGACTGGATCTCAGTGGGATAAACAAATAGTTTTGGCGTAATAGTCTTGTCAAATCATATAAATGGAAGTAATTTCTTAAAAGGGAATTTTTTTTCATAAATTATGAAATTTTAAATTTTACGCATTCAATACATGAAAGCCGAATGTGCCAAAGTTCTTTTCAAGGAGTAGATGTCACAGTTAGATGCATTTATTATTTATTTGTAAATAATTGTTGACTTGGTGGTTTTCAGCGGGGATTCGAACCTAGGTTAGAAATTCTAATGTAGCAAAGTTTGTTTCAAAGAGTAGATATCGCTGTAAATAATTGTTGACTTTATGGTTTTAATCCGAAAATCGAACCTTGGTTATAGTCTCTTTCGATTTTCATTTCAATGTACTAACCAGAGTCGCCCGTTTGTTAATTTTTTTCGCGGGAAGTGGAAGTTTAAATTTCTTGTTAGCCTGCCGAGAGATTGGTCTGTCAATTTCTACATTATTACTGTCTGACGTTGGGCTAATTCGATTAATGTAACCAACACAGCCGGTCTCGATAGTCCAGCGGGTAGCGCGCTGGCTTCTCATACCGTGAGCCCAGGTTCGATTCCTGGCTGGGACTGCTAAAACGCTCATCTACTTCTATCGCTATCCACTTGGCAAGCAAAAACCTCCAAGTGTGAAAGAAAAACTGCCAATCGCCGTTCGGATTCAGCGTTAAACTGATCCGATCCGTTTGAAATGTGTATTGTATCACATGTTGCAAAAACAGTGTTGCATGCACATTTCAAACGGGTGGAATTTATGGTATCACAACTGGCCAATACTCCTAAGTGTGTCTCATACAGAGGCAGCCACTACAACCAACCAAGCAACCAACACAAAAGATTTTGGCTCTTTACAAACCCATTTTTTCTGCCGTAGTGAATATACACAAGAAAATAAATGTATGATAGGCTCTTATATAATTTCATAATGTGAGGAAACCGATGAACGTCTCTCAATGATCACTGTCTTAGATCATTTGGAGCGTTTGAGTCTCAGTTCACATCATATTAAGAAAACTTTTGTACCAACGAATACTCATCCCGACGGAGTAAAATAATTTTTTATAAAAAGTTCAGCAACACTTCCTATAGTAAGTTATTTGTTGTAATGTAAAATATGGAGAACTTTTGAAAATCGAACTTTTTTTAAAAACATTTCAGATATCTTCCGAAAGAATCGATGATTTCTAGAGAGCAAGTTCCCAGTAAGATTCCTTTTGATATCTTTCTTTAAAAATGATTTTTCTAAAGTAATAAAAATTCTTTCGAAAAATATCCAAAGTACCGATAGTGTACTCGCTTTTGTACTCTCGCTTATGTGAACTTTTGAGTACTCAGAATATATACTTGCAAGAGTCCAATTCTTCTTCTTTTGACAATCGAGCACTTATGACTTTCAGTATTTATTTTGACACTTTTTCAAGTTCTGTGCCCTTTAATATGTACTAAGTGATAAGTATTAAGGGAAGTGACACAATTTTTGATATTAACCCACATTCTTTAAAGAACTAGTTTTGCTGATCAATGAAGAATAACAAGAAACTCCTGTTGATCACTTCTTTTGTGTTTGTTTTGCTATTTCTTTCATTAGATTTCGAGAACTTGTGCTGGTTTAATCATAAATCTGGTACATTACTCTGAATATTAAAAGAAACATAGTCCGTACAAAGGACCTGTCCATACCCGGCTCCTTATCTATTTTCGGAATAAATGTTGAATCATTTCATTTCAGAGTTTCAGTCTAATGGTACTTTTTCAGGGCTGTTTTGGGCCTTGTTTTCATTCAGGTAAATAGATTTAAATGTATAACTGACACGATCGTCCTATACTATGGAAAAGTTCGATCTATGGATAAGTCTAATTAACTTTTTGTTTCACTCAGAACTTCTCGTTTAAATACTATATTTTTTATAGAGAAACATAGAACAAATTACGCATTAAATCAACCGCTTGTTAGGTTGCACTTAGAATATCATAAATTAGTTTCCGTTAATTGATTTTTGTATTTCTAAAGAAAAGTTTAAACATCTCGGTACCAATTTTTATTTTTTACTTTTTTTTGTTTTCTTTCTAGTTTAATAAATTAGCTTCCATTAATTGATTTTTGTATTTCTAAAGTTTTAAGAGCTTGTTACCAATTTTCTATTTTTAACTAATTTGTTTTGTTTTATTAATTCTAAGTCTTGATTCCTATTACACTTTCTAGCCTGTAGATTTATTTTAATCATTTGGTTTAAATAAAAAAAACTAAGGCCGAGCTATCTAATTTATTTCCCTGCCTTATTTTTATCAATTGATCTTGGCTCAAATATCCTTTCAAACTTTGAAATTTTATTGAGTGACATTTTATAAGATGCTTCTTCAAAAATTCTTCTTCATCAGTACATTAATCAAATCAGATGAAAACAAAAGAAACCAGAGTGCAGTACAATGAGCTGCAAGTTGAAAACTGTGAGCTTAGTTGATTTAAGTCAAACTAGATAATTTTTTACCAACCAATGTACCCCAATTTCTTATTCTATAGCTTAGTAAATAAGTTTATCTGACTTACATTTTAATCCGAAAAGGTTTCTCGCATACAGCTGACAGTTGTTCTCACTTTCTTCTCACTGGTCGCGTTCGTTATTTTCACTTCGTTTGCTGTTTTTGCCAATTCACTTTGCCGCTGAACACTAAATGCACACGAATTGTGTGCAATCGAATTGAAAAAGAAATAAACAAGCAGACAGACGACGAAACTTTTGCACTAACTTTGCGAGCGGCTTTTCTGGCGCAATGTACATTGGCAACGTTGCGTCGCTCAACAGTGCAAAACTTTATGGAATCCGCTGACTGTGTATCAATATTTCAATTTGTAATTTTATTAAGTGATTTTTTATGTTAATTGAATATTTGTATTTTTAATATTTAATATTTAATTAATAAAATTGTATGCTTTGTATTTTAGCCGATTCGAGTGTTTCGTTTTGCGTTTTGCGCGCAGGGATGGGAAAATATTGCTAACTGTTGCGACTAGAGCAGTTGTTGTTGTTGTGTAAC
Organism: Melieria omissa; assembly: GCA_963971225.1. NCBI lineage: Eukaryota > Metazoa > Arthropoda > Insecta > Diptera > Ulidiidae > Melieria > Melieria omissa. The sequence goes on from OZ020267.1 coordinate 3,975,940, forward strand.
AAACAGTTTGTAGTTTGTTGTTTATTTTGAGTTTTTCTAGTTTGTTTGGAGTTTTTGATTTTTGTTTGAGTTTTTAATATTTTTAGAGTTTTTAAAGATTTTTTTTTTTAATTTTGCAATACTCTAATTTTTATTAATTATCTTTTTTGACTGTTTTTGCATTAAATTAATTTAATTATAACAATTTTGCTGATTACAATTTTACGCACTAAATAAATTTTGTAATGTTACTGTAGTTGTTGTTGTTGTTGCTTTGTTGCTTACTTAATACAATTTGGCATTAAATTTTCTCTAACTATATATTGCAGCTTAGTTGTTGTTGTTTTTATGTTTTGTTTTTTTATTCTTACAATACAAATTCTATGTTTTGTATGTGTTTCTATGTCATTTACTGTGGAAATACAAATTCTAAAAACTTTGACATGTGTTATGTGAAACTACATTTGTTGTTGTAGTAACTTTAAACACTTTTGAAGTTGGGTTTTTTATGTAATTTTGCAGCTTTGTTGTGTTCTTCTGTTGTATTTTTCAAATTTTTTGCCAATTTTCCTAAATTACTATTGAAATAATTTTTTGAATTAGTTTTGCAATTTCGTATTAATTTTTGTAAAATTTTTATAAATCTCTGATTTATTTTTCAATTTCTTCTAATATTTTCTCAATGATTTATGTTTATTTTCAATGTTTTTCGAGTTCAATTTCAATTTGCTCATTTATTGCATATTTTCCACTCATTGATGGCTTTATCAGTGACTCAGCTGGCACCGCACCCTACACTCGGTCGCGCGCTCGTTAACAAAGAGTGCAATGTGCAAGTTATGCGTTGACCTATTTTCGGGGTCACGTTGAAATTTTACGATTTGTTTGGCTGCTGTGCCTACGCTCACGCCCCCACGCCAACAACACGCAAATTAGCGGCAAATACCGCAAAGTTCATTAAAATTGTCTGCGACGAATTCTTTTTGCTGGATTCACTTTTTTATGACCGCACATCAAGCGGCATTCACCGACCGACCGACAAGCGCGTCCACCGACAGACCGCACGACAGACGGACACAGCTCGAGTTCGAGTTAATTCGCACGCCGTTTACCGTTCACCGTTCGCCGTTCGCCGTCCACTGTTTACCGCTCCGAGTCGACTGCGGGCCGCAATATACTTTACGATTATTGTTATGATTATTTTTATGATTACTGCCAGGCAGCCTGCGCTCCTCGGTGCCGCCTCTGCCTGCCTGCCTGCCTGCCGCCAGCTGCGCCCAGAAGAATTCGCCTGCCAGCCGCACAGGCCAATTGGACGTGTGCGCCGTAGTGAGCAAAGGAAGCCGAATATAGGGTTCAGCACGCTGCCGGGCGGAACACACTGCTGGAGATTAACGCGCAAATTTGCCCATTTGCCACACGGTGCTCGAGGCGCTGGAACGTTGGACGGCGGAATTCAGAATTTTCGACTTTTCGTCACGAATTGATGGATTGTCGCAATTCGAATGTGCCAAGTGTGCATTTGCGTTTGTGCGTTTGCCCCTGTTGTTGAATGCCGTTCAGTGCCGTTGCGTTGCGTTGCGCTCCACCACACAGAAAACGTTGCGGATGCGGCTCGACTCGTTTCGATTTTTTGGGTATTTTTGTTGATGTTGATTTCTTTACGACTTCTATCAAACTAAACCCATAAAGCATTCAATTCGTAGCATATACATGTGAAAATCCGAGCGAGAACTCCTTATTAATCGAGAAGCACACAGCAGCAGCAGCAACAGTCGCAGTCGCAGCAATAGCAACGCACGCAGCGGCAGCGACTGCGAGCAAGGCAGCAAAAGCGGCCAACTCGCCTCGATTCTGGTAGCTGTGACAGTGGCAAAAGCCAGCCAGCCACCACCAGCAGCAGCAGCCGCAAGCTCACCCCCTCGCCCAAAGCCAAACACTCACACACACACACAATCAAGCAACGACCGCTCGCAAACGCAAAAACGGGCGCAAAAATAAAATACGAAAATAAAACTTCGTCAAATGCCGTTGACGTCGACTTCGATGTCGCTGTCGCTGTGAACGTTTACGTCAACGTTTGCGCTCAACAGCAGCGCTGACTACGAGCAATTTGAAAAAATCTTATAAGACGCAAACGAGCGTCGGTCGATTCGTGTGCTCAGCGCTCTGCTGCCGCCGCCAGCAGCGTTGCTGCCACTTATTAACGACGCTGCGGAGCGTTTTTCATTTTGAGTGACCGTCCAGCGGCGTGCGGCGCCGAAGCAATAAAGTATCTGCTGCATAACTACTGTGAAATGTACTCGGCGCGGCGAAACCGAAATTTATCGTGTGAATTTTACTGAGAGCGCACCGTGGGCCAAAAACAATGAAATGCTCATAATTATATTTAGCAGGTTTTGTGCTTGGAAACAATCTTGAAGAGAAGAGGTTTGGTACAAACATCTCGGATATTTGTTAATACTTCATAAGAGGAGGAAAGCCCTGGATTCTAGGGTCCAAACTTCCAAACTTCTGGTGTCGATTCAACGCGTTTCCATTCATAGCAAAGCCTCTGCAAATAGTTAAGAACCATTTGAGCTATCAGACTTTAAAGATGTCAGCATGTCAGACTCTTACAGATAAAAACAAGAAATAACAACCATTTCCTGTTGAAGGAAACGCCAAGGTGGACCAACACTTGGGTTTCTTGTCGACCTAAAAAGCCACTTCCTGTTGAAGGAAACGCCTAGGTGAACCAACATTTGGGTCTCTTGTCGACCTAAAAAACCACTTCCTGTTGAAGGAAACGCCAAGGTGGACCAACTTTTGGGTCTCTTTTCGTCCTAAAAAGCCACTTCCTGTTGAAGGAAACGCTAAGTCGGGCCAACTTTTGGATCTCTTGTCGACCTAAAAAGCCACTTCCTGTTGAAGGAAACGCCTAGGTGAACCAACATTTGGGTCTCTTTTTGTTTTCCCTAAATGCGCATAGAGCACAACTTTGATGTGGTGAAGGTGAATTTATTGAAAACCGATAATTTCAGCATCAGAAAAAAGGAAATGTGACTAAAATATCTCACTGTCTGATTTGACTTTTTGATGTCTCAGTGCTTCGCTTTCTCTGGAAAAACCCACGTTTTGAAAATTCATAAAATGATATTTGGTCACCAAACCGAAACGCTAAGGAAAAAGGACCAACTTTTGGGTCTCTTTTCGTCCTAAAAAGCCACTTCCTGTTGAAGGAAACACCAAGGTGGACCAACTTTTGGGTCTCTTTTCGTTGTCCCTGAATGCTCATAAAGTACAACTTTGATGTGGTGAAGGTGAATTTATTGAAAACCCATAAATTCAGCATGAGTAAAAAAGTAAATGTGACTAAAATATCTCACTGTCTGATTTGACATTTCGATGTCTCAGTGCTTCGCTTTCTCTGGAAAAACCACGTTTTTAAAGTTCATAAAATGACATTTGGTCACCAAACCGAAACGCCATGGTGAAATAACTTTTGTGTCTCTTTTCGTCTTCCTGAATGCGCAAAAAGAACAACAACTTTGATGTGGTGAAAGTGAATTTATTGAAAACCTATAATTTCAGAATCTGAAAATAATTAAATGAGACTTAAATGTCTCACTGTCTGAATTGGCCTTTAGATGTCCCAATACCTTGTTTCCTCTGAAAAATTACTTTATAAAAATTCATAAAATTAAATGTTGTCAAAAAAATTCCACTTTTGCACCACTGCTCCTCCACTCGCCGAGTGAGCCCCCAGCAGCAGCGCGAATACGCAGCGCAGCAAAGCCAACTGCGAGCGAGCGCCACAAACCTGCGCGTGAGCACGACTCCAACTGCGAGTGGCTTTTATTGTTGTTATTATGTTACTTTTGTTATTGTTGCTATTGCAGTTGTTATTGTCGTCCTCATTGTTTCTTGTTTTGTCTCGCTGGCTGCGAAATTTATGTGAGAGTTTTTGCTTGTTGGCCCAAAACAGCCGGCCGCAGGGACGAGCGCGTCGCTGCACAGTCCAACAGTGGTCGTCGTGTCTCTGCGAATTCTTGGGGCACATAAACATTTTCGCCGTTGCGTGTTTTACGTTGGCCAACGCGTTCTTGTCGCGCATTTCGTTTCATGCCGCTGGCCGCAACGTTGGCGCTGCGCAACTTGCGGAGAGACTTTTCCGTTCGCATTGGCCGCATTAGCGCTTTGGACGCGTTGTGCGTGTACTTTTGGCCCATTTCGCCGACGGCTTTCAGTGGCCGTCAGCGTTCTCCACTACTTTTGCATTTGATATTTTTGCGAGTTTACAATTTTGTTTGAGTTGATTTCTATGTGATATATGTGGGTGTGTGTGTGTGTGTGTGTGTGTGTGGGGTAGTCGACGTTGAGGCTGAAACGTTGGTTAGCTGCGAAATGCTGGCATTTCTTGTTTGTTGCGCACTGAGCCATTGAGTGACAATGACGCGCGATTATTTTGGCCGAGTCCACGTTTTTGGTTTCACTATGGTTTATGAGACAAACTTTGGACACAAAGAGTTGCCATTTCTTCAGTGTAAGTTGTTTGATGTTATGAAGGATTCCAGCTGATGGGAACAGTTTCACTTAATCCTAGTACGAAAAAGGTGTGGGAAGTATGTCAGCCTAGAAAATATCTATGAAAGTCTTCTGTTTGAAATGAAAATCACCTTTTCAACGGACATAAGCTTTCAAGTTTCGGCACAATTGAGCTCTCTTGGTGTTTACTATTGAACATTCCTTACCTTTAAAAAATATTAGTTGCGTTTTAACCCTATTTCTGCTTAGAAAACTCAGCTTGTGAGTTTAAGTCTACTAAACAATAGAAATTCCTAACTTAATTCTCCCATCATGGCAACTCTACTAATCAAATTAGCAACTCCAGTATTTGCCGTTGCCACAACATTTTGTCTCTCCACAAAATTTTGCTCTCAGCTTCATAAACAACACTCAGGACGACAGCCAGAAAATCCCGCTTTAACACCATAAAAATCTCAACAATCCAGTCAACTCAGTCAATGATCCATTCTGGGGGCACAACTGCTGCCACAACAACAACAAGCAGCACCAAACCATTCAGCCTTTCAACTTGAGTGAGAGCCCGATAAATATTTTAGCCACTTTCGGGAGTGAATTCAAAGCTCCTTGCGCTGAGAAAATTACGACCAAAATTCTCCTTCTTGAGGCAACTTCAACCAGTACAACAACAACAATAACATGAAGCATTTTCTGGCTCATAGCTGAACGGTTGAGGCGCTTTGGTGCGCTTCGTTGACTTCATGCGTTATTGCTCCTTGAGGCGTTCGCATTCCCAGCGGAGCTGCAGGCGGCACAACAGCAGCCACTGGCAACGGGCGACTGCTGTTGTCTTCAATGTTGTTGTTGTTATTTTTGTTTTACTTTCTTTCAGTCGCATTGTGCACCAGCAAAATTTCACATGTATGCAAACATATGTGGGAATGTGTGTGCATGCATGTGAGCTTGTGTGCGTTGTCACTTGGGAGTTTTCGTAAACTCGATTAAATTTTAATTGTTAATTGAGCGCGTAATGAAGTCGAGAATTTGCTAAATTTCCGCACGTTGTTGCAGCAATTTTTCGGTCCACATGAGTTGCAAGCGCTCGTCAACATGTTTCGGAAGTGTTATTTGAATTCTTTTGGCTCGATTGGGATGTTCGATACGTTTCAAATATTTTTCAATGAGCCTTATGTGATTTGTTTGAAAATTGAAACGTGTTTAACAAGCTGCAGTGGAAATTTGAAAAAAAAAAATCTTCCTAGAAACGCGGAAGAAGATAATGAAATAACGTTTAAGAATTAATTTCAGGGAATTAAATAAATATTATTGTTTATTTCCATTGTAAAGAAACTCAAAATCAAGCTGAAATGAGGCTTAGTTGCATTAATTTTTTTAGGCTTTTCCACTGATAGGTTAAAAAAAGATGTGCTTAGTGGAAGTCAGACTTCCATTCAGTACCTCAAAGGTCTTTGTTAAACGCTGGAGATGAGCATGAGCCTTCCTCTAAGACATGGTAGTTCGACCTATTAATCGAACAGATCAGTTCAGATATATTAACTTTCACCGTAACAGTTATATCCGTCAGAATTCGGGTAAAAAGTTGTACGCAACTCCCGCTCCTCTACAAAAATTAAGTCCTTGATCAACCATTGTTTAGTTTATTATTATTATTTAATAGTCAAATCGAAACAGATTCATACTGACTAGCATTCACAATTAGATAAACAAAACACTTAAAATTAAATCAAAATTAATATGTATGTATATAATAAATTCAATAAACAAAAATGACTAAGGTGCTAAAAGATTCACATCATCGAGCTGCCTTTTGAAGCATGATGTGGTAAGAAACAGATTCAAGAGAATTGATTTGGATAACTTATTGAAGTCACACATAGCCCGTGGTGTAGGTGCTGCAAGGAGTTTTAACAGTTTTTACTTAAAAAGGCGGAGAGTAACGCAGTGATTTACAGGACACATTGAACTGGATTTTCTCTAGAAAAAAGGGCAATCAATGACATTGGAGACGAGATCAAAGACGAACATTACAGATTGGACGAATCTTCTTGTGCACGTTAAGTGCCACACAATCAGTCTTTTTATACCACGAGGATTCAATATCGTTACGAATCAGCCTGTCAGTATCTTTGAACATTGTAGATATGAAAAGTAGCACAGAGTCTTCCACTGCAATAGGAAACAATATCTAAAATATAGTTTTTTGCTCCATTCCCGGTATTTTTGTTCTGAAACGTTCGTTTGAATCTTCTTACTTCTTTTAGATCTAAAATGTGTCCTATGCAGTGGCGCACACAGAAGGTGTTTTTGGGTTCAAATCTCCCTCAAACAGAAAAATTGCTGGTACAAAATATGGTTTCAAATGGTATTTGGCTCAAAAATTGTAGTACGCGAACCTTCCCACCTAAATGAAATCCTCTATGTGCCACTGGTCCTATACGTTTTAGTTTTAACTGGTAATTGATTTTACATTAACAAATTACTGTGTCCAAGGGATAATTCAAATTTAATAGAAATTCGTTCTTTTATACTAAACAAACTCAATACCAGCTCATTAGATTTTATTACTTGCAATAATGTGGATAAAAATCGGTTGTATCTGATACATTAAATTTAAGTACTAAAACATTGCAGGTGAGTTCATTCATTTTTAACGAGGTTTTAGTTTGTCGGAGCACAACAGACTTTAACGGTTTTTTAACCGTTCATTCCAACCAATTCATTATCAAATTTGAATTTAATTTTTTTATATTAATTTCTAAAACTCAAATCGCGGCCATCAAACGTCAAATGCAATTCTAATGAATGATGGCCGCCCGCGTTCGCGCTTTACGGACACGGCAACGCCAATCATATTTGCCGACGGCAACTGCAACAATCATGGCGTAAACAAAATTAACTACAACAGTAAATACAACACTAACAAAAACAATAGCACCACGGATGCAAAAGCCATAGAGAAGAGAGCGCCAAACACGTTCTCTCTCATCGACTCATTGATGCGCTCATTCACTCACTCATTCGCTCACCGCAGCGGCCATAACTCAGCAGCTCATTGCCAGTTCGCCGATAATTGGAAGCCATTACTTTATCGGCTGTCGTGAAGAGAGTCCATGAAAGCGAGAGCGTGCGAGAGAGAGCGCGCGCAGCACACCACGTGCACAGTCGATAAGCAGAGAATAACAACAACAACAAGAAAAGCATAGCGTAGCAACACCATCAACAATCATACCCGCTGCCAATTGGCAATGGGCCCGTGCGAGTCGCTGCCGCCACCTCGCCACCGAGGGAGGAGCCGAGCTCATAAAGCATTTTCGTTGCGCTGCTGGCGCAGCAACGGCAACGGCAGCTGTCAGCCGACGCGCGGCTGACTGGCCAGCCCGGCCGGAGCTAGAGACCGTTCGGAAAGATGGATGATTGTGTGCGAGCGAGTGCGCTGTCGTTTACCGTGCGCCAGTGCGAGCGGCGCAGCGCTACACGAGGCTGCGTAAAGTGTGACGAATTGCGTTATTATTTTGCTTTATGTGCCGCGTCGCGCCATCAACGGAACAAGCCATGCTGCTTTTCCTTTTCAGTTTTCAGTTCTTTTCCCGGCTGCGTTTTTTCTTCTTTTTTCTCACATAAATTGTCAGAGCGGCCAACACTCGGTCGCTGGCAGCGCTGTCGCTGCGACTGGCGCTGTCGTTGGCGCAGTTGGCGTACGCATGTTTGTTGTTTGTGCCATGTGAGTCGAAGTTGGCGAATTTCGTTGTCGCTTTGAGCGGAATGAAGCCGGCCGTGCGATTTGAGTGTAAAATCGCGCAGGGAGACGCGGAGGTGTGTTGAGGTGGTTTCGCTTGTGAATTTATTTGCCGCTTGTTGCAACTTGTGTTTCAATGTTGGCGAATGCAGACGACTAGCCGCCGGCAAATTTACCTTTTGCTATTTTGTGATTGTTTTGGAGCGAATGTGTGGTTTTCGGAACCTTAACGAAATAAGTTCGTGAAAAGAAAGGCAACACTTAAAAATACTCAATAATGACTTAATTTTTTGGTGATGTAGTGATGAGAATTACTATGTTTTCATAGATATTTCATCAAACTTTTATCGTGAATGAATGTTTTGAACGAATTCAAATAGTGCAGTATCAATGACCCAGGCTTGAACAACAACTCAACAAACTAGAGACAACAACTAACAAACAAACAACAAACTTGATCACATTATTCGTTGTGCCGTCTTTGAACAAGCGATTGTGATAGATTTTGATTTGATTTTGAAATTCGTTATTTCATTTGGTTTTTAAGACATTGAATGTTTAAACATAAAAAATCAATCGAAAATTTTTTTTTTTTAGGCAACACTAATCCAAGCTCCGCCAATTTAGAACACATTCTGTTTTCGAGAGGGCAGGAAATTTCAAACCTTTGAGGTTCCCAATCAGCCGTTTGGAATTGGTATGGAATGTAGGAGTCTTCCATGTACAAGAACTCTGTAGATAGGTTTCGTTATGGGGTTGTGGTATATACAGTAATTTTCGCTTAAAGCGAACTTTGAGGGACCGGGCAAAATTGGTTCGTTTTAGGCGGAAAATCGTTTTAAACGGGATCGTTATAAGTGAAAAGCACTATATGTAGTAAGTAGTAGTCTTACTTCATGTAAGGTCTGTTTGGAAACTTTTCCAGAAAAACATATTCAGTAACAAATATCAGCAGAGTAAGCGAGCTTACGAGCTTACGCTCCCAAAAATCAAACTATCCAAAAAAGGAACAAACAGAAATTTATAAGAATTTGCAAGTTTTAACTCTTGGTTACGCCACTCGAACTTGGCACACTCACAATACACAGTAAAAAGGATGTAAACAGGAGTGTTAAAAATATAAAAAGCTGATCTCAAAGTTTCATTTGAGGTTTGAAGCGGTAGGGAAAATTAAGTTTAATCAGCCATTTAATGCAAAAGACAAATGGTTCGTTGGGCTCAATCTGCAATCTGAGTAAGACGTCTGCGGGTCAACAGATTCGCGAACGCACAAATTCTTTGCTGGTTTCATTTGCCTCCAAATGTTTGCAAAAATTATCCTCATTCTCACAAATTGAAGTTTCATTTTACGCTCTCAGTTGTAAAAGATTTGGCATACACAAACAGAATCTGAATAGTAAAAATTTTAACAAATTTGTAAAACTTCATACAAATTATCCATACCCAAACAGACCTATTGTTTTTAACTTCATTACAAATTTTTAGTGAAGATATAATTCCGAAAGGATAAAACCCCAAAGTGCTGGCATTTGGAGTAAAGATCATCAGACCACTGCTAGAAACCTTTGAACTTTTATCAAATTATTTGTATTTGGAATGCTTAATTCATGCATGACCTTAGACTGATTAAAACATGTCATTAATCACGTCGCGTTTGTTTCTATGAACCCAAATCTTACAAAAATGTTTAAAGTTAAAATAAAAGGTAGATTTCTTCGAAGAATTTTGTCCAAGTTCTTTGTTCTTCCACACATAAGTTCTACGAATGGCGCATACAGGATTCCAATTTGGAACAGAGGGATACCGTACAAACACAACTTTTGTGTCCAATACTATTTTGAAACTACATTTGCTGCCTACAATTTTTGTAACAAATTAATATTTCAGTGATTTGAACCATAAAACCCAACTTACCAATTTTTATCCTAATCACAGATATATTTAATAAATCAAATAATACATACACCGAATTGCTCTGAAATTACAATAACTTATAGTAATTAAATTTTAAGTTAATAAAACTAATTCATGTTTTTCTTTTTTGGTTTTTTCTATAAAATGTTGAATGTAGAAATTTTCATATCTAACGCTTTTGGCAATACGAAAAATGTCCACCTATCATCAATACGAAGGTACCCGCAAACTGATTCAAAACTGTTTTTAGTATACAAATTGTAATAACAAGGGAATTTTTTTGTCTATTCTAAATTTTCGGCATCAGAGGATTCCATTCTAGGAAGCATTCTGCAAACAACTTTTGACCCCAATACAATTTGAAATCAATCACCCATAATTTTTGTAGTTAGCAAATATTTGGAGAGTTTGAACCACCAATACCCCCTCACTTTGTCCCTTGGAACTGCTTTGCCGTGGTGCATAGTTGAAAGCACCACCCAGTTTCATTGCTCTTTGGAATATACAACTCCAAAGTGTTGGCGCTGTAAAATCTAATATCGATGACTTTAGAGGTCGAGTATTAATTTTTATTACCAAAGTAAGATTTTTTGCGAAGAGATATTCCACCAATGACTCAGAAGTAAAAAGGCTATCTGCTGCAGCATTGCGTATATAAGGTTTAAAGCTTTGAATAAAAATGTTTAGTATTTTTGCGCCTACTTGAGTCTTACATACGTTGACAATTACCCAGTTTTTCAGAGTTAACTTCTCCTTTCAAAGGGAAACACATCTTGGAGTAACACGTATGTTAAGTCGGTGACATCAATCGGATGTCCCGAATTTAAATTATTTTTGAATACAACTTTGATTTCAAATTAAAAATTTGGTCCACTCGAATATAAACGAGTAATGTCACGTTGAAACTGTATTGTTTTACTGTACTTTGTGTGAAGGTACATGGGTACCTTCGTATAGAGCAAAGGGGTAGTGTTCAAAAATCGGTTCTAAAAGTTATAAGGAAAACGTTTTCTTTCTATATTAGTTATTTAAAAGGTAGTCAATTGATTTTTAGGAAAATACAAAAAATACCAGCAAAGCGTTCCTTGGCCGAAAGTAGGCTATTTTTACTTTAAAAATGCAAACGGCACCCAGGTACCTTCATATTGACAGAAGGGTTAAGGTTTCTAAGTTTAGTGGTTTGAGTTCGGCAATAATGAATCACTCAGTCAGCTAATACAATCAAATTTATAAAGCTATGCATAAAGACCAAAAGACAAAGTGAAACTAGGAAGAGGCAACCGGCCCTCAGTGGGTTCTTCAAACCTAAACTCCAAGTTCAACCTGTTCTCTTCTTTGTGATCACAACCCGGACTGTCTTCGGCTGCGATATGCCAACACACTCCGTAAGAAGAATTTGTAAAAAATTTTCCCTCCAACTCAAACACTCGGCTTATCAAAGTGATCAATTGCAATGTCCGATTGCGTTCGACGCGAATTAAATTTCCATGAATTGAACTACAAAACAACAACAACAACAGGCATATGTAAATGTAACCGGAAAGGCCTTGGCAGCCGTGGCAGCAGTGCCCACGCCAGCCGCTTGCCCACCCCCGAGGCGGTGCGCGTGTAGGTGCACGAGCGCATACGCACCGGTGCGCTTTGACAACTGCGCGACTTTAAATCATTCTTGCGCTTCGCTTCAGTTCAGTTCAGTTCACTTCAGCTCAGCTCAGCTCCACTCCACTCCACTCACCTTCACACACACACACACACCATTGGATTCAACAGCGACGCATTGCAGTCATGCGGCGTCTTTACCTTGGAACTGGGATGATATCATGCTTGGCTTTGTTTTTGTTATGGTTATGTTGTTATTGTTCGCTTAGCAGCAAAGGCGCACACAGCGCACTACAGCGTTTCCGCTCCAGCAACTGGTACAACGACGATGGCAGGCGGCGAGGCGCTGAATGTGAGAAAGCAGGGCACAAAAAATGCCCAGAAACGCGTGCCCAGTGCTCCAGACTCCAAAACTCAGAGTCGACCCTTTCGCACCGCGCTGCTTCTCTTCTCGCGCGGCCAACTATGACCGCGGCACATGGCGCGGCTACGGTATGATGCGCATTATGCGCGCAACCAACAGCCAATGCGCCGGCTGTGTGCAGGGGGGCGAAAGTGGGGTAGGGGGGCCAGCACTTCTGCGTCAGCCGCGCTTGCCAAGTGATCGATGAAGTTGAAAATGAAATTTACGACGTGAAACTTTGAATTGTTTGACCGGTCGCGAGCGCGTTTTTGGGGAGAACCCTTCGCAGTGGTGTGGCAACGCAATGATCGGCGGTCGCTGTTTGGTAAAAGCTTCGCCATTTCTTCTGTGACTCGCTCGCGTCTTTCTCTCTGCTGCAGCGTAGCTTTACTTTTTTAGTGTCTTCTTTTTCTTGGGATGATTTCGCATGATTCCAAAAATAACTTAATTTCGTTGAGTCCTTTTTATTTATGCACTTCCGTTATTGTCATTGGCTGTGTTTGTTGAACTTATGTTGCTTGCATTGTTGGGCCTGTTGTCATTGTTGTTGTTGCTGTTTTGCAAAATTGCATTTTAAACAATTGTTGTCCCACCTGTGTAGTTATTATCGTCATCTGTGCTGCTTCACTGTTACTCTTCCTCTTCCTCCTACTTCTTCTTCATTGCCCCATCGTTCCCACTTCGGGCGGTTGCCTCTTGGTGCTTTAATCGTGCATGTTTAATAACAATCAGTCAGTTTGATCAGGTAAGTCAATAAATAAAACAAACAACTGCATTATGTCCGTCCCGTGCACTGCACTCACTCGACTGTCGTGTGCGCTGTGCGCGACTGCGACTGCGGCTGTGTGTTTTGCGTGGCACGGTAGCACTTAAACGGTTTTCTGCTATTGTTATTAGCATTGTAGTTGTTGTTGTTGTTGCTGTTATTGTTGTCTTGATTGTTGGCGCAAAAACATATGACAGCATTTTATAAGCAATTCATCAAAAATGCAGCACACTCTTTGGCGTTGCAGCGCGATGTGTTGCTGTATGGATGTATGTGTGTGTGTGTGTAATCGTGAGGGTTCGCGATTGCTTTCACTTTCATACGTGCTTAGTTATATATGAATGTGTGTGTGTTGGTGTATATGCTAATACCGATGTTAAGCAAGTTAATTATTAACGTTTACTTGATCCCCATTCGGCGCCTTCAGATCCAGTGATATCTCAAAGGAAAAGTCTTGAATTCTTGGCTTTTAAATGGTAATGGCTGCCTACTGCAAAATCGAGAAATAAGTAAAATATTAACACATTAAAAGCGGGCCGGGTAAAATTACCCGTTGTGAAAACTGCTGCTTATAAGCGGGGCGGGTATTTTTACCTTTTGAATGTAGGCACTTTAAAAGCGGGAGACGGTATTTTTACCGGATTGGTTTTCATATAAAACTGAAAGTATTATTTCATATAATTATTTTAGTTTCATAAATTTCAAGTTTTATTTATTTTGGATCGCGAAATTTTTGCTTGTTTTGCAAGTAATGCCCGCTACGCAGCATAGTTTCATATACTAGGCTACCCGCTTAAAATGTGTTAATTAATAATATAGGTTTATCTTAAAATTAATACCCTCAAAACGTAGCTGGAGTGTTTAGCTTTCAAAAATGGGGTGAATCTCCTTGCTATCTTGGACCCCCGAGTTTTGCCTTGTGTCTCGATATTACTTTTTGGAAGTGAAGTCGCCGCGCCTCCTAGTTAGATATCTAGAGCTTGCTTACTTTTGAACAATTTTAGCTTAAAACGGGTTAAATAAATTTTGTATCAATATTTTTTAATTACAGAAAAATCATTTAATATTTATAAAAAATACAAAATTATCACTTTTTGATTTTATTTAACCGTTATTAAAGAAAAAGGGTTTTGATTAAACGCGCCCAATTCGTAGACTTCAATTAGAACACAAACTTTCTCTGATATTGCGGCAAATTATTGGTAATTATTTTGGGGATAACATTAAAATTGTTGTAATTTTCTTTGAATTCACTTTTAAGAATATTAAGAATTTGTTGTTGCTTACTTAAATTAAGGGGTTACGCCACTGTAACCGCTCAAAAAATAGGGTTTTTTTTGTGATTTTTTTCCTCGCTTTCAAAAAGTTTGTAGAAGAAGTTATTCACAGGTGTTATTGGACACATATTAGACTTTATTTTGGAATTTTTTTGACACAGCAATATCAACATATAGCTGGCTCCACTGCATCCTCCTAGGCTATGTTTTCCCTGCAGGGCTTCACGGCACGCAGCACTGAAGGTGCAATTTTGAATCTGCGACAAAATAAAAAATTCCTGTTAATCTAGAGGCTTTTTGCTAGAGAAGATCGGATGGATTTTTTAAAATATTGATTTTTAAAATTTTGGCGGTAGTTTCAAAAAATTGTTTGATTTTTGAGGTAAAAAATGACATGTCTGTTTTAATTAAAAATCAACAAATCGAGTTATCAAAAATTCCACGCGATCTTCTCTAGATAATGTTATTGTTAAGATCCAGTCAAAATTTTAAGTCAAAATATTGAAAATTGTTCGAGTTGTGCCGCGTGCCATTTTGAAAAATCGTGTTTCGAGAAAAACACGTTCAAAGTTTTGGGAATGGTTTTCTATGGGCATAACTGAAAAATTCGAGATGCAAAATTGTTTACCATTAGTCGGCAATGCCAGGACCATAGAGCTGGCCTTCAAGGTTCAAAAATGCCTCATTCGCCTCCTTCCTGACTGATTTATTGAGCGAGCGCGCCTCTTTCGCCGCGTCGCTCAAAGCGGAAAAGTTCGCGGAAGCGAGAACGTCGCATACACCCGCTTCGGCATACGCGTGACGCGCTTGGCGGTAACCTCGTATTTCGCATAAAAATTTTTTATTTTATGCATAAAACGTTTTGTTTCTTATTCTATAGGGTTCAAACTATTTTTTAAGCCAATAAAAAAAAAATCGATTTTTTTTTAATTTTACAGTGGCGTAAACCCTTAAACCCATCAATCAATCGTAGCTTTTGCTATAAGATACCAAATAGGTGAAGTTGCTCTCAGGCAACTTTGGGGTCGAAAGGGTTAAGGATTCTGAACACCTGGTGCAAGAATGCTGGCTATTTTGTCCACCTTCTCCTCCAGAACGTTTGCCTTTCTCTTCTGGACGTTTTCCGACCATTCATCGGGCCTTACGACAGTAAGGTTTCTTCATTTACTTCAGCCAAAATAAAAAACTATGAAAATTGAAAGAAAATGTCAAATAAAAAAGTTTACTAATTTTTCTGCTTTTTCTTCTTTTACTTTGTCAAGATATACCATTAAAAAAGTGTACACTTCTCTTCTTTAAATTTAAATATTCAGTTTATTAATTTCGTATTTTTCCTTAAACTTCAAACTAGTCTAAGGACCAACAAAAGAATTGATTCTTGCAAACATAGAGGATGCAGACGTCCACAAAGTAGCATGTTGCGATATGGCAACAAAATAGCGAAAGGTTTAAGAAAACTGCAGAGGTTTAGGGTTAATTGAGACTTCAGCGCAGTCTAGCAAAGAAGGGAAGAATAGCACGGAAGTCTCATTCCAGTCTACTCAATTTATAGAAGATCCTTCGATATATTTAAAATGTCTTTCAATAAAAGATGTAATGTTCAATTAAAATTTTTTCCAAGAAGTACTGATGTTTTTATTTTGTTTCAAATTACAAATTCTCATTTCAGTAGTGGAATACAATTTATGGCAAATGTTTGACAAACGATCCCTTTTTTGAGAAATGTTTCATTGGGTTTAGGAATAATTGTGTCTTTCGCCAATAAAATTGCTGTAAAAATAGCACAAAAACCGCATCAAACTGTCACATGTTGTGTATGGAGCGGTTAGTCCGCTATTTCTTTGCGGTTTTTAAAGCCCCCAATGCGAAAGATTTGCTTGTTTAAGCAGCCAGACAAATAAAATATGGAACATATAGCTACCCACCAGACATTTTTTGTTGCCGGCAATAGGAAAACGAGTCGCCCCCGGCAACAAATGTATCGCTGGTAATATCGCCAGCGCACAGTGCTTCGAGAGTGGACAAAAATAAGAAAACAAATTATCGCGGATTTTGACAAAAGTAGTATCATATTAAAGGTAATTGTTTAATTAAGCTGGATCCGAAATACTATATATCCGAAAAATTGTCAAGATTATTTATTTATTTATTTATTTAAGTCTATGAACAGATTGTTCTTACAGACATTACAAACTAAACTTAAAACTAGAGGACATGTTTTAGATCATTTTTAAAAACATCTTTTGAGAGAAACAAGTCTAACTTGAATTTAGATGATACAGTGTTATACACGTTTAAAGCTCTGTATAAAGGGGAGTTTAAAGCATAATTAGCTCGGCAAGTGCTTAAGTAGAATGTGCCTGCCTGTCGTAGCGCTCTTGAAGGAACATTGAAGTTAATTAACTGCAGCAAAGACGGGCAGTCAACTCTTCCCACCACGATGTCAGAAACGAACATCAGTGCCAAGGTTGCTCTTCTGTTTTCCAGAGACTTTAGGTCAATTAGCTTGCAACGTGCCTCATAGGATGGTAAAGGATCTGTGAACCTGAGAGACTTCAGAGCGAAGCGAACAAACGACTTTTGGATTCGTTCAATTAGGAGATATAGCTTGTCAAAGTCGGATATATTTTTACAAAAATTTATGAAAGGGAAAAATTAAATTTAGGTGCTTGTACAACAAAAATTGTAGAAAATGTGTTGTTGTAGATAGGCTACTAATTTCTTTTAATATTAAAACTACATTGATAGGAGCAAGATCGCTGGTAGGTTTTTTTTGTTTAGCATAAATAATTTTTTTTGTACGAATTTTCAAAAATGAATGTTTTTTAACCAATGAAAATTAAAAATAATCAATTTTAGAAAGGCAATTTAAATCAAATGGCGTGAACTGGCGTAAATCCTTTTTATGACCTGTTTTAGATGGATTTTCTTCTCTTAAGTCCGCAAAAAAAATTCTGCGTCTGTTTGCGCCTTTGGAAAATATTAAATTTTTTCGAAACTACTAATGTTGATTTTTTTTACAGAAATCGCTTGAGTTAAAATTGTTGTGACTTGTGTAACCAAGTCAATGCCACGAGCCATGAATGTTTTTTATAAAAATAGGTTTGGCACGCCTTAACCTTTAACCCATTATGAGCCATATTATCAATTTTTTCATTATTATGGAATTTGTTTGCTAAAATGTGATTTAACGCTAATATATGCTAAAAAAAAGGAGGAATGTAATTTTAAATAATAATTTTTATAATAGCCTCGCCGTTATAAATTGAGCTGCATTGCATATTCAGCTGTGTCATCTCCATGTTAAGCTCTTCGGATATCAAATAAATAAAAAATATATCCTTTAAGCAACTTTACCACCCTCTTTACACCCTTTAAATGTCGAATTTAGAAAAACGCTAAAATACGTATTTTGTTTTTGCTTTTTTAGTATACATATACACAATTTTTAAACACTCCGACCAAAAAACAATGTCCGTCCATGTAAGCTTCACCACCCCCTTTCCACCCTTTCAAGGTCGACGTTTTTGAAATCGCTGCTTTTTAAAGGTTGACTTTCTAAAATACAACTTTTGACCAAATTTCATCATTATAGCTCCAGCGGTTTGAACTCAGTGATGATAAAATAATTTGTAACCATATATATTCGATTTTTTTAAACTATATCTTTTTTTTTTAAACAAACACAAATTTTGAAGTCAGCAGCCCAAAATGACTTAGACTGCAAGACTTTAGACTTAGACTTTCAGCGGATTTCACGTACTCCTTCTATTTTTGCCGCAATTTTGTATGGAGTCGAAGCACTGTGCAGCGTATCGATTTCTTATAACCAGTCGCTCTAAAACATCCGCTGAAACAACTCGTTTTCATATCGCCTGGACGAGTCTTCATATCTAAAACATCATATTGTTTGGAAAATTTTCAATATACAATATACAATAACTGACGTTTTAGTCAGTTTTGGTGGGATGGAATTTTATTTGCCTACAATTATTCAATGTTGCACTCACTGTCTGAATTTATATATTCTGTAATGCTTGGCTTTTTTGTTTTGTTTTGGGAATCGTCTGGCTCAATATTTTCCAAATTATATATTTGTTGTAATATTTTGGCAAATTCTCTGTTGCATTTTTTGCACAGCACCTGAACTCATCATACTTATAGTTTTCATGTTTGATGTTTTGATCTTGAATCAATGTTGTTGATCAATAAACCGTCGACGAATAAATAAAAATTGTTTAAATGCAAAACATATCAATTCGATATTTCAAAGTCCTAAAAAACAGCGTGTTCTTGGGACATGTTGCTAATTTGTCTCTGGGGCAATAAATCAGCGAGTCGCCAATTTGTTGCCACTGACAATTGTTGGCTATTTCTCACATTTTGCTTGGTGGATATGATCCTTGCAATATTTTCACCATTTTTATTTTGACATTTCACAATTTTTTGATTAGTTTGTGCTCGTAACTTCAAAAGATGTACGTTGATTGTTGGATTTTCTGTGAAATCAAACATCAACTGAGTTTTTGTCATCTAAACGAACGAAACAACATGCTTCTAATAAACAGTGCAATATTTTCAAGTTTCGATCTCGGCACTTAGGTCTGGTGTTGTCGCAGTGGTTATTCCTCAACTGACTTACTTTCCAACTCACCAATCTTACCACTGTTTAAGCATTTGTTTAATGGTTCTTATCATAGGTAACCGTTCAGAAATCAATCGAAAGTGTACGCACACGGTTCGAAATATTTGCGCAACTCACTAACGCTGCGACTTAATGAAAATGGCATTCCAATGAAATAAAAAAAACGCTCTAGGCATGGCAGAGGGAGGGCATAGCTGAAGCCGGCAGGATGCGAATATTTTCCAATAAATCTGGGCGCCATGACCAAACTATGCCCGCTGGCGTGTAATAATGCGATTATGGAAATATTATAAAATGGAAAAAGAAAGGCGGCGGCGTTGTGGGTGGGACCGGAGGTGGCAGCGGAATGTGCGTGTATCATTAAAGCACACAACAACAAATGCGCTCTTTGCCAAATGGCAGTGCACGCACCCACGGCGCGTTCAGCCTGACACACACACACTCACACATGTGCGTACGTGTGCCACCCCAGCCACCAGCTCCACTTCCCATATCCCACTCCCCAGTTGGCACACACGCACGAGCTGTGCGGTGCGATTCTTCACATTTGGTGCGAGCGCTGACGCTGAATGTTGCCGGTGAAATACGATGTGGCAACACATTCCCAAATGAGCTTCACCCTATAGCGCGTATGGATGTGTGTGGCAGCAACACACACACACACTCACGCATGTTCGCAGTTTGCATAGCGGCACGCACGCATTCGACACATGGCGCGCACGGCGGCTTCCGGTGCGTACGAGCCGCTGAGGAAGTTTCGCCAAATCGCTGCGTCAAGCGTCGAGCGACGGGCGACGGGCGGTGCGCATTGGGGGCTGCGCCCGCCCCGGGCAAATGGAAAAAAAGAGGAAAATAAGCGAAACGCAATAACTTTAGGGTGAAAATAGCTGAAAATATCGATGGAGGAGGACAGCGACAACAACACCAACAACACCAAACACCACAAACAACTGCGCAGCAAAATAAGAGAAATCAAGAAGAAGAATAAAAAATAAACGAACCCGAAATGCCAAAATAGAAATAAATTCCTTTGTGTGCTCTTATCTATATGATTTGTGATTTAGGGTGTCGTCGTTGTCGTTGTTGTTGTTGTTGTTGTTTTTGCTGTTCTGTTGTTGTACATTCGATAAGGTTGACTACAAACGCGCAGGCAAGACGGATGGATAGCTGAATGCATGGCGAGCGGATGGCAGGCGGCGCGTAGGGCGTTCTTGGGACACACACACACACACACACATACACGCTCTCACCCCTAGTTGTTGTCGCCACTCCTCGGCGCTCCAAGAAAGCCTGTAGCTGCGTATTGCAGTGCCACTGACTGACGCTACCCACAGCGGCGGCAGCGGCGGCCGAACCCACAACAAATTTCAGTCACAAATTCAAATCCACTCCTCCGCCTTTCACTCTCAATTTTCTGATTTCTTTATTTTTTGTTTTTTTTGGGGAATTCTCGCCTCTGTCGAAAAGCCTTGGCAGGCATTCTTAATGGAATTTTTTCGATTTTTCTTTCATTTATTTTTATTTATATTTTTTGCTTTTGTTGCTGTTTTCTTCCTGCGCGTCCGCTCAAGGATGCGACATAAGGACTTTTGCCTGCTCGTATTATATATTTTCTTGTGCTGGTATCAGCGTTGATATTTCGCACATAAATATCCATGTAGGCCAATCTATCTTTTGCCGGAGTGCACCAGCCGCCACAGCATTCCACAGCGAATCAAGCTTCCTTGGCCGTGGACAGGGTTGCCATTAAATTTTTATGAAGTAGAATCTTAATGATATCAAAATAAAGAAAATTATAGTCATAAATACTTTAATCAATAGTCTTAGGAAGTTACAAATGTATGTCGAATTGGTAGGTAGGGATTCTTTCTATAAAAAATTGCAGAACTAAAAGAGATTTCAAATTACTGGGGTAAAGACGGTGGGAAGACAAAGTTTATATATTTTTATTTGCTCGAAGGACCATGTTGACGTCGGCGGAGCGGTAGAAAATTAAACACGGTTGGTTCGGGTTTATGGGTACGTACGTACGTCTTTATTTCTTGGCGTTCAAAAGACGAGTGATCACAAAGAATACATGAAACATTGAACGAGACAAACGGCCGAAGCCGGGGAGCAGAAAATAGGGGGAAATATTCGTACAAAAGGACAAGGAAAGGAAGGGATTAGCGGTGGGATCGACAGATCACTGTACAATCACAGCACTCATTTAGCCAGCTTGAGTATAGGTTTAGACCTGCGATTCTCTGACTTGTGATTATATTTTAATGGTTAAACATTTTTGTTCTATATTTTAAGGATTTTTTAGAAATTTCTTAACCTTTTGGACCCCGAATTTTACCCTGTGTCTTGATAATACTGTTTTGTATTTAAATAATGAAACACTTACCTAAGAAGTGTGCACTTGACTGGATTTAGTGTTGTATGAAGATTATTAATAATGGGTTCTAGATGCTACATTTTGATTTTTGCTTTGTAGAAACTCAAAAGTTGACAACGTCACAAATCCGATCGTATGGGAGACGCCCTCTGGTGGTGAATTTATGAACCTTAATTAATTTAGTATTTTTTGCATTCAAGAATTTTGGCGATCGCTGAATAAATCATTGAAATCCGTTAAGTAGTTTCCGAGATACGATGTTTTCTCTCTTACTTAACTACTACATTTCCAAGTGAAGAGCCAATGGCATTGAAAATGGCCAGTTTTGTATGACAGCCCCCTTAAGTCTTGGAGTTAGCGAGTAGGTATGTTTGGAAGAAACATTCGGAAGATAAATAGGTGTCGGTCATATTTGATATATCTGGGGGATACCAGGGAGAAATGGGAGCCCATTTTATAAAAACGACCATTTTGTATGGGAGCCTCATTAAGGGTTGGAGATAGGGGTTGAGTATGTTTGAAAGAAATGTTCAGTAAAGAAAACTAGAGGGGTCATTCATATATTTTAACCCTCTAAGACCAACTTCTGACAAGCTGTGGAGTAATTTGTGAAATTTCCCAGCTTTTTTGGTGAACTTTGACCTCGATGCGACGCCATTTGGCCCCTTTCTAGATCCAAAAAATTATTTAATGTTTATTGAAAAATACAAAATTATCACATTATGATTTTATTGAACCATTATTGAAGAAACGCGCCCAATTCGTAGACTTCAATTAGAACACAAACTTTCCCTGATATCGCTGCAAATTATTGGAAATTACTTTGGGTATAACGGTGAAATTTTTGTAATTTGCTTTGAATTTTCTTCTAAAAATATGAATTTGGTGATGCCTTTTTAAATTAAACCCATAAATCAATCATAGCTTTAAATATAAGATGACAAATGGGTAAAGTTGCTCTCAGGCAACTTTGGGCTCGAAAAGATTAAAGATACTGAGATGTATCGAGTGTGTTATACGAGTATGTATTCGCTTTGCTGTTAAGGGGATCCGAGTTGTCTTTCTCTGCGATCAGAATGCAGAGAAATGTGACTTTCTGATAGCTTCCGGCTGGTATTATGTCCTCATTTTTCAGGAAGCAGTTAGATATTTTATATAAAGTGTGCTTTGAAAAATCTTGTACAAAATTATGAGGCTTAAACCTTTTCTAATGCGCCCAAAACTGGTGTCTCTTAGAATATTTCCCCAGCAAGATTTTCCACTAACCGATTTCTCTGTTCCAAATTCAGCATTGATTAATTGAGATCCAAGTATGAACTCATCTGGACACATAATCCTTGCCGCTTCTTGCCCTCGTAACAAGCTGAATATCAATATTGCCCAATCGCAACAGTTGGTAACCCTAACCGCACTTCTTCACCAACGCAACGGTGCCTAACAGTCTGTTCACACGGGCTTTTCTATTTTTCTACTCAACTTAAAATTTCTACGCACATATTATGTTTTCCTCCCGATCTTACTAACTGTAAATGGTTTAACAGTGTTGCAGTGCTGTTGTTCTTTTAAACCATAATCCAGTATGAGTATTCGAGAACAAAAGCGCAAAGTTGCCAGAGGAAAGGAACTCTGCAAAGTATAAATAATATCTCATAATGTCATATAGCATCCGCACACCTACACAGACTCATAGATGATTTCATATACAAATGTATGGGTGTGCAATTTTTTGCTGAATCAGTCGGCGAATAGGTATGTATGAAAGTCGGGGGGCAAACGACACACCAACTCACGAGTCGCCAAGTGGGACGTGGCCGCGTCGCGCATTTGTACTCGCGTCGAACGCATACGCCGCGTATCCGCACTCGTATATTATAATAATGCGGATAAAGAGATACAATTTCATTGATATTGCCTAAAAGTCCAATATAAAAAGATTTATTGCTCGGCCGAGTCAAAAAGATGAAGATGCCTCCTTGCGTCGCCTTGTTCGCTGTGCGCGCCGCTGCCAAGGCCGTGGCTGTTGTTGTTACTGTTGCTGTTGCTGGTGCCGCTGGCCATGCTGCATCAGCGGCATCGCTGGTCGCTTATGACTTTTCGCTGTCTGAATTTATGAAATTTTCGTATGTGTGCGAACCATGTGACCAGCGCCGCCGTCGAGCAATCGTCGAAGCATCGAGCAATCGCGACGACGCGTTCTGAAGAATGAGCACCGACACCAACTGGCGTTGCGCTGGACCTCGTTGTTGCTGCTGTTGTTGTTGTTTGGAGCATTTATTTCGTTTTATCTTCCTTGTCGTGGCCGTTTTTCCCTTTTGTTTGCTGCTTTTCATTCCACTTCTTGTCCACTCTGCGCTGCGACTGCTTTTTGTTGTCGCTTTTTTTTCGTCCACATTTATAAATATTTTTAGAGAAGATTCATGTTCCATCTTTGGTACGCAGATATTATTATCAATACAAACATATATCGCACATTTGTTGTGTTGTGTTGATACGGCAAATCTCGCACCCGGCGCCCCTTGTCCGACGCCGCCATAGCTCAACACGACACACGAGTGTGTGAACAAACGTTTTCGGAATTTTTGTTGGCGTTTTTGATAAATGCGCGCGTTTTTCTTTTTTCTCACGTTTCATTATTAAGGCAATAATTTTCACAAATTACTTACACGAAACACAAACACGCATATAGACCCATCACGCACACACACCGACACAGGAGCGAAAGCAACGTGCAAAATGAAAATGTTTGACAACGGCAGCACAAAACAATGACAACAACAGTGACTGTAAATATTTATTTGGATTATAAATTAAAAGCCATCATTGCTAGTAGCCGCCACGTCTCCGGGCAGTCAGACAGACAATGCAGACCATTGCAGGTTTTAGTTTAGGATTAGGAAAAAATTTTAAATTTTTTATATCTTAAACTAATACAGTTAGAAGGACAATAATTGAGGATGTGGTAGTGTACATATTGGTTCTTAAGATATATTTGTTAAAAAAAACTTTTGGAAATTTTCAAGGATATTCAAGGATAAAGTTTTAAAAGGACATTTTCAATACCTCTGAGTCCTTTTGCACCAAAACAATAAATTTTTTTAAGATTTATATGATTTTTCTCTTTCATTTGATATGCATATTGTTATTCTACATTATTATTTTTTAAATAATTTTTTGAAATAAACATGTCCTTGAAATTCCACACTCCTTTAAAAAAAAAATCCTGACGTCAGAGAGAAAAACTAAAAAAGCAGTTTTACTACATTTGGCCCCTAGTTTCGAGAGTTTATGGATTTTTTCGTGTGTAAAAATTGTTGTTGCACGGTGTAATCTTACAAAAAAATTAATTAGCAGGTTATTATTATTTTTTTTTTTATTATAAGATTGTTTAAGGCAGCTTTGAGGGTTAGAAGAATGTTTTGTTCATAAAACCGAAAATCTTAGTCAGTCAGTAGAATGTAGCCATGGATCCAATAGAGCTGTTGAACAAATTGCATGCTGGGTTTTTTCTAATCAGACTTAATGTTACGTCCCGTTGAGTTAGGCCGAATCTGAGTAACGCCGGGATCGACACTTAAGGCGATTCTGTATCAACAAACATTGACATCATCTGTACTTTCCTCTAGAAAGCTAAAAAAGGGTTCGTACAGGGTATCAGTTTTGCGATTCAATGGAGAATATAATCGATAATGAGGTGTTTTCCAGTAAGTTTGAAGTAAGACTTTTTAACCGTCTACCTTATTACTGTAGCATTATTCAGGCAGAGTCACAGTCATGTAACTAAGTACTCATTATTAATTTATCTTATTCGTGACGACATACATATGTTCATTAAAAGACACAATCTAGTAGATGGCCTGCGACAGCCAATCCTTCAGCAAGATAACAAAATGTGGTTTTAGTTGGTAAGAATTCGGTATGTCAACGAAGATGGGATCATGTATGTATGTATTAAAGAGCTGCACAAAAGTTTCTATTGGGCACACTTCACTACTGCACAGCACTGTCAAGTACTGTACTTCATTGTCGCGTTGATAGCAAATTCAAATGCTCAATAGTTCTATTCTTCAACAAAGCAAGCACTGCATCATTCGAAAACCTTTTCGCTACAGCAGCGACAGTGCTTGTGTTCTGTTGTGAAGCAAAACATCAAAACAGAAAGCTATAATGAGGTTAAGTAACGGTAAATCACATCGAGCATACCGAGTGAAGTAGAACTTCTACTTCATACTGATTGAAGCAGAACTTCTACTTCACACCGAGTGAAACAGAACTTCTACTTCACAGACTAAATATCGAAAAAAAACACGTTTTAAACTTGGTTTTTTTTTACATTTATGTTGTTGTTGTGCTTGAAATGCAACCCAGATTCCATACAAAGTACCAACAACAAACATCAGCTACTCCGATCGTGCAAAACAAAACACCGTATGCTTGAAAATGTTCTACTTCAGTGCTTCACTTCAGTCTTGTTCTTCTTCAGTGTTGTTCTACTTCAGTGTTGTTCTACTTCAATGTTGTTCAGTGTTGTTCTATACTTCAAGGTGCTTGAAGTTCTATTGTCGTTTTGTGCAGTATTCGTATGAATATCGAAAGCTTTCTTCACTGCAGTGCTTGTTTTGTAGTGAAAGTGAAGAAGAGCGACAGTATTTGAAAGCACAGCGATGGCTTGGAAGTCATTTTTATAATGCTTGCGCGGCTGTATCAAGATTTTCAGTCACTTCTGAATCGTTTTCAGAACAGCTCATCACATCAATGATCGTTCTTTGTTGCTTACTTGACTCTCTTGACTTTTAAGCAAGAAGCTCTTAAATTTTAATAAATTTGGTACCATGACATAAGGATTGCATAGACTAATGTAAAGTTGATGAAATAGATAAATCCAAGTTGAAAATTGTCTAATTGTTAGACATTTTTACAGACTCCGGCTACAATATAACAATTTTCATGGCTGCGAATCTGAGAAGAGGAAGTGGAGCGATTCCCCAGCTAATGTGACAGCGTCCGTTTCTCGACAGAAAAACATGAAACCTCCTCACTAAATGACTGAGTTATTGTCACTAAATATCTGGAATTAGTCCTAATGGATGGCCTATATCCACTCAATCGCTATTTACAGTAATAAGAAATTAAAAGTCCATCTAGCAAATCGAATACCTGTTCCTCTAAGTCGCTTTTCGCTGAGGTGTAACGATCCAACAACCAAAGATGTCACACAATTGCCACACCGACCATTATTGAATTCAATGCACCCATTAACCTTGATGCTTCTTCGGTTTCGTCCTTGACTCAATGAGCCGTTAGCACGCAGAAGAATTGCACCTTTACTAACAAGCACTCGGCAACAATGTAATTTTCACATAAAATCCAACTAATAATAATTATCTGCATGCAGTGTGCGTGGCGGTGCAGTGTCGCCAGTCGCAACAATTTGGCTAAATGGCCAATTTTTGCGCAATTTCGCTACTGAGGGCACCTGCTGCTCGGGCAGGGCTGAGAGGGACACAACTGTTGCTCTAACGAAATAGTTTCCGCAAGTTGTTTTTATTGTAATTGGTTTGTTTTGTCGCCCTGCTTGCGGCCTCATAAAATTCCAGTCGCTTCTCTTTCGGTCGCAACTCAACTCAATTCGCCTCAACTCGACTTGACTTGGCTCAGCGCTCAGTGGCGACATCGATGCAATTCATTCGCTAACTTGGTCGCATATCCTTCGGCAATTACCATAATTGGCGCAGTCAGTGTCGCACGCCTTCTTCAAATGAAACACTTGTGGATTTTATGCCTCGTTTTTTTACGATCTGCGCTTGGCCAAAACATCTACTAGTCGCGCAAACAAGCCAGCAACAACAACAACAACAATAACACTAACACCAACACTTACACTTACACCAAAACACACACACACAAATGCACGCAAGTGCTAACCAGCATCGCGTCGCACCGCACTTAACCATCCCACCTTCACTCAACACTCGACGGTCGCTGTTGGCGTTGCGATGCGGCGGCGTGGCACAATTCGCGCCATTCATAACTGCGAAAGCGTTTTTACGATTATTTTACGATTATTGCAAACAGTTAAAGTGATTTTGTAAATTTTTCGTTCGTTGTACGGTTATTGTTACGGGTGTTTGTTGTCGTTGTTGTTGTGCTGCAAGTACATATTCATGCAACCTGTTGCTTGCCACTTCACTTGAGACAATAAAATGCGGTGAGTCGTGCTTTGTGCCAGTCAACCCAACACTTCTCGACTCCTGCTCCTCCTATCCCCAGCAGCATTCTCCGAGTGTTTATGGCTTTGTGTCCTATTTGTTGTTGTTGTTGTTGTTGTTGCTGGTGTGCAGTTTGTGACTCAATTGGTTGGTGTTGCCGCTATGACTTTTAATCAAAATTTATTTGGCAGTTGACTTTGCAACAGCGACAGTGTGTAGTTTCAGGAAATTGTCGGTAGGAAAGCGATAACCTTTTACAATTTTAGTGTAAGTTTTGGTTAGCATTTGATTGAATTGTAGATAGATTTTTCGTGAATTGATTTAGGTTTTGACTTTAGCTTTCTAAGTGAAGTTCACTTATGATATTCTAAACGCGAAGGCTATCGCGTTTTCTAACCGTCGCATATTGCTATCTACATCTCCTGCCGAGGTTATATCTGAATTGGGTGCCCTACACATCTTCTTAGCTATCATAGCGAACCTAGACCAGTTAGTGCGTTTGGGGTTTCGATAGGGTGGAGTGGGTTCGGCCCGAACATTTAAATCGTAGAGTATCCAAGCATGGTCCGAAAAGGACTTCTCATCGGATACCCTCCACTTATTCACAGATACTAGTTCATTTTCAGTTAGTAGTGTAACATCTAGGACCTTCTCCCAGTCACTGAAGCCTTCAGAGCTAGGAAAGGTGCAGGTCGGAGTATTACCTCTGTTACACACTACCAGGTTAGTATTGATAATGAAGTCGTAATGGTAGTCACCCCTTTCGTTGGTCTCAGTGCTCCCCCATAGTGTGTGCCTGGCGTTGGCATCAGACCCTAGGAGCAGTGCACTGATACAACCAGCCACCAGTCTTCGGACCTCCTCCGGGGGCGCTGGCTGATCGTGCGCCATATACACCGAGGCTAGTGTCAAACTGACCCCGTCAGCAGCCTCCAGCTTCACCACCGTAGCACCGCCTGTGGTGTGAAGAGGTAGAAGAAACATGCAGAGATGCTTTTTTGCGAGTATACAGGTCCTCGGCTTACCGTCGGTCCTTTTATAGAAGAGGTTGTATTCGCTTCGTTGGAGCCCTTTCACCATAGTGCTCCGCACCTCTCTCTGAAGTCATCGATGACTGCATCTACCCATCTTTTTTTTTATCTGTACTTAGTTCACTTCCCATATGGTTGCTTCTTGAAGGCTCGTTTTGGAGCTCTTCTAATTTAGAAGATTATTTTTATGTTTCAATATCACCAGGAGGATTGGAACCACGTCAACCAGGAGACACCTATTTTTTAGTCCCCACTTTGCCGGTCTCTACCGACTTCATTTTTGCATTTTTTTTTCAACTACTATACATTTTTTTACTTTTCCAGTGTCAAAAAAAAACTGATAAAACATGGATGGTAAAAGTTACTACCGTTTTCTTATGACGCCCGTGAAATCACCTCAAAATCGAGCCTCTAGTTTAGAATACCCCCTTAAGTAATATGGAGTGAAGTCGTACAAAGAAAGGATAAACCTTGTTAGGGTTTTTAAAAAAATCATGAAATTATGTTAGGTTGAGCTAAGAAAGATATGCACTGCACTTCCATTCGTAGTACTAAGTATTGGTGTTCACAAAGTCTGACACGGTAACTATTCGTCGCCTCAGAAAACGAATGTCGTGTGTTCCAGTGAGCCTAGTAAGACATATGATATTTGTTTTCTGAGACGACAGTTGTTGGGATATCAACCGTTTCTACTTCTTTCTCATGGACATTAAATCAATTTTAAAGTGTTAAGGATTGAACTGTAGAATTTCTAAGAATCTTATAGACAAGGCATGGTACTTGCATGAACTTAAAGCAGTGAAAATATAACACACTGGGATTTGGTGTTCTGGCGGCACAATTCAACGAAGACCCGAACCATTCTATGAGCATTTGATTATATTAGATTTAAGTTATTCAATGTGCATTTGAACTACCAAATCAAATACTATTTAATCTCCAACGCTCATATGTTTCCAATTCGTATATTTCCTCGTTTTGTGAGGAAGTTGCCATATCCCATCTCATCCTATCTGCATTAAATATCTCTGCCATTCCTCGCCAACACAACGCTTCAACTATGTGCGATGCTTACAAATCGCACGAAATAATTAATGTCCGATCTTCTTCAATTCGAAGACTAACATTTTGTGAAAATCAACAAAATATCTGGGGAAGAACTTTTCCAATCAATTTTTATTTAACTTCCTTAACTTCATGCAGCAAGCAAGAGCAATAAAAATATTTACACAATTAAAAACTAAAAACATTCTTCGAGCGAAAACTCGAAAACTTTCGCACAAAAACAGTCCATTAATTTAATTTATGGAGCTTGTGTGTAAGTTTTTCCACGTCAACAACAAATACATTCGACAAGTCACAAGTTACAAGTTGGATTTGCGTAGCTGGTGAGAGCCAATCCACGGCTCATTCTAATGAAATCCAAATCACTTCCGATTTGTCAATTGAATAAAATTGCCATCATAAATATGGGACGAGCCGCAAAAAAGAAATGCTAAAACATCGAAGAAAACAAGGAAGCAAAAAGCAGCGATTCACCAAAAATTCAAGTGGGAAGTTTGTGGGAATTAACAGCAGCGGCGGCGGCGATGGCTGAATGGACGCTGATGTTGTGGCAAGTGAAAAAAGATTGGCAGCACTTGAAGCGAATTGCCAATGATGTTGGTAATGATAAAACCAACAACAACAATAAATATTGAACAGTAGCACAAGTAGCAACAACCACAACAACCACAGAGCCAACAACAACAATAACAGCAATAAGTAGTGCGAACAATCGAAAGAAACGCCAGCAAAAGTTTGGGCCTTGTTGTGCGCAAAGGCGGCCGAATAAACAAACAACAAGCAGAAGGACTAACGGCACAAATGGGCAAACAACTGCAGAATTGCCTACCGAAAACTTTTCTCTACATTTCCATAAAAATTTCGGGCACAACAACGCGCCGGCCTCCAGCGAGGTCGCTGTGGATGGCGGTGGCAGCGAGCGCAGCGCACAAGGAGCAGCCGCAAACAAAAACAAGGAAAAACCGTAACCGTAACCGCATTTTCTTCATTTCAAGTTTGTGGGTTGCTGCTACCGCCCCCCGTCAATTCACACAAACACACTAGCAACATTTGCGATGCCGCATTGACAGACATTGGCCCCCGTAGAAAATGCATGAAAGCGGCAAATGTTGGCGGTGCGCAATGTGAGGTGGGAAGTGAAGCGTGGTTGGGAAACTTCTGTGGCACACAAATACGCTGGGGAAATTGGTTTCACTCAATTTGGAAAATGTTCAGTTGTAGTCTTTGGCAACGAAGGCGGGGTGGAAGGCGTCAACTGGCAGCGAAGAACACGAGTCGAAATGTCGATAGGGGGCGCTGAAACAAAACCACAAAAAAAAGGAAAGATATACAAAACATTCACAAAACTCAACGCGACATCGAGAGCAAAGGAAGAAGCCAAGAAATTGAAGCGAAATCATCTTTTGACATGATTTCGGCGCTCGATTTCCCCGGGGACCAACCAACCTAATCGTTTATGGGTGGAGCATCTAAAGAGTCTTCGGGGAGACGGACTGATTGTGTGTGTGGCATTGGCAGCATGTGATTTTATTATTTGTGTTATAGTTTTTATTTTTTGCTTGAATTAGCGAAAAGCAATTTGCATTGAGTTAAGAGAAATTCAGTCGATTGAAAATATATTGCAAAATATGGTTTTGACAATTGGAAGTATTCAATGAGTGATGGGAATTGATTGGTGTAGTTGAATGTGGTGTTGATGTATTGAAATTGTAAAAGGATTCAATTGGGAAGTGAATCTGTGCTGTTCTTGGTACGCAAAAGAAATACTTTGGAAGGTATTTGAATCTCTGAATCTTCCTTATTGG
The DNA here is from genome assembly GCA_963971225.1 of Melieria omissa. Classification (NCBI taxonomy): domain Eukaryota; kingdom Metazoa; phylum Arthropoda; class Insecta; order Diptera; family Ulidiidae; genus Melieria; species Melieria omissa. The sequence goes on from OZ020267.1 coordinate 4,007,273, forward strand.
ACCTCTCACCATTAGAGTGGATTGCGTATGCCCTAAAAATTGTTGTTCCGCGTAAGTGACATTGCGTTAAATAGGAATTTATAAATCGAGCAAACCACAAATGGTCGAACACAGTGGGCCAAAGCTGTTCCAAGGTTTTCTTTCCAGCTTGGATGGATGGATGGATAGATGTGAAGGGGAGCCGAGGAAATAACCTAAGGGAGGTCATTACCTCAAGCACTCAGGCTCTATAGCCATTGTACTTAAGGCTCAGGAAAAAGGTTGATAGAGGAGATGGGAATGGGAAAAGGAAAAGAGAAAGTGGGTGGAAAGGGAAAGAGGGTTATGAGTTCTCCTGTGCAAATTTCACGGACTCATTAATGAATCTCAGGAAATCACACAGGGTGAGAGATTGGGTTTCATCCATTCTCCTAACATCTGAAGCCAGCGTGCGCAATCTCCTTCTGGAGAAGGCAAGACATGCACAGAGAAAGTGCTCTGTGCTATCTACCTCCTCCAGGCAAGACACGCAAGTCGGATCTTCGATGATGCCCATGTTGACCATATGTCGCTCCCATGGATTGTTCCCTTTGATTAACCCGACCATTCGTCGGAGGTCTTTCCTTCTCAGTTTCTGGAGGAAATTCCCTGTTTTCCTGTTCGGGCTGTTCACAAAACACTTGGCGTTCTCTATGTAGGTTATTTACACAGGACTTGATCCAGTTCAGGGTTCCTGCTAGACTGATGTCGATTATTGGTTCTGGTCCCATGGGTGTGCACTCTGATTCTTTCCAGCTTACTTTGTAAGGAAATCTAGTTACCTCTTGGAGGTAAGCAGAGCGGAACTTAGATTTATGACGGGGATCCTAAGCGGGCAGTGTCTGGCAAATATGCATAGGGCGCGACAGGAAATCACGGACAACGAACTATGCAGATTTTATACGGAAGACGAGGAGACTCCTGGACACATTATAACGGAATGTCCTGCCCTCATACACGCTAGAAAGCGGGTTTTTGGGAGGAAACTGGTAGAGACAAAAGATCTGTCTGAAATTTATCTAAGGAAACTTAAGGAGTTCCTGGATATCATCGAAGGATACGAACTTCTCCAGTAAGAAAAATGGAGGACGATAAGGGACGTCCTGTGGGGAGGACGTTGAGACGGCGGAACACTTCCTTTGTCTCTACCCCGCGTTCGCTCGTATCAGGTTCGAGACGTTTGGCACTTGGCGACCACCTTGGCTCCTTGGCACCCCAGGATCAAGGTTTCTTCGGAAGTCGGGTAGATTTAAAGCTCATTAACAGGGAACAACAATTCGTAGTACAATGGACGTATAATTGTCTGAGTGCTGCGCTTGCTAGATCGTTCCGACAAAAAGATAAAGGGACGTGACACAATAGTTCAAGTGGCGCTCGACTTCCGCTACCCAATCTAATCTAAGGGAAGGAAAAATAGTTTTGGTTTGTTGGTGAAAAATTTTCAATTAAGTATCCGTAAATATACCCGCACACTTCAGAAAGTAACGTGGGCATATTCGGCCAAATGAAAGAAGATTTTGAAAAAAGTTGTCTTAAATGATGATCTCTTGATGATTGGGTTCTTCTGACGGAGCATCTAATCAAATCCATCTAATTTCTCAATCACCTCTGTCAATCGTTGTTTTTGTTTATTCAAAAAATGAATTGCATTGACCAGGTGTAAAGAATCTTCATAAACCTCTCTTCGCGCAACTCTCCTCCAAAACCGACGCGTAATGTCTTCATATATGTGTTCGAAACCGCACGAAACCGCACTCTCGTACCGGCAATTGGCATCTGCCATTTGCACCGTCCGCGCCCAATTTGCGTTGTTAGTCGGCTTATCAATTTGCGTAAATACATTCCCCACAGGGCGCGTTCGCCGTGCGCACGTTTTAGATTTCATTTCCATTCCATCGAACGCCTAAACGCGTTCCTTGCCGCCGCCTTGCGTCTTCAGCCAAATGCTGCGCGGTCCATGCTCGGCCCGGCTGTATCGGCCGTCGCTGTTTTACTGCGGTTTCGCATGCTAAACATGATCTGTCGATTATTGTAAACGAGCCGCAGATGCAGATGCATGCAAACACGCGCTGCACACGACCAGCGTCCAGCCGAGCTCGTTTCGGTATTTGAAATGGACAAATGGCAAATGAACGAATGCAGCGAGGACGGACGACTGCAATCAGACGCTGCGCACCAAACGAAGCAAGGAACGTATGAAGAGATTAACCAGGCGCTGACCACTTCGCTGTTGATTCGGCTCGCAAAAGACAAAGCCAAAGACAAAAGCATAAAACAAAAACAACAATAACAAACAGTATTGGGCTAAAACAAGGGGGCACAGCCAAAGCGAGAAATTCTCAATGGCAACCGAGTGAATCGATTAAGCCATCACGTAATTCCAACTGTAACCGAATCGGACAGAAGAGCTCCACGCGAACGAGTCCACAGCACAAGGCACACGGCACAAGGCCGGATAGCAGATGGGCCCCGTGCAACGGACGGACGAACGAATTCGAACGATCTGCATGTAAATTTATTGACTTAACGAGCACTTTGTGCACACTTTACAAACAGCAAAAAACTTCAAATCGCAACGAAGAGGATTCAACAACAACAACAACAACAAGAGTCACACTATCGATAACAAATAACATCACAGTTGATGTGTTTGGTCGGTGCCAGATCACTGCAATCGTAAGAAATGGTGGCGCGAATTTGGTGTGCGGTGAGGTTGTCAGCTTGATGAGTAAACTCTATTAGGGAGTCCATCAATATTTTCTACTATTTTACTAACTGTGAGACCCAAAAATTCGTATACAAAAACACCATGTGAACTGAAAACTCGTGAACCACGTCAAGTCAGCCCTGTCTCACCTGTCTGTTTTCTTCACTAGGTAGGTAGGTTAAGTGGTCGCCTCTAGGGCATCACTTAGGCCATGCGGAAGTTCACTAAGTTTCTAATAATAATAATAAATCGATTTATGCAGAAGTTGTAGAGATGAGGATGCAGTAGAATCAGTCGAGCACCTGCTATGCCGCTGCCCATCACTACAAAGACAACGGTTCCAGACTCTTGGGGCAAGGTTCTTTGATGGGCTCGTGAAAGTGGCAGATGTACAGATAACCGATCTACACAATTTCCTCGCCAAGATCAAATGGTTCCCAAAAGATCCTGTATGAAACTACAAGGATCTCAACAGATAATGTAGGGACACCGGTTTCGCGACAAATGAAGGGATTCATAATGGACGCAACAGGGTCTCCGATCTCCTAACCTTGGTCTGTTATCGACTAAACTCTCCACAGTTGACTTACTTAATTCAATTCTTCATCATCATCAATTCTTCAATTATCATTTGTGATTTTGATTTGATTGAATAATAAATATTCCGCTGGTCCTTGAGGCCATAATTGGGTCATGACGGTCCATGCTTACAAAATGTCATCACTTGTCCTGGGATGTCTGCAAAAGTTGCAAAGATGCAGCAGAACAGAGACAATAAAGCACTTTTTAAGCAACTGAACTGCTCTCCAGCGACCAAGATATGGCAAATCCAGTGGAAGAAAAAACTGGGTCGCTGGTTCTGGTTCAATCCTGAAAATAGAAATATTGGGTTAAATTGTTCGACCAAAAGTTGAACTGTTTAATCGGGGAATTACAGGAATACGCTGGTGTAGCTCAAATAACGGTTTTCAAAAAGACAATGAGAGGTTTTGTTTTCTTGAAGGAGGGCAGGAAGGCTGCAAACCTCCCATAGCACTCAGTCCATTTTGGATCATTGTACTATCCCATGTGGGAAAAGGAAGGAGAGGAGAGTTATTTTACCCGTTTTGAAATGTGTATGCACCACTGTTTTTTCCAACATATGTTACAGTACAATTCAAGCGAAAGGGGAAAGGGCGGGGAGGGAAGGGGACCTAGAGTTTAATGCCGAGTCCGAACGGCGATTGGCAGTTTTCTTTCACACTTTGTGGACGATTTGTCATTCCCTGCCAAGAGTGCACTTATGCTATTCTTGTAATTCTCATCTGGTTCATGTGGATAGCAATTATAGTAGATGAGCGTTTCACCAGGCCGAACTAGGAATCGAACTAAGGGCCTCAGTATGAGAAGCCAGCGCGCCACCCACTGGACTGAGAGGTACGTCCACAACCTTGAAGGACCTACCAGAATGTCATTAGATGTCCAAGAGGACGAATATGCATACATGGCCCCCACCATTCTCAACCTAAGCTGAGCCAATGGATAAATTAGGGTCCTTAGAAAAGTATTTGATGTATGATGTAACTAGAATTGAGACTTATCTGTCTTACTCCCTTGCAATGGCGCACACAAATGGCGGGGGTGGGGGGTTCAAACCCCCTTCAAACACAAAAAATTCTGATACAAAATATGGTTTCAAATGGTATTCGACTCAAAAGTTGTACGCAAACCCCCACTCCTCCCCAAAATGGCGCCAAAGTCCTAATAGTCCTTTGTAAAGCAACACTATGGTATATCTGGTCGCAATGATATTCAACTTCATAGATGTCATGAAAAAACTGGTTTTCTTCTGTAAAAATCCAAAACTTCCATTGAACCAATGAAAGGACATTCAAATCGAATGGACAATCAATCAAATGAAAGAAATGTCCTGACGAACATTCATTCCTTCAACTTCGAAAACATGCTGCGTGTTGTGCAATTGTGTTAGACAGCCAGTTGACATAATGCAGGATGTGCGTACAATATTTTTCGAAGCCACCACTCAGAACTGCCAAAACTTGTCGCTGCCCAAAAATAGCTCACGAACACTGTACACAATTTCGATTTGGTCTTGCGAGACATTTGCCACGTTGTTTGCACTTCCTTATGGGGGCACGAACGGTTTCGGGCGCAGCGCAACACAACACAACAGCACCTACGCACTTGGAGCGCCTCCAACCGCGCCCACCACCAGCACCGCGCTGGTCGCTCACATTTTTCATTTTCATGCAGCATTAGCCTCGCGTTTTAATTAAGTCCGCACTTGGCGCTGCAACACGCAGCGAACAACCAAACAGCAGTGCCGAACACGCGTACAACAACACACCGGTGCGCAACCGCCACCGCCGCGGTGCAGCCGTGCGCAAGTGTGTTGCATGTAAATTTGCTCATCATTTTAGATGGAGAATTATGCCTAATGTTGTTGCTGGCTGGCTAGTTGGCCGGCCGGTCGGTCGGTGGCATTGATTGCCATGAGGACGGCTGCCAAAAGCGATGCGTCAGGCGATCGCGAAATGAATGCGATTTACAGTCGAAATGCATCCGTCAAATTAAATTTTGCTTTTTTGCCAGCACTAAATTCCTTTTTTACTTTTGTTTTTGTTGTTGATGTGTCTTAGTGCGCTGTTTTTAGGTTTCGTTGCGGTGGCATATGAGTGTTGCTATTGTTGTAGCAGCAACACGTAGGCATATTTGGAAAACGCGCTGCAACGCGCCAATACTGTAACGCAGTGCAACACACCATCGTCGCACTGTCGACATGTCGCCGTGTCGCGCTGACAGTAGTCGAGGCGTACGTGTCCGATGCGGTGCGTCTATGGGTTCAAGGAATTTAATGCTTACAGCTAAATTACTAAAATGCTTTGGAATGTTTATTGTTTTTCACTGGCAGTTGTTGTTCGTTGTGTGTTGTGCAAATTAGAAAAACCTGCCGTAAGTTTTTTGCCATTGCCAAGTCTTCCTATTTCGCAAACAGCACAACAAAGTCTACAATTAAAATAAAAACAATTCGTCGATGCAAGTCTGCTGATACCGGATCGGGTAAACAGTGTCGTCAGGCCATTTTAACATTCAAAAAAATTACAGCATTTTCAGTTCAAATAAAAATATTTTTAATAAAAATAAATGCCGACATATGTCAAGTGATGTTTTAGGAGCTAAGCAAATGTGACAAAAGTAGAAACGCTACTTCCTACCTGTGCCACTGCCTGGTTCTGCAGGAACGCCGTCTCCGTACGCTGGGGTCAAGGTTCCTGGCAGACTTAGCTTGCGCGGCAATAGTTGCAATTTCGGATCTACTCTCCTTCATCAAGAGGTCGAATTGGTTTGTCCCGGACTGAAAGCCACTGGCTAGCACCAGAACCTTCGAAGAAGGGATTTACAATGGGTCATTTTGGCCTCCGAGTGGAAGTGCGGCCTCTGGGTCGCACACACCCTTCCCTAACTTTCTCTACCACTGAAGCGCTGACCAGCTACGGCAACTTTGCACCATTAATTCAAGATTCCACATGGACCTAGAAGAAGTTAAATGTTTAGGTCAACTTCGGTTCCGCAAAAGGTCAAAGTGGAACATGTGAACATGGAGGCATTCGTCTTTTTTGGCCTCCGAACGAATATGTGGTTTGTGCACAACTTTCTCAACCTAACCTAACTCAAGCCAATTGTTAGAATAACAGATTTACCGCATTTCAGCAAAAGACCAACAGCAACAATTTTGATTCTTGTTTGCCTAAAAACTCTCTCTCTGTCTCTCTTAATAACACTGCACAAATAAACACATTTTCATTTAATTCTGGCGTTCAAGTTAATTCCTGAATTTTGATGTATTCAGAGACCTATAGTAGAATTTTATGGCGAATATCTTCGTGATACATTTTGTCCTAAAAAAAAACATGTTTTACAGGACATTTTTAGCATTTTAGAAAAAAAAGGGTCAAATTAACCCATAAAAATAGGAGCTACAGGGTTAAAGTGCTCCACAAAAATTATCTTCGTAGTATTTTACATCAAATTGCTGAACACATCATATACCTAAAACTTGAGGTTACATGGTTTTCGTACGCCGATTCACCATAAGAATGAGCAAAAATGGGAAAACTTTGACCCCCTAAAAAAATTCAGACGTAATCTTTGAAATCGCCGATACACGTATATTTTTTCCCCCTCCTCTACCAGAATCCGTTGTCAGATAATTGTTATTTTATAAAAGGTTTGATTTTGTTGTGCAGTGTAATTAAACTATTTTTACCCTTTCGACCGCAAAGTTGCCTGAGAGCAACTTCATCTATTTTTCATCTTATAGCAAAAGCTACAATTGATTTACGGGTTTTATTTGAAGTAAGCACCAACAAATTAATATTTTTAGAAGTGAATTCAAAACAAATTACAGACATTTTACTGTTATCCCCAAAATAATTACCAATAATTTACCGCAATATCAGAGAAAGTTTGTGTTCTAATTGAAGTCTACGAATTGGGCGCGTTTGATAAAAACTCTGTTTCTATAATAATGGTTAAATAAAATCCAAAAATGATTATTTTGTATTTTTCCATAAATATTAAATAATTTTTCTGTAATTAAAAAATATTGATACAAAATTTATTCAACCCGTTTAAAGCTTAAATTGTTCAAAAGTAAACTATTTAGCTCTAGAACTCTAACAAAGAGGCATTAGACAAATGTTTCATGATTTAAATACCAAAAAGTAATGTCAAGGCACAGGGTAGAATTCGGGGTCGAAAGGGTTAAAAGTTAAAAATAGAAAAATTACTGGGTAGTACCAAAGTCCAAAGAGGGAGAGAGACAAAATGTTCGATTTTCACTTAGAGAACTCTGAAATAAAACTGGGTTTAAGTCGACGGTTAAGTCGAAAAGGTATACATTTCCAGAATTTGAAAGTTCTCTAAAAACACGCAAAAGAATCACATAAGTTGCATCAAAAACCTTCAATAAACATTATCTATTTTTTGTATTCAAGGTCCACACTTCGAAAAGCCCATCTCTAGAAACACACAGCACCAAATACCTTCAAGAAACATGTTCAATTTTTTGTATTCAAAAATTTGTTTGCATTCATAAATCTGCATAGTGCTTCAATTGAAAATAGGATTTTGAATCTTAAATTATTTAAGGCCCAACAAAACACTCAATGCTAAACCGTTTCCCTCTCTCTCCATAATCATCCACTTGACGATTTTACGAATAAAATCATTTTCAACTCGCGTAAATCAATTTCAAAGTACTTGCACTTCAATTCAAGTGCAACCAATTAAAATCTCATAAAATGTCGACAACATATTTTTAGGTAAAACGCTAATTTAAAACACTTCCGTGAATTGGGAAATTAAAAAAAACACCCAACAGCCACTTACAACTTCAACAAATTAAAAGAAATGTGGCAGCACTCAGTCGCTCGGAACGAAGTGGCAAGATGCCATTTGGTGTTTTTGTGGCAGGAATCTTTACATATTGCATTCATAATTGGAATTCTGGATGAAGGGAAATAATTCTAATGAAAGCACAATAACAACAACATATACAAGAAATACATGTACCTATGTATGTGCACGTTCGGCTAGAAATCTACCAAATTTTTTGGGGGTAAGCACAACTTGGAAGCATAGTGCTGAAGAATTTATTGTTTAGTTTTTTCTACACACGTAGACGACTTAAAGCAATACAAATATTCGACGTATAGAGAGAAAGAAATTTTACAATATTTTCTTCAAAAGAAAGAAAAGACATTTCTTTATCTTTTATTATGTAATATTTTTTATTGAAATTAATATGTTTCTACACATGTTTTTAATTTATGAACATTTTTCCTATTTTTTGGTATAAAATTACAAATTGTTTACAACAATTTTACCGCGTAAACAACCAGTCACAACACTGCCTGTGTGCTCTGCCAACGCTACACGTGCCTCAATGGCGTGCGAGTGTCTGGCTGCGAGTGTGTCTGTGTGTGTGTGTGTTTGCCTTTAATCAGCATCTGTTCCTCGCATCTTCAACTTGCCACAAAATGCTTTATTGCATTCTGTTGTGCTGTTGCTGTTGCTGCTGCTTGTCTCCATTGTTGTTGCACGAGCTCGAGTACAACCCCCCTGTCAGTCCGCAACCACCAGTTCGCTCACGTACACGCTCACGCCACCCACAATACCTGTGCCAAGTGCCTTGTGCCCAGCCGCTCACCCCCACCACCGCTTGCAGCGCAATCTTGCCGGTGCTACTGCTGACAAAGGAAGGGAAGGACCAGGCAGTACCAAGAACGCGTTGCATGGCACAAATGTCCTTTCTTTTGCCTACCCCCGCCCACACGTCAGCTTGCGTTGCGTTGCTTTTCTTCAGCTTTTATTTCGTTCGTTTTTCGCTTCTTTCGGTATTTTTCGAAATTAGTTTTTGCTCTTCGAGCTGCTTTTAATATATGGCAACGCATACATATTTATAAAGCTGAAGCACATTCATCTTCTGCACCAGAAAAACCGTTGCCACCGTTGCCGCTGCCAACGCCGCCTGATTACCCCAAAGTTAACGCCAACGCAACAGCAACCACGCAGTTGGGCCGAGTTGAAGTGGCAGGAAGTGGGAAAGGAACGTAAGTCGCCAGAAGAAAGGCAAAAAGAAGCACAAAGCCAGCGCCAGCGGTAACAAACAGTTCTTGAGACTGTGTTGGCAGCACCACAACGCTCGCTCCCCCCCCCACGCTTACAGTCCAACTGCTGCTGTCGCATTTAAGTTTTGTTGCTTTCGAACGAATGAAAGAAATGGTTGGAAATTAAAGCAGCAAAGAAAAGTTTAAAAACGTTCAACAACATTTAGCGATGTGTAGAAATTGTGGAAAGTAGTCGAATGTGTACCAAGTAATTCATAGGATGCTGAAGTACGGTTTCAACTATTGGCTTTGAAATGGTAATCGTTCAAATCTGAATGACTGCGGCTTAGAAGAGATCGAAGAGATTGATTGAAGATCAATCAATCGTACTTCAATCGAGTATTTTAGGAAGTTGGACAGAATAAAAGGAAGAAAAGTATGAAACATTGAAGATCATTTAGTCCGTTGGATGCCCTAATCTTCGGTATTGTATTGCTTTCGGTATTGTATGAATATCTCAGGTAGGTAAGTAGGTGTGGGTATCCCAAGGCGAAGCCATAAAGACCCATTGTGATACCACAGGCAGTCGAGCATAAGATTGCTCACTCAATGAACCAGTTAAAGCCTCTCACGAAGCTTAGTGGACAGCAAAAAGTCTTACCGACTAAGTCTCCTAGACTATCGAAGAAGAAGTTGCCTAAGTAGTTCATCCTTCTTCTGATTAAATCAGGACAAGTGCATAGAAGATGAACTGTATTTTCTTCCTCGTCCATACAGCTGCGAAAGAGATCGTTCGAAAACAGCTCCAGCCTTCTTGCAATTCTCCTCCAATTGAACAGTGACTCGTTAGGACATCAATCATGGTTTCGATCTGGACTATGTTTAATGAGGAAAGTTTCAACAAACCTATGGTCTAATATGGCCTAAACCGTTTCTTTTTCTACCAATTTCTCTTGACTCAATCGAGTCGAAAAAGTCAAAAATATAAATTTTCAAACCGGTTACTTTGCAAGAAATTTATCCCACAACTTGAACACAACACTTGTGTGATGTATACTTTGGCAACTTGCTGCCTAGCCAGTCTCCAAGGACGGCCACAGCTGATGCACAGTGTCTGCTGCTGCTTCAGCACTTGCTGACGTCCATTCGTGTCCCTCCGATCCCCCGGACCAGCCGCTGGCACCGACGCGGCCAGCGCATTTGTAATACATCTCGGGCGCCCTCGACGAAAGCGTTGTGCAATGTGTCAGTCTTCCGGCTGTGCTGTGGTGAGTTTACTGCGCGCCAGCATAAACTTTTTTCATCTCACCGCCACACTTTTACCTACGAAGTACGACTTTCTCGGCGTTCCGCTTTTAACGCCGCCCAACTTCCGTCGCACCGCGTCGCGCAGCGGCAGCTGTCGTTTGTGTTTTGGAATTTAGATGAAGCAAAAGCGCCAACCAAGAAGAAATAACTCATTTGCTCGTTGATGTTGTTGCTATTGTTGTGGTTCTTCTTCTTCTTGTTGGAGGAGCAGCGCCTTGAAGTCGGTGGTGTGAGTGACAGCCAAGTCGGCGCAGAGCGATTCGTTGGTTGTTATTCGGCTGCTGTACGCATCGTTGCCGATGGCTGTGAGTTGTTCTTATTGTTGGCTGTTATTGTTGTTGTTGTTATTGTTGTTGTGTACATCTAATATCCTTTCGTTATTTCGATACTTTTTTTCTTCAAGTGTTCACTGAAAATGTTGTTCTTTTCGCTTTATTTGGCTGCGCATCGAATCGTCTTTGCCTCCAGTCGTCGACGCTGCGGCCCAACAACAGCTAACAACACTAACAACAATCATGAAAAATGAAAATAACGCAAGTATCTTATATAATCTTGGAAAATATATCACACTTAACGCGTACGTTCGGTGTGGGGGCGGAGGCGCCGCGGCGCTGCAAAAAGGATCTGCTGCTGCTGCCGCTTCTTCTTGTGCCGTGCGCGCAGCGATGTGTGCCATTGCTACTCTGCTGCAGTTGTTTTGTTTTATTTTTATGTTTTGTTGTTGTTATTGTGCGTGTGCGTTTACCTTCTACGTGCCGCGCGCGCACAAACACCCCCCGAAACATATTTAATTGCGAATGGCGAAAATGCTTTATGGTTGCTCAGTTAGATTTATTTCCATTCTGTATGTTTTATTTATTTATTTGGCAATGTTGATACATATTTATTGTTTCGCCTCGCCACAGCGTTACGGCCGCCCCGCCAGCTACCGGCGGCTGTCAGCTACTGTTGCGAGGGCGAACGAGGGCATCGAATGCGGGCTGCGCGTGCACACTGGAGTCGGCCGGGGTGTGAGCAGTGGGGGCCGTAAAGTGGTGTGGACTGGGGATGGGGTTGGGGTTCGGGATGCGCTTGGGCATGGTGAAGTGAAGTGTTGGCGGCGAATATGTTTGAAGAATGATAGCGCAACTAATCGAAAAATAATTGGACGCCTGCTTGTACGCGATGGCGCTCGACTGCTGCCGACTGTTCACTGCCTGCTATGGCAGATGCTCGAAACTGGCTGGCTGAGCTGAGCTGAGCTGGGCGGAGTGTTTCGCTGGCTGTCGGTCTGCGCTGCTTAGCCGTTAGTCAGCAGCTGGTAGCTGGTAGTTGCAAGTTGAAAGATGGAAAAGTTTTAAACAATATGAGTCGAAATTCCCAGATGTGTGATAAAACGCGCATACACGCTGAATTGAAATGAGCGCATCGCAACACTCCACAAGCCGCCGAATGCCGTTGGCTCCAGTCTGTGAGTCATTTCTCCACGGCACAGCGCTAGCGCGTGCCCTCCAAACCAAAGACACGCGCTCAATGCTTTTCTGTTCTCTTCTTGAAATTGCTTTTCAATTTTATTGTATTTGGTAAAAAGTTCTTTACCTCTAAAATTTAAGCTTCTTGGACTGAAATACAACTGTCTAATCTAAGCTCTGAGTTCTTAAGCCAAGTGTTCACTATAGAGTTTTTCGATAGAGTGTAAAGCGTAGAGACTGTGCCTGTTTTGTGTCCACTACAACACGACTCTACCACTCTACTGCTCCACGTAGAGCTGGTGTAGAGAAATTTTGGGTAGGGCTCTACTATGCCCATGTCTATCGACTCTTTTATGGTAGAGTCGCATTGTAGATGCTCTACCATGTTGCTAGATCAGGAGATTTCCTCCTTGATTTAGGAGATTTTTGGCCTTTTAGAAGAATTTTTAGGAGGAAGAATTGTTTAGAAGAAAGTTTAGGAGTTTTCGATGGTGATAGGTTTGACATCATTAGTGCCACTAAGCCTTGAATATTCAAAGCTATAGTGTCTTATTTATTTTAAAATAAATTTAATAAATAAAATTTATGCTTCAGAGTGTATAATTTGTGTAATGAATAAAAGTAGCTTACAAAAGCGAAATTCATACCTATCTAATTTGTATATTTTTCGTAAATATAGTTTAATTTTTTTATGAGAACCCTTAGTTATAATTACAAAGAATTAAAAAAGATTTAGGAGATTTTTTAAATTTTGGGAGGAAGTTTAAGCTATTTTTAAGATTTAGGAGAAAGTCATTTTAGGTATTTGACGACACTGAACGAGCAAGATCGCTGACTTTTCATTTACGTACACAATTTTTTTTATGAACCAAACATTTGATGTTTATGTTAAGGCAGCTGTCTAGTCATGGGGAAACATGTAACTAAATAACTGAAAATTAAATTAAAATTATCACGGAAACTATCTCTCAAAGCGTGTGGCTGCTTGCATGCACTGCAAATGTTGGGAGCGAATTGGAATCAGATTTGCTGCGACATTTCTTCGCAACCAATGCCACTTTTCCGATTTAAATTTTGTCACACAATAGACAAGCAGGTTTATTAACCAGATATCTCTACCGTAAAGAGAAACACTCTATCAGATTTGATACAGCGTAGAGCATATGTAGAGCTCTACCAGACATGCAAATGTTGTGCATCCACTGTAGAGTTATTCGGCGAGAGAACTCTACCATAGTGTACATCCGCTACTACTTTACGTCGCACAGTGTTGCGATACCATATAAGCCGTGGCTAAAAATACTTAGCGTTGTCCTATTTCGATGAAACTTGGTGAGAGTGTATTCGTGGTGGAAATTAAGAAATTTACAAAAATCATTAAAACTGCCACGCCCACCTCCCATACGAAAGGAACTGTAATATTGAAATAACTTTCTTAATATTAGTGATAGAATTATGACATTTTTTATTTGAGCTTAAAATAATGACATTAAATAATTAATTAATAATTGATTGGCACGACAGCCCGCTTACGCGAGACTAAGGCCTAGCTTCCCGCAACCACCCGTGTTGTGCGTGTGAATTTTGTACGCGGGTGGAAGGGACCTAAGTTTTATGCCGGTTCCGAACGGCAGGTTGGGAGCTTTTTCATAGGCAATTTTTGCTCTCAGAGGTTTGCCATTTCCAGCTGAGAGGACAGCCACCGAAAGAGAAAACGAGTTTCCCGTTATTTTTTTTAGGTGTTACTACATGCAGAATTCGATCTTGCGTCGCTCTGCTTGCGACTCGTTGGACCGCGCACTAACCAACTGAGCCACGGCGGCTGCCGTTACATTAAAGCTCACACTAAAAATGGGCCGTCTGCCACGCCCACAAATATTCGTATTTTACTACAACTAAAACTATATTTTTAGAAGGCTGTTTGCGATACTCTTTCCACGATGTAATTTTATTTGGTAAGCTTTTTAAAACATAAAAGTGGGCGTGGCAGCTGGAGCTTATATATAAAGTGGCCAAAACTTTTCCTTTATGAATTCATGTTTAATTTTTTCAGCTTGTGATACCATCTTTATGTATAAATGTTTAGATTTTTAAAGTAGGCGTGGCATTATGCTTACTTTTGATGATACGAACAATGCGCCAACTTTGTCCATTATACAGCTCATTATTTCAGCAACGTCGAAAGCCATGCTTCGAAAAACTCACCATTTTTGACTGTAGGTGCCACTGCCAGAAGTAAATGTTTAGGTGGACGCGAACTTTGCTTTTGTTTCTTGAATAAGATCAACGCCCGTCGTATCTTTAAGTTAATTATATTCGAAATGGGAGGTTAATGGGGTTTCGACAATACATTTTGATTTTTGCTTTGTAGAAACCCAAAAGTTGACAATGTCACAAATCCGATCGTATGGGGGACGCCCTCTGGTGGTGAATCTCGGAACCTTAATTAATTTTGTATTTTTTGTACTCAAGAATCGCTGAACAAATCATTGAAATCGGTTCAGTAGTTTCCGAGATACAAGGTTTCCTGGCTTACTTAACTAATACATTTACAAGTGGGGAGCCAATGGTATAGAAAATGGCCAGTTTTGTATGACAGCCCCCTGACTTGGAGTTAGTGGGTAGGTATGTTTGGAAGAAACATTTGGAAGAGAAAATAAATGGGTGTCGGTCATACATTTGACAAGTCTGGGGCCAACCTGGAACCAGTGGGAGCCTATTTTATAAAAACTATCAGGTGTACAACTTTGCTTCCGCCGTTTTTTTTCCAAAATTAAAAGCTTTATTGCGAAAAAGTGCTTACAGATGTATTATTCAAAGTATTGTCCGTCGCTAGCGACAACTTTCTCCCATCTTTCCGGCAATTTTCGGATCCCGGCTCGAAAAAAGGAGTCCTCTTTTGACGCTATCCATGAAGCAATCCATTTTTCCAATTCTTCGAAGGATTGAAAATGTTGATCTGCCAGGCCGTGTACCATCGAACGGAATAGGTGGAAGTCAGAAGGGGCGACGGCGGAATGGGGAATACGGCGGGTGGGGCAAGACTTCCCATTTCAGCGTTTCCAGGTACTTTTTGACCACTTTTGCGACGTGAGGCCGAGCATTGTCGTGTTGGAGGATGACTCACCATTTTCACTCACCACGAAATCACCATTTTTAAAACGTTGAAACCACTCCCGACACGTTCTTTCACTCAGAGCAGCATCACCGTAAGTTTCTGAGAGCATTCGATGCGCTTCAGTTGCATTTTTTTTCGAATTCTAACAGAAAAGTAAAACTTCCCGCAAATGGCGAGAATTGGGCACATAAACGGACATTTTCGAGCGTGAATAATACGAAAACAAGAACAACTGTGACTGAAACGGCGATGACAATTCGTTAGGCACTGTCCACACTCACTTTAAAGGTATTACCATCTATGTATTTCAACCAGCCTCAGCCGGTACAGCCACCTATCGGAAAACGGCGGAAGCAAAGTTGTACACCTGATACCATTTTGTATGGGAGCCCTATTAAGGGTTGGAGATAGGGGGTAAGTATGTTTGAAAGAAATGTTCAGTAAGGAAAACTAGAGGGATCAGTCATAGATTTTAACCCTCTTAGAGCAACTTCTGACCAGCTGTAGAGCAATTTGTCGAATTTCCCAGCTTTTTTGTGAACTTTGACCTCGATGCGACGCCATTTAGCCCCACTATGGCCCCAAAATTTTTTTGCTCATGCACTTTTTCAACAAACCGCATAAAATGAGAGGGTGCGGAGCATCGAGAACCCATTATTAAGAATTTCCATACAACACTAAGTCCACTCTAATGACTATACATACATATTAGTACATAAATTATATTTTTATTTGATTTTTTATTCAGCATAAAGAATTACCTACAAACGAATGCGTATTTTTTAACATCAACTTTGAAGCTACATAAAAATGCAACGGAGTAGGATATTGAATATCGGATAACGGATTTTTCTTAGTTGAGATATTATCTGTTGATTGTCATATTCATTTTAGTTATTTTGTAACATTGATTTTTACAATTTTTGGCCACACTAGCGCCACTGTGCGTCGCTCTATACATGAGTTTCCTCCAGCTCTGTGCAAAAACTTCATACTGGACACGTGGCTTCAAAGTACCTTAACGAGAAAATTACCTAAAACTGCCTTCAACTTACCTCAAACTTGAAATTTTCAGTATCCCTGTACGCCAACCCCTTTCTAAAGGAAAATGTTGTCAGCTGCTTTGCATTTCATTGGCCACATGTCTCCATAGCTGCATCAGAATTGACTCACCAACACTTTCGAAAAATGGCCTAGCAAACAGATTTATAATTTCGATGAACTCTTTGACAAACAATTACAAATTGTTGCCCACACCGCACCCCGCACCAAAAAAAAAAATTATAATGTTACCATAATGGCAGAGGAGTGAAAATTTGAATGTTTCAGACAGCAACAATTCTAACATGGCGTGTACACAAAATGTCACCACCACCGAAAACCGCACAATTTTCGAAACGAAAAATGCGGTGCGCGCTGCAAAGCCGAAAACCTCAACTGCGCTGGGCGCGTTGCAGTAAAACAGACTGTGGCAACCGCTGAAAGATTTATGCGCCGAATAATTCAACGTGCTGCGTTGTGTAAGTCAAACTATGTTTGTATGTGTGTGTGTCTGTGTGTGGGTTTGGGTGGCACATTGTAACAACTGCCATGCTTGCAATAACAACAACAATCATTACGCAAATGTTAATAATTTTCATAATTATTCAAATTTCTGATAGCGACAGCCACGTTGAACCAATGAAAATGACAATGGCGAAGACACGGACACTGCGCAGGATGGCAGGATGCGACATTGAAACAAAAGCACTTTTTATTACACGCTCAACACCTCGAAAATCAACGCCGCAATGCAAACAAACAATTGAGCGAGTCTGGGAAATGATTCGATATAATTCAGTGACCAAAAAAGCGCTGACAGCCGTCGCTGAATTTGCATCTGAATGGCAGCGTAAATGGTGCAGGCGATCATTTCGCACTGCGGTCGCTGCGGTGCGTCGGCCGGGAGTTGCGGTGCGGAAGTGCGGCTCGTCAAGTTGGTTTTTTATGGCTTTATTTTTCGACATTATTTCTGCATGATTTTGACTGAATGGATAAAACTTAAAAATTTAAAATTTTGCCATTCATTTCAGATGTTTGGAAATGGCGTGAAATGGAATAAATTGAGTTAAGTTCAATGCGAGACGAGAAGCTAAGATTCTCTAAATTGCAGCCAATTGTACTGAGCCACTACGGCCGCTTATAAGCATAGAAGACTCACAAGGTTATCTCACTGATGTCTACGCTTTTTAACCCAATGATGCCAGATCGTAGTACTCGACATAGGATTTTTTGTTGGAATTTAAAATACTGGTTTAAGTAGAATCCGATCGATTTATTGGCATCGTCATCATTAAAAAAAAAACAGAAATCAGTGGGTCACTAGTTTTACTTTCATAAAAAAGCTGTCCGGCAGTTATGGGTTAAGGTTTCTTTTAACTTCCGTTGAGCCTAGTTTTCATAAACTTTCTTGATGACCTGATTTGTTTAAATTTGTTGATCATAATATGCAGTGAATGAAATTTTTGTTAACCCTTTTAGTACCAATGTGACGCACACACATAAGTGACCCATAGAAAATATTTAGTAAAGACAGAAAAATGTGACAAGTAAAAATAAAAACGTTAGGAAAAATTTTTATAAATTTCAAATTCTATCAAATTAAATAAATAAAAGAATTAGAAATTAACGAACTCAGCTCAAACAAAAATATATAATTTTTTTAGTTAATTACAGCTGTCGCCCGGCAATGAAGCTGTGGTCTGCATTTCCCCAACTTTTCACAGCGCATTATGCATCAACACATTTTCCGTTCATTCAACCATTGCGTTGGGCTTTTGTGTTGTGCACCGCACAATGCTGAATGCATTGTTCGCCGATGATGCAGCAGCGCGGCAGTTCGGCGGCCGCAACATGGCCGTTGATCCTCGCTGCGCGCCACTACGGCTGTGGTCCGCTGCGCGCTGACCACTGCGATTCATTTCATGTTTTCGGTACATTTCGTGCATTCATTCATTTAACAGCGCCAGCGCGAGTCCCCGCTTTGACATGCTGCACCGTAGCCCACTTTCTGGATGTCGCAGGACAATGGGAGTTTGTGCAACACGCGGAATTTTGCGTGTTGCGTTTAATCGGCGCGCAGCTTGTGACTGCAACTGCTGCTTGTCGACAGTTATTCGGCTCCATTGTAAGCGCGCAGCGTTGTTGGAATTACTTGGAAAATGGCTGCGCAGGATGCACAGAATTCTGTGCAATCATTGCAGCGAAATGCAAGTTTTGTCTCTTTTGAAATGGGCGTTTTGTGTGTTTTGTCTTTGAAGTTAATCCACCAATGGGTGTTTTCCTGTTGGCAGCAGTTGTGCCTACATGCAGACAATAATTTTGTCATAATTTTCGACAAGTTCATTAGGCAGATCAACATTTATTCCAATGGTGCCGTCATTAAGTGCTAAATGATCTTCTTGTGCGTTTAGCGGTGTGAGAGTTTAGAATTTGTCATATCTTTTGTTGAATATATTTGCTGTTTGTATTTGATTGAACGTCATGGAAGTTTTAGTTCGCTCTAAATAATTTAACAACACTAAAAAGGGTTCCCTTGATGTGCTCCTGGTAATAAGGGGATCTATGATAACTACGTGGCCACATCATGCTGCCTGCCATCAAGTAAACAGACAAACATTCATCAGAAAAAAGATTCTAGAAGGACTCAAAACTCAATAGAACCAGTAAACTTTTCTCTTCCTTGACTCACACTCAGTGAAAATCTCTATGAACCAGGATTGTCATAATCGCTAAGGGTGTCAGTTTTCAACAAACGGCCGAAGCCGGGGAGTAGAAAATAGGGGGAACATGAGTACAAAAGGAACAGGAAAGATTGGGATTGGAGATGGGATCGACGGATCACTGAAGACAGCACTCATCTAAACAAACAGAGTATTGAATATGCCCAAAGTCCCGGTAACTTTTATCTTATGAATTTATTGTGTCTGAGAACTGTCTTAATCTGGAAAACGCTCATGTAGTATATTCGTGTAACAATGTTCCACAATGCATCTATCCTATCCTATCCTATCCTATCCTCCTATCTAACCGCCTAGAACACACAACTACTTTTACCATACTTACACCAATCTACTGGGTGTACAACTTTGCTTCCGCCGTTTTCCGATAGGTGGCTGTACCGGCTGAGACTGGTTGAAATACATAGATGGTAATGCCTTTAAAGTGAGTGTGGACAGTGCCTAACGAATTGTCATCGCCGTTTCAGTGACAGTTGTTCTTGTTTTCGTATTATTCACGCTCGAAAATGTCCGCTTATGTGCCCAATTCTCGCCATTTGCGGGAAGTTTTACTTTTCTGTTACAATTCGAAAAAAATGCAGCTGAAGTGTATCGAATGCTCTCAGAAACTTACGGTGATGCTGCTCTGAGTGAAAGAACGTGTCGGGAGTGGTTTCAACGTTTTAAAAATGGTGATTTCGACATGACCAAGTCATCCTCCAACACGACAATGCTCGGCCTCACGTTGCAAAAGTGGTCAAAAAGTACCTGGAAACGCTGAAATGGGAAGTCTTGCCCCACCCGCCGTATTCCCCAGATGTCGCCCCTTCTGACTTCCACCTATTCCGTTCGATGGCACACGGCCTGGCAGATCAACATTTTCAATCCTTCGAAGAATTGGAAAAATGGATTGCTTCATGGATAGCGTCAAAACAGGATTCCTTTTTTCGAGCCGGGATTCGAAAATTGCCGGAAAGATGGGAGAAAGTTGTCGGTAGCGACGGATAATACTTTGAATAATACATCTGTAAGCACTTTTTCGCAATAAAGCTTTTAATTTTGGAAAAAAACGGCGGACGCAAAGTTGTACACCTGATATGTAGACTCACTACTGAATACCTCCCATCAGTGGCGCACGCAGGATTTTATTTCGGAGAGATTTTTGTGTACATTTGTGAGAACTTTGAAATATAATAAAATTCAGATGTATGAATCTACAGACTTAGATTCAAAACATGTATGTTTTCCATACCTGACATAAATATTTTGGTCCTGAAAGTTCAAAATAGGAAACTTAGTTAAAATGAGACAATTTTCCTCTTTCATTTGATACCCATATCTTCATCATTGCCTAACCGCAAATATTTTAAAAAATATTTGAATTGTGTATATCCTTAAAATTTTAAAGTCCTTTAAGAAGGTTTTTGGGTCAGAAAATGAAAAACTGACTATGCCAGAATACTACAAATGACCTCTAGTTTCAATTCTATACCAACATTTGGATGGGTCTAAGCAAAAAAAAATTGTTTCGCACGGTGTAATAAATGTAAAATTGTTGTTTTCACTAAGTTCATCATAACTTTGTCATTTTTCTTTTGATTCTATTGATGTTGAGCTTAATATTTGCTCAAATAATATATCTTTCATCTTAAACTTTAAAACCAAAGGAGATCATTTATTTTATCTATAAAAAAATATTCGAAAATTTATGATTTTTGAAATTGGTAAAAAAATTCACTTTTTTACATCATCGTCAGTAACTTCCCCAAATCTCATCTGATTCTGATCAATCTATATATCGTTGGAAAGATTAAGGTATTATCTTCTGACCGACGGACAGCTTAGGCGAATGATTTTTTTTAAGAGATATGTGCTCATAACTGAAAAAACAGGGAAAAACTGGTTCTTCGAAAATTTTTTGAAAACGCTTCTTTGAAAAGTTTTTGGATTTTCAGTTTCGTGTTCAGAGGCCCAAAGTTAGTCTAGAAAACATTTATATTTTTATGTGGATTTTTGGTGTCGAGTAGTGTTACTAATGATTTAATATTGAGGATTGAAATAAATTAAATTTCTGTACTAACTTAAAGATATTTCGAGAGGGTTTAAACGCCGAAAACCCTCCCCTGTGTACTCCAATTTATGTAGACTCACTACTGAATACCTCTTATGCTTGAAGACCCTAGTCTTAAAACTTGAAGCTTCGAAAACCCCAAAAAAAATTGGAAGACTTGGAAAACTCATGGAAAAAAATTAAATAGAGGACAAGTAGAATTTTTCGCATGTTTCAGTTATTTGTTGCTGCTTGCGTGTTGCATGACGAACAAAGTAACAAAATTCTTGTTTCGAATTTGTATGCGTGGTGAACATAAAGCAAGATAAAGGAGTTCATTCAATATTCACCAATTGTACGAATCGTTGATAAGGGCAGAGATTTGCCGCAACGAAGAATGATGAACAGAAAATTGCATGTTGGCAATATGTCAGTGGGGGGAGGGGACGGAGGACACACCGAAGGGTGAGGAGAGGGATCCAA
The DNA here is from genome assembly GCA_963971225.1 of Melieria omissa. Taxonomy (NCBI): domain Eukaryota; kingdom Metazoa; phylum Arthropoda; class Insecta; order Diptera; family Ulidiidae; genus Melieria; species Melieria omissa. The sequence continues at coordinate 4,028,777 of OZ020267.1, forward strand.
CACAGCGGCACAACCTCAACTTGAGTGCTGCGCATACAGGGCTGGAGTGAAGCAACTGTGTGAAGAGGCTACAAGTATGTAAAGGGACATGGACCCCTAGGTTGCAGTAATAGGGTTCTTAAGGCTCAGTGAGGAGCTAAATACAGAAGAGCTCTGTATGTAGAAGTATTTACCCTCAAATTAAAGGCTTTCGAGTTTATGTTTCAACCAAAACATTACCAATATTTGAGAGACGATAGGTATGTGTCCAATGGTTGCTAGTACCCAACCCCGGTCCACAGCTTCTCCACACGAACACGAACTAAAACCCGTCGAACCGAAATGAAATGGCGTACCGAAATGCCACAGCTGTGCCCGAGCTACATACTCACGTACGAGTATATCGAAAGCAACAACAACAACAGCAAAACACACGATGCAGCAGCATCGTTGATATACGCAACGTGCCAGGCGCGCATCCTGTGCACGCGCCCCTTCGAGTTCGAGTGTGGCATTCGTGTTGGAGGCGACTCACCCCGCACCCCTTCGCCACCTCCATTTCATGTTAGGTTTGGCAACGGCACCGCCACGAGCGCAACTATCGTAACCATAGATTTGCGAGAAGTGGACGGGGCGCTGCCGAGGCGCCCGTAGGCCGTAGACCACAGCACTGCCAGTCGCGGCGAGGCGTGGGGCGTCTGTTGGAGGTGGCAATTGGTATCGGCGCGATACAGTTTCAGTTTTTCCATTTGGCTTCGTTTAGGTGCTGTGCCGGCTGCGCTCGCTGCCGTTATTGCTGTTGTTGGTGTGGTTTTAGTTGTTGTTGTTGTTGTTGTTGCTGGTGTTGCACAGTGCATAAATAGCGTTTTGCTGCGGCAGTGCGACTGAATTTCCATCTATCTTCGTGTCATATTGCAGAGCAGTTGAATCGGCTAAAGTAATTCAATGGGTGGAGTCGTTCGAGGGGGGCGGAAAGGGAGGTGGCACAGCCGCAGCTGTGTCGCACCGCATCACAATGCTGGAAGCAGAAAGTGAAAAACTCGCACCGACTCGAGTGGCGCGAAAAATTCAAAGCCTGCCGCGCCACCCACAAACCGCCCGACCAACGGTTTTTGTGAGCTTCCATGCGGAAAGGGTTGGCAGAGCAGCGTTGAGGCTGCAGTGTGTTCGCTTTCGAATTCCAGGGACAACGCGGAGCAGCAACTGTTGTAGGTTGTTTTTGCAACAACAGCAGCAGTCAGTGGCGTCCCGTACGTGATTTATTACACTCGACCCTGAAATGGTGGCGTGGCGGAATGCTGTGCGCTGGTATTGGAGATATTGGCGGAGGCGTCGGCAGGCTTAGCAAGATGGAGGCGGTGAAGCTGGGCGGCGCATGCTGTGCAACTCTAATAAGCATGTTGCATGTGGCAACTACTTGAATTTAAAGTTCACAAAACATTTACTGAAACAATTACTTCCAGGACATAACAAATGAGATCTAATTAGTGAAAGAAAAGTGTTGCCAACTTGGTTCGCACAATAGGAAAAATAATTTAAAAAATATCCTAAATCACTGAAATAAACTTTGATTTCAATTCATGGAGTCTTATTGGTTTTTTTGTTGTTTCTTATATTTGCGCACATTCCTCTAACATGTTGCATGCTGCAGTCATTGCAATGCGCACCGCTTTATGCTGCCGCAATATTCATAAATTTGTTTTTTCAACAAGCGACACAATAAAAACCACTACAAACTTGTTGAGAGGTGTGTGCCGCAAAGTGTTAAAAACATAAATAATAACGCTAAGTAGCACTTTAAGAATTTACATGCAGCACATGCAGCATGCAACACAATGCGCACAAAACACACACACACACATACTAACCAACACTACCACTTGAGGGGCTCGGCATTCGGTGTTCGGCGACCATTTTGCATGCACACTTCAAAATTCGGGAATTATGCGCGAGGATTTGGCGAAAAAGAGTGCAAGACGGCCGTGCAACATGCCACGAACGCTTTGAATAATGGCCGAAAAAGCCACAGCACCGCAGCGCCACCGACTTCGTTGCGCCACTGAAAGCCTTGCACCGAATCGCAGCGCGGCGCGGCGGGGCGGCAATGCTGCCGCGTGTTGCTTTTGATAGTCCGCTGCGTCGGCCACGAGTGTGTTGTTGTGGTTAATCCTTTTGAGCTTTGCCGCATAAGGAAACTGAGCACCTTTGCGCCCCTTGGCCCTGCTGCACTGCTGGCCGCAAAGAAATACTCGCGGCGGTATTAAGCGAAAACGTTGAGTTGATTTGTTGAATCGTTTCGCTGTGGCACTGGAAAGCGAACGACCAATGCGTGCTGCATCATTCGCGCTCGTTCAGGTGGCATAAACTTCCGCAATAGTTCGGTCGAGAGACAGAGTGCCACCTCAGATAGTTCACCTTGCGAACAACTGCGCTTCGAGATAAATATGTCAGCAGTTCAAAGCTGTGGGCAAAGTAGCTCAACTCACAATGGGACAATGTTGGGACACCGTTTTATTAAAACATTTTTTTCATCAGTCTTTTCTTCTCTTAGGCAAAAAACAAATTTAGTCTTTAATCTTTTTTTGATAATTTACTACTTCAGAATATTCCAACTCAAGTTATTGAATTTATTTTTCATTTTAATTTATTTTATTTTTTTATTATTTTATTTTCTTTTATTTTATTTTATTTTATTTTATTTTATTTTATTTTATTTTATTTTATTTTATTTTATTTATTTTGTTCAATGTTATTTTATTTTTTATTTTATTTCTGAAACACCTAAGATATTGTTCAGAAAAACGCTGTTACAAAACAACTACACAGATACAACAACAACAATAGTGTTTCAAAAGTTGAATAACTCTACAAATTGTAAAATACTTCATTAGTATTTGGTAACAATACAACAACTTTAACTTTAATCGCCCATTTCATTGGTTTGAGCGTCCTTTTCTCGTTTACCTCTACTCACAGCACCTTTCCCCTCTCACACTTTCTTTACTTTCTTTCTTCTGCCTCAAACTCATCCCAGGCAGCACATCCAGCCCCAGTCAGAGCTAAAGCACTTTTGATGGCGTTGCCAATGTCATCATCAGCAGATAAAAAATCCATTAAAATAAAAATACGATAACAAAAATTTCACTCAATTTTTTTTTTAATTCTTACTCCTATCCCATACTTCAGCTTCCATGTTCTTTTTCCGCTTGAGTATGTACCCATATTTATGTAAGCTTGTTTCTTTCAAAATATTCTAACCACAAAACTTAAACGGGTCGCTGGGGCTGTTGTGGGTGGGAGAATTTTTTAAATATAATTCTGTCATGCCATAAATTGTTCAGGATGTAAGGATATCATTAGAAAGCGGCGGCGGCGTTAGACGTGACAGGCTCTCAAAAAAAAACTTTCACTTTTGGTGTGTGCATGTTGCTGTGTTGTTGTTGTTGTTGTTTAATAGCAATGGGGCAGCCTACACCTATTTAGCTGGCCACTCGAGAACAACAAAAACTTGTGTGCCACATAATTTAAATATCTAGTGGTGCGATATTTTGAGTAGTTGGTACTAACTACTAGTAGTCGGGTTTTTAATTTCATTACGATGATATTTAGAAATTAAAAAAATTATATAATTTCAATGAAATGCAATCATGTTACATATTTTATGTAATACACTATTTTTTTGAAAAAAATTCCAAATCAGACATAAGACATTTGCATCACAACCGAATACTCTTTACTGAAACAATAAACTATACGCTTTGCATGACTTTTACGGCACTAAATATACCAAATTTTGTTGTTGTAATTGAAAGGAAGACATTTGTTGGCCCATTAAACGTTACTTTTCGAGTTTTATATACTAAAATCAAGTACTTGTACTAAAATCAAGTAGTCGTTGGTTCAATAATCGTTACTTGTCATATTTCTTTAACGTTTTTAAACAACTTCTGCACGATTTTTCATAAAACCTATCGGCGATTATTTTTTTTCCAAACCCAAATACCCATGGAATACTTAATCGTTGGCATTTTAATACAACTCCCACAGCAACAACGCTTTGCTAGCTTCTTTTCTACCTAAATTGCGTAAACAAATTTTTTTCTATACAAATTCTTGTAAAACATTCATGGGCCAAAAAAAACGTCGGCGAAAAAAAGAGACAGAAGATAATCATTTATAATCATTAATCATTAAACATTACTTGTCGACTTTTATATACTAAAATCGAGTACTTGCACTGAAACCAAGTACTCGTTGTTTCATTAATCGTTACCTATTGTTATTTGTTTAACATTATTGAACACCTTTTAAAAGATTTTTCATAAAAACTATCGGCGAATATTTTTTTTTCAAAACCGAGTACCCATTAAACACTTAATCGCTGCCATTTCAATACAACTCCCACAGCAACAACGCTTTGCTAGCTTCTTTCCTACCTTATTTAAATTGTGCACAACAAAAAAAAATTCAAAATGTTTTCCCTATACAAATTCTTATAAAAAAAATGCTAGAGAGATGCCAAAAAAATAACTTTGGCAAAAGAAAAAACGAGACAGAAGAAAATCATTTATAGAGAAATAAACAACCGACGAACCCTCTGTTTTGGCGCACTCCAACGTTATTTATGATCTCATCCATCATTTTTATCGTGAAAATACATTTTCCTGCCGCCTCGCAGCCGCAGCAACTGCCGCCGCAGCCACAGCTACCGCCACAGTCTCAACTTCAGCTTCAGCCTCGGCCTATTGTCATTGGCCAAGGACTTGGCTGCAGACTCGTGTATTGCTTTCTTGTTGATTTTGCGAGTCCCTCGAAGAAATTAGTGCCGGAAGGTATGCAGCAACACCAACAACAACTTGTAGGTAAATTTTTTTCCTCGCGCCAAGACACTGTGTAATGAGTTTACAACCCTCGCTTGAGTGGCGCTGCCAGTGGAGCGCACACGTATGTTGCACTGCGCCCACCACTTGGCCGCCTCGCCTTCGCCTTGGTCTGGTGTCGGCAACACGGCCAGCCACCCTTCCGGCAGCCGGGCGCTCAACAACAGCAGCAGCAGTAGCAACACCAACAACAGCAGCGCCAGCAGTTAATGTTGATGACGTGTATGTGCGCAAAAATTGGGAAAATTACAAACGCTTTTCTCGCATTCGTCCCCCTGTCCGCCTACGCTGCCGTCTCCACGCCCGCCTCCCAGCTGCCAATCGCACGAAAGTGCTGCAAATGTTGTTTACGCTTTTCATGGTTTCCTTTCGATTTCCTTCCAGTAAATTAGTGGGCAACTCCACTTCAACAAACTCGCCACATTTCATTTCATTTCAATTCTCTCGCTGCGCTGATGCGTGAAGCGTGTGGGAGAAACACCCACAAAAAAAAAGAAATAAATAAATTCCGCCTCTACCGGTCAGAGCGGCCGTTCGTTCTGGCGCTTTCGTTCATGAGCTCTGTCGGCAGGATAATTAACGAAAACTACGGTTTGAGGTTTATTTATTATTTTGCTAATGAAGTGCAGCTCGGACTTGGGGCAGTGGAGAGTTTAATCGGCAACAGTGGAAGGGGACATTTGGGCAAAATATTCTTAAGATTATCGATGACTTTAATAATATTTTTGTGCAATTTAAGATTTCACGCAGCCAAGCATTTGCCTCGCCCCACAAGTGGGCTATAAGCCAACTACACTGCAAGTCATAACGTATAATGAACATAAATTAAAACGCATTTCATTTGGAAGAAACAAAAGTGCTGCAACCAAACAAAAAATAATGCGAATTAAAAAAAATACAAAAAAAATACGTAAATAAATAAATATATGAACGAAAAAATGTGTAGAAAAATAGACTTGCTGCAATGGCATAAGGAAAAAAAAACAACAAAAGAGTAATTTAAATGCGTCTCGACATGCGGAATGCACGTCGTCCAGTGGCCGATGTGGGGAGCAATCGCGCCGGTGCGGCGCGAAACGCCATGAAATGCTTTGATGCTCAAGCAAATGTCGGCCCATGTGTACGAATATTGCATACGTATGTCATGATGTGTGTGTGTGTGTGTGGAGTGTGTGTGTGGAGTGTGTGAGTTTCATAGTTCGAGCCAAGGAAATGTTCAGCACGCAAACACACATCCATACAACCATACATACGTGCAGTGTGATTTTATTTATGACGTTGGCGCATTAAAAGTCAAAAAGATGCGACATAATATTGAATCGAAAAGAAATGCAGTTAAAACTTATAAAAGTCTCCATTAGATTAGGGACAATTTTCAGGCTTTGATTCTTTTAATTTGAAATTGTTTCCTTGCTCAAATATTACTCTCTCTGCTCAAACTACCTTCAGTAAATATTTTAATAATCAAGTATTTGGAGTCCTTGAACTGCATATAAGTAGTAATAAACTTTTCAAGTCCCTTCATGCCATGACCTGGACTTTACGGCCTTTCAAAGTTGAACGCTTTATTTTAAATTTTCACTTGTAGCAAAATATCGTTAACAAGGCTGTCCTCAGATGCCCGTAGAATCTATATTTATCTAATGAAATCCCATTATTTTTCACATGTAGGGTTACATTATTTAAGCATTAATATGTCAAAAAATTTTATTTCAGAATTGTTTACTTTGACAAAAAAAAGCATATCTAACCTTTGTCTATTTTTTTTGACAAAAACGAGAAAAATCGGGATTTTCTATGGACTGCAACTTTTAAGTTTCCACAGCATTCCAAGAAAAACTTTTACACTGATTAGGTGGGACATTCACCTAAGTGTTGGTACTAAACTTATCTCTGGAGTCAAGCGTCAGTGTGAATATGAGCAATTTTCTCATGCCATCCCAAGTACTTTTTATACTCAGCACTGGTGGGCAACGATGTATTTTTAATTGCTGAGCAACGCTATAACGTATGAAAAACAGCAAAGCTGGTATTGAAAGGATAAATATGAATTTAAATACATCGGATTGAGATGTGTATATAAATCTCATTGATTTATCTATGTCCGTCTGTTAATATGTCTTCCAACTCGTCTGTATGATGGAAGGTATTCATAATAGATTTTTAAAAAGTTGAGACACGAAACTGAAATTTTGTAGAAAAACTGTGAAAATCTTGAGAACAATATATGGGCGTGGTTTGCCCATTTTGTACAGGGCTGTCGGCAGTTAAACTCTTAGCAAGAAATTTTAAATCTTTGAGAGTGAAATTGTCTTCGAAAAAAATTCTATCAATTTGCCTTTCACAGTCTTCATAAAACAACTGTAATCCTTTCCACTCTTTTATAAAATTCACACATGCAACAAAGATGGCTTTGAAATGTTGGCTAAGGAAGCTAAGCTTAGTCATTCTTAATGAAGGATTTGGCACCAGTTTCCAAAAATTGTTACCGTTTGGTTAACCCAAATTGGAACTTAATGCCGGCACTACTTCCAATAGCGCCTGGAGGCCTGTGGCTCCTTCTCTTCTATTCGAATTTCTCACTAGCAATAAAAACTGTTATTATTATTAGATCGTATTCTCTGTCGTGGCACTCTCACACAAAGATCGGTTAACGCTGTCTTTAAGAGATGATTTTCTAAAGTAATGATTACTCCGACCAACAGACAGCAGATCCTTTAATTACCCCTCGATTTTCATGCTTAATCTCAAAATAGTCTTTTATCAACAATTTTTCTTTTCTACAATAACTCTTAGATTTGGCTTTTCAGTTTGCCTCAGCTGAAACTAAGCCAAAAAACTAAAAATGAATCACACAAGGAAATAATTCCTAGTTTTTATTTTAAGCCATTTCATTGTACAACACACACACACACACCGAACGCACATGCACATATTTTGCAACTCGAGTACCGCCAAGATAAATCCCCTACTCATTGCAGTACTTTGCCGCAATAGCAACAACAAAACGACGCCAGCCGCAAACAGTATGAAGGCGCGCGGATACTTCTTCATATGAGGCGAAATGATAAATTGCAGTGCAAAAGACGAGCGACGTAAAACGCAGTTGTTGGCTTTGAGACTGAAAAGCGTGCCGCCGCCGTCGCGGCGTATACGCGAATTGGACGCGCATGAATGTCGAATGCATGTGCCGCACTCCAACTAAGACTTATGTAAATATAAACGGTTTATTTGCTAGCAGGATCCCAAAAACAACAACGTCCAAACGATTTTTAATTTAACATTAAATCCAACATAAATTATAAATCAAATATTTGTATTTGTAATCAAAGCTTAGAAATGAATGCTGCACGTTAAATGTTGCCTCAGTTAATTTCATTAAAAAATATTTACTTGATTGCTTGAATATGTACATAAATTTCTGCTCCCCCAGTCAGCGATCCATAAAATCGAAAATCGAATTACAAATTCTTTTATTTAAAAATTATATCATTTCTTGTTTTGTCACAACATTCGCCATAATTTCACGCATCTTCGCAGCTGTCGTCAATGGCTTCGCCGCTTCGCTTTGGTCCTCGAGCGCAGCGCCCTTGATCGGCCATATTGTCGGCATATGTTGCACTTATGTTATGCCAGTTGAAATTAACATATCAGAAAGCAATTTCAATTTGATTTCAACTTCATCTCGCTCGCTGAAATTTGAATATGGCGCAGCCATCGCTATGCAAATGAATGTTGCCGTCAATGCTTTTCCACTACATAAATTCCATTTTTTTCGAATTCCCAATTCATTTGCGTGCATATATTTTCTCGTGTCATGATAGTTTTATGTTTTAAGCGAACTGTTGTTGACACTTTTGTTACATGGCAAAAACAAAATTTATAATGTCACGCTGGATTTTTTGTGGCTTCATTATTTTGCGTCTGAAAGTGCACAATTACTTGAAAAATTCTCATGAAAGGGTTCATGAGCTGGTTTTGAAGTGTGAAATTGTTATTTACATAGACTGAGAAAAAGTGATGACAAAATGACAACATTCAACTTTGGATACTCGAAAACCTTAAATTATGAGCTTCAGATTATTTTTCTGTATCTCTTTATATGAAATTTGATACCGTGTTCTTAAATTTTTTATTTATTTATTTACATTGTTTTATTTACATTATTTATTTATAATTTTTGAATTTTTTTAAGTTTATACAAATTTATTGCAATAGTAAAATTGTGTTTTTATTTTTGTTTTTATTTAAATTATTTTATTTGCTTTACTTTTTTTTAATGTTTATTTATGTATTTATGTATACAAATTTAATTATACAAATTCGTCGCAATAGTAAAAATATTTGTTATTTTGTTTGTTTATATATTTACATTATATTATTTACATTATTTATTTATTTATTTTTTGATTTTTATTTAAATTTATACAAATTTAATTTTATACAAATTTATTCCAATAGTAAAAAAGTGCGATATTTTTAAAATATTTTTAATATTTGTTGGAATGAAACATTTTACATAGGAATGATGTCCTTAAATACTGAAAATCTTTCTCAGGCGCTCTTAGAACTACCCCAACCTCAGCCTTAGAAGTTTTACTTCACCTCATCCCACTAGATCTACATTGCAAAAAGTCGGCGGCAATTACAAGCCAAAGACTTCGTGCGTTCGGCAATTGGTCGGAATCAACTACGGGTCACAATAGGATACTCTCTCTCTTAGGACAAACTGGAGAACTCGATTAATCTGCTCCTCAACTTCTCTTCAACAAGAAGTTCTCCTGTACCATCCCAGACAGGAGCAGCTGGGAGGACGACTCAACACCACTAATAGGTAGCTCATGTCAGGTCTTCACTGATGGCTCTAAGCTAAATGGAGCGAACGGCGGAGGCGTCTTTTCGGACTCTTTGGGTATAAACTACTGATTGGACCTACGCTGATTGGACCTTATAAGTGCGGCTTTAGACCTGGTAAGTCCACCATTGACCAGATATTCACTCTACGCCAAATCCTGGAAAAGACCCATGAGAATCAAATCGATACACACCATCTCTTCAGCGATTACAAGGCAGCATTCGATAGCCCGATAAGGAATCGTCTATATGCCACATTGTCTGAACTTGGTATTCCTGCAAAGCTTGTGAGACTTTTCAGAGCGACGTTGAGCACTACGCGCAGCTCCGTCAAGGTTGGAAGTGACCTCTCCGACCCCTTTGATACCGTTCGAGGTTTCAGACAGGGCGATCCTTCCTGAGGTCCTGCGACCTCTTTAACTTCACCATGAAGAGTGTTCTGCGCAAGGCGGGTGTACATGTAATGGCACAATTTTCAACACAAGTGTCCAGCTCCTTGCTTATGCTGGTGACATCTCGGACGTAACAAGCGAGATGTCACCACTGCCTTTGCGGCTATCGAAAGAGAATCTGCCAAAATGGGTCTGATGGTAAATGAGGGCAAGACGAAGTATATGCTGTCTACACGCAGGGACCTGCAGCGGCTAGGGTCTCACGTCGAGGCCGACAGGTATACCTTTGAAGTTGTCAAGGAATTCGTCTACCTTGGCACCGCCATCAACAGCAGCAATGATGTCAGTCTGGAGATAAAGCGAAGGATTACTCTTGCCAACAGGTGCTACTACGGTCTCGGTAGGCAATTGAGAAGTAGATACCTCTCTCGACCGACAAAACTTGCACTCTATAGGACGCTTATCTTGCCCGTGCTCCTCTATGGCGCTGAAGCATGGACAATGACACGAAACGACATAGCGGCCCTTGGAGTGTTCGAGAGGAAGGTGCTTCGCAAAATTTTCGGCCCTGTTCGTGTTCGTGACGACTATCGCATACGAACCAATAACGAGCTGTATGAGTTGTATAAGGACATGGACGTAGCGCAGCGAATTAACATCCAGCGGCTACGCTGGCTCGGTCATGTGTGCCGTATGGACGACGAAGCTCCGGCGAAAAAGGTGTTCGAAAATTTTGTTTGTGTTCCTTAAACCTTCAATATATTGTAAAAAGATTGATAATAAAGGAGCTGAACAATAAATAATTTTGTAAAGCATTAAAAATTCCCCTTTCTAACGTGCCATGCTACCTTAAAGCGAACTTCGAGGAACTGGGAAAAATGGTTCGTTTTAACCGAAAAACCGCTCTAAAAGGGGTCCGTAATAAGCGAAAACATAGCGCCCGTACTTTTGAAATTGGTTTGTTGTAGGCGGAAAATCGTTTTAAACGGGCTCTGGTTTAAACGAAAAGCACTGTATTTACTCGCACAACTCACTTTGCTATAACATGTGACAAGTGAAAACTAGACGGTTTTCACACATGGATCGACCAGCACAACGCATTGAAACAGTTCTCTACGAACATGTTCGCTAAATCTATATCTCAGATCTTATGTTTCAGTTGCACATTTCAAATTTTTTTCCAATCCGGTAGATGTCAGCAAATAAAAATTAATATTGTGGCAACGAAAACTAGGTATTAAATTTTCTTCAGCAAATTTTTTGTTCATGGATTGTTTGTCCTTCTAAAGTCCTCTCGGACAGGCAAACGATGCGAACGTTTGCAAGTGCGCGTAATTTATAATTTTTTGACCAAAATTTATTGTGGACAAACATCAAATTATATAAATATTTGCTCTAACGTAAGTCAATAGAGAAGCGACGCCACACAAAGTGCAAAAATTATTCATTGAAGCAGAAAAGTCCAGAATCGGCAATGGCGCAGCGCCGAGTCGAGTCGAGTTGAGCTCAAATTGAGCATACACCAATATTTTAATAGTTTAACGCAAAACAATAAATAAAATAAAATCAATTGCAAAAAACCAAGCAAAAAAAGAAGAAGAATGCCAACAGCAGCAACAACAGTCGAACGAGCAATGAAGCCAAAATGAACACAGCAACAACAACGACAACGACAGCGGCAAAAACTAAACACAACAAATAGCAAATAAGCAAATATACAAATAATAATATGCCACAGTGACAACAACAACAACAACAGAACGACAGTATGGCATTTACACAACAAAAACAACAAGCACTATAAAATCGTTCGCTTCCGTGCGATCACAGCTACTGGTATTTATTTAACAACTATAACAGCAATAGTCAGCCAACAACAATAACGATAACAACAACAACAGAACCTCTAAGAATAACAATAACAGCAACAAATCGCATAAGCAAAGTGCAAACATTGTTGAGGCTGTAGCTGTTAGTTTGTTGTTGCTTTGATTTTTGTATAATATTTGTTGTTATTGTTCGTATGTTTTCTCTCGCAGCTCGAAGCGGTTTATGTGTTTGTTGTAGTCATTGTGGTGTCCTTTTCCTCAGTCATGTTCTGTGTGTGTGTGTGTTTGTTTGCCAATATCAAATGCAAACATTTATTCGAACAACAGCGGCACTAACAACAACAAAAACAAAAAACACATCGTAATAATATTCACATTTACAAGCATGTATGCAAGTGCCCCCCACCCCCCGAGCCAACTCAATGGATTCGCTTTTCAAATGCTTTTGGCAAGCGGCGTCTGCGTCTGATGCCAGCAGGCAGCGACGGCGGCGGTGAATTGGAGTAACTATCCAAGGCGAGCTGTGTTAAGTCAAACATAAAGCCCAGTCAAGAAGCCAAAGCGCCAGCCAAGCATTTCTCCTCAGCGCTCTGACTACGGCCCCGACTGCTTTCCAATCGAGCGCCACCACTTCAGCGCGCGCTTCTGCGGCGGAACGGCATCTTGTGGTCGCAAATGCCGCACTTACCTACTCTTAAGTACTTATTTGTGTATAGCATGCACTCATGTGTGTGTGTGTGTGTGTGTGTACTGCATGCATTCAAAATGTTATTTTGTCAATCGAATTCCAATTCATTTTTCATTCACAGTTCAGTGGGCACCTTTTTGTTATTTGTTGCCCATTTTTTTTCTTTTGTTTCTTCTTCTTCTTGCTTTGCAATAAAATAATAAAAGTTGCCGCATGCGACACAACTGTAACCACTTTGTGCCCTCTCACTTCCCCCTGGCATCACTTTGTAGGCGCCCATTTTGGATGATTTCTATTCCACGCTTTAATATTGCGTTATGCAATATTCCGTACTGTGCAACAAAAATTAAAAAAAAAATTTTCACACCGGGAAAATCCATATAGGCGTGAAACTAGAGACCAAACATAGTAATACTGGGTACATCCTTTGTCCTTTTATAAGAACTTCAAAATTTTAAAGGGGATAAAAAATGACAAATATATAAAAAATCTTTAACCTCGTTAGAATATGGCGATATGTATATCAAATAAAAGAAGAAAGGCTAAAAAATTTAAATAAAATTGATTTTTGATCTAATTTTACAGAAAGGATATGAAAAAGTCCTTTGAAAATTTTAATCCTTTAAATCCTTGAAAATTTATAAAGAATTTTCTTGAAAAGTAAGTATGTTAAAACGCAAAATCTCCTTGATCACGTGTCAAAATTTCATTATTTTCGCTTCATTGATTTCGTGTCTTTTTATTATTTAAAATACTAATACTCAAATTAACAAGTGAACCAGAAAAAATTGAGAATTTTTAAGGACAAATTAAAAAAAACGCAATAGTCTGATTATACTAAAATAAACTACAGTTTATTAAAAATTTCCTAAACTCTAATTCACAAAAAAATTTCATGAAATATAATAAGTGGTTGCAAAATTTTTTTATATTTTTCTTAACGTTCTCTAACTAGACTGGACAGCACATTCGGTGACTATTGCATAGGTTTGCTTTCATCGATTTCGGAACTGTACATCAGTTTTGCAAACTTTTTTATTTTTCTAAGGGTTTGCTTCATTACAGCCCAATATCTTTCAATAGGCCGAAGTTCCAGGCAGTTGGGAGAAGTTGCCTCTTTTGAGACCATCGAGACACAATTTCCTTCATACAATTTCATAGTTGATCTGGAGTAGTGGCTTGTCGTTAGGTCTGGCCAAAACAAAACTGCCCCTTTTTGTTATTCAATAAATGGTAGAAGGGGTTTTTGCAGGCATTCTTCTTTATTAATTCTAGACTTAATTGTTCCTGTCGTAATGAACACCATGCTCCGTAGACTGCAGGAGCAAATACCTTGCCATACCATGAATCGTTTTGGAAATTTGGTGTATTTCACTTCTGAATATTATCTTTGTGTTCCATTCTTATTGTTTGTAGTAAAATAGGCATTCCCAGGCAACTGGCACCTTCACCTTCATCATCGAGAATTTATAACATTATAAACCGTCGCTACGCTCCCTTTGCTTTCCCTTGCAGTGCTTAGTCTAGACTTCGTCTTATCAGTCAAGTAAATGTCCAGTATTAATTTGTGGCAGCACTTTTGCGGGCTGGACATGTTGACTAAAGTAGATCCAAGATGCAATTGAGTAATATAGCAAGAAACTGCAATATTTATAGATACTTTCACTCGCAAATACCAGCCTCCTAACTCTTGGCATTTTCGTATGCTGGATGCGTAAAAAATCTAATATTTTTCTGGTTCACTCCTTAATTAAAATTTGTGTACTTCATTAGAATTGCAGTTTCCGCCTTTTTTCAATAACTTTTGAATCAACAAAATTAGAGTATGAAATTTTGACACGTGATCAAGGAGATTTTGGGTTTAGGTTGGCACTAGTTGGAGATTCATAGCGAGTAGAGGTTTTTCAAACCATGATGTTTTGACGATGATGCGATCGCTGGTTTATGCATAAAATTCACTGATTGGTACCAACTCGGAACTTCATATTTGTTAGAGGTTTTTTGAACATTTTGGACAACATCAGCAAATCCTCTATATATCTAAGTATAACTTGAGAAGATAATTTAATTCCTAAAACTTCATATGAAAAATTACGTCAGGATACATTGACACATTATTAACTAAAATGTACAAAGCAATGCAATGAACTTTCAACCATTAAACTGGGTCTAATTTACTGATCCCTATAGTCACAATTCCTGTCCAGTTCCTGTCCAACTCAGTTGTCGTCAGTTATTTAGCAGTGCTTGTGGTTTTCACGAGTCATACATCATTCGATTAATAAGGCCGCAACGACTCGACTCGACTCGAGCACACCGGGCCCTGCCCACTGGGCCATCGATGCAGTTGGCCCGCACCGAACATTAAATAAGTTGTTAAGCATTTAACCAGCCATAGATGAAGGCGAGGGCGAGGCCGAGGGCAGGGAGCAGCAAGTGGCAAGCTGGTGCACCTCCTACGAGTGCGCACCGTTCGCTACGTGTGAACTCATATAAATAACTTTCGTGATTCGCGAGGAAGTGCATGAAATTGCAGCAGCAAGCGGCGAGCCACGTCATAAACGGTGTTGCGTAGAGCCATTGAGGCCGTAAATGGCATAAGAAGATTTCCGAATTCCATAGCCAAAGCCGACAGAACGAGCAGCGAAAGACACCGACAGCATCCAGGCTTCGACAGTGACTGGGACGGGGTGCGGTCGGTGCATGCGTAAATGTGCTATCACGCCTGAGGGGAGCACGTACGAGTACTCGTGGTTGCCGCTACCACTGCCAATGCAGCATAAATGCATCTGTCTAGGATTAGCCTGGCCTGAGCTGCTCCTGCTGGTTGCATCCTGAAAGTGCGCCGCGCTGCGTTGTTTTTCGCTCAAATTCAAAGTGTAAAGACCGCAACGATATGCAGCCCAACAACAACAAAAACAGCAACGCTCAAGACAAAAGCAATGGCAACAATAACAAAAACAACATCGCCAAACAGCCGCAACAACGGCAACATCAAGAATTGGCTGCGAGTCAAACATTTGAATGCATAAATCAAACATTTATATGCACATCAGCGGCGGCATCATGCGGCTGCCATTGCCGCGATCGGCGGCAACGAGCGCGGCCCCGTCATGTGCCGCGGCCACTTGAGTGCGATTACGAGATGCGATGTAATCGCGCTGCGGAGCGTTGTGGCAGACGCAGCGACACCAGCGCACACAGACATAGGCCGCCGTTGCCATTGCGCTGCTACACCACAGCTTGTGGGCCGAGCGAGGGGCGCAGGGATGCGGTGGCACACAGGGTCGGCACATTTTCGCGCAGCGCTGCACGGCGACAACAGACAGCAGTGCGCGATTTAGCCGTTGATTGATTACTTTTTGGCAAAAATAGAAAATCTCCGTCGGCAAGAAAAAGAAAACAAAAACTAAAGTTGCATGTCTTCAAATGGCAAATGGCTGTGGTTGGAAATTTCTTTGATAGACTAAAAGTAGTTTGTTGTTTTTTTGTTTTTTGGGGAAAAAGTACTAAAACAAGTAATGCAAAGGTGCATCAAAATTACGAAAATTTAAAATTTGTTTTTTTAAATAAAAAAATATCGATCTCAATTGTTTTCATGAACATTTTCTATTACTAAAGAGATCAATAAATGATGGCGCAGGCCAAAAAAGAAAAAAGTTATAGATTTTTGTATAATGGAAATTTTTTTTATATTCTCAGACAGCCAGGCGGCAATCAAGGCCCTGGGCTCGATGACATTTGACTCCAAACTGGTCTGGGAGACAACAAACGTTCTCCAGGATCTCTCAAGGGAAAACCAAGTGATAGTACACTGGATCCCTGCGCACTGTGGGCGCGATGGTAATGAGGAAGCAGACAGATTGGCAAAGGATGAGGCTGCTATCCGGCCCTACGGACCTGAACCATTCATAGGTGTTAGCAAGTCCCATTACAGACATTATGTTAAACAGGAATTCATTAATCGAGCAAACCACAAATGGTCGAACACAATGGGGCAACGATGTTCCAAGCTTTTCTTTCCAGCTTACTCGGAAAGGAAATCTAAGTACCTAATTGACCTAAGCAGAAAGGAGCTCAAGGTCATGACGAGAATGCTAAGTGGACACTGTCTGCTAAATATGCATAGGGCGCGTCTGGGACTAACGGACAGCGAGCCATATTTTGTATGGAAAGATTTTGTATGGAAGAGGAAGAGACTTCAGTACATATCATAACTGAATGCCCTGCCCTATGTCTAAGACAATAGTTTCAATTTAGATTGGCTATTCGAATAAAGCAATAAATTTATTCATACCTATCATTATTACTTGTAGACCAATGAGAATCCCCAGAATCTCCGAACAACGACTTTCACTTCACGCAGCATGGACCCTACTGTAGTTTTGATACGACATTCTCAAAAAATTCGAATTGAAGTGTGGTGGCAGCTGTCTCAAGGTTCAGATTCAGTGCGCTGCTTTTGCCGCTAAGCCAACATGCGGCAAACGGAAACGGAAACGCGCCTTCACGTAAACTCTGCCTTAGTGTGCAAGCTGAAGGTATTGAAAAAGCATTTAACTCAAGGCGCTCTTTTTAATGCTTCTTCCACTTCTTCTTCTTTAAGGCTTTACATTCGAATGCAAACTTAGATACTCGCCTTCTGCCATGCGGATTTGCGCTTTAATGCCGTTTAAATAATGACTTTTGTAACAGGCAAAAAAAGTACTAAGAGCTGGAATTTTCATGCGTACTTAAATATAGAAAAATATGTATAATATGTCTGCTTTCACTTTTCAAACTCCATTGAAGTGTTTCTAATTAATTTACTTGCCGCTTCGAATGTACGTCGGCATTGGCATTGGTTATGGCAATTTAAAGAAATTGAAATTCTACTCCCGCATGTGGCCACACTATCGCTTCGTGTTTATCGCTTCTTTGTGGCTGCTATGCACATAGACAATGCTTATCAGCACCAGTTTAGTTAAAATTTCATATGCTTCCAAAATGTCAAAAAGAAAATGAAATACATCCAAAATTTATGGCTTTCATTAAGAGTGGCGCAACCATATCTGATGTCATAATTATTTGAACATCATTCATTGCAATCATCATTGCCTTTGCCATTGTCAGCGTAGATAAGTGATGACTCAATTTAACTTACTTAATATACTTGAAATATTTTCAGTTTATTGGATTTGCATGTAACTACATCAGACGTAAAAAATTGTACTCAACTGGAGTGAAGTAGCTCCTAGAAGAGTTCAAAGTGCCAGTCGAAGGTGAGTAACGTAGGAAGAATCTATGTTCATTGAGATCCGTTGAAAAGGTCAGGCAGAGTCTGCCCATTCATTGCTTGATATGAACTTAACTAGTCCCCAATTTGGCTAAAACGTATTTTTAGAAGTGATCGAGTATGCAGACGCCAAGTCAATGCGTCTTTGTTAGCCTTCCTGTGAATGCCTAAAATATATTCCACTCTCTCATTATATATCCTCATACCGATGTTTTGCTTTTGTGCGCAAGTAAAACACGCTACAAAACAAATCGCAAAACCCACAAAAGAAACTTCAAAGCAAATGAGTGGCCGCCCAAATTGAATGCGAAACGAATGGCGAAACCCAGAAAAGTTGGGCGACCAGAAGCAGAGTGAAGCAATTCAAAGGCAAAACTTTCAATTTGGATGCGTTCCAATGGGTTTTCAAAAAGTTTTGCCTTGTCATGAACAACAGAGCAAAAAATAAAAAAAAAATACACATGCCAAATACAACAACCAACAGCCAAGCGACAGAAATAGAAGAAATTGAAGCACAAGTAAAATGTATAGAAATGGAAATAAAAAACCGAGATGTACTGAAAACGAATTATGTATGCGAGAGTTGATTATGCCATAAGTATGTGTTGTTGTTTTTATTGTTGCATGCCACACAAATTTATTTGCCATGGACAAGGCGACGGGGGATTGGGACAAAATGTGAATTTCAGATGTGATTTTTATTCAACAACAAACAAAAAAAAATTCTATTGCGCCACTTTTCCCTCACCTCAACGTTTCATTAGGAGGCGGCGTTCGAGTGTGTGCGTTTGACTGCTTTCTGTAAATTGTAACTTGTTCTGTGTACGCGGAGTGGGGGAAATGTCAAAGTAATAGCGGAGCAACGAAACTTTCAGCGAAATTTTTTTCCCTGCCAATTTTTGTTTGTTGTGCAAAATTTATTTTTTACTTAAAACTTTCTGCTATGTCTAATGACAAATGGCGAATAATGTCACGGCGAAGCGAAGCGAACTTTTTGTATTGAACGCTTCGCGTATGGAACCAAACAAATGGCATTGATTTGAATAAGTTGCAGTGCTTTATTAAAACAAATGAAATATGAGAAAATTTATGCAAGATACAAAGTTGCTCGCGCCAATGAATCGATCGGAAGCATAAAATATTGAAAACAAAAACTTATTACTTTCCACAATAAATTTGAAATTAGCAAAAAGAAAAGTAGTTAGGTTAGGTTAGGCAGGGAAGGGTTTGTGCGGCAAGACGGCACCTCCACTCGGAGGCCAGAATGGCCCATTGTGAATCCCTTCTTATGGTATTCTGGAGCTAACCAATAGTCTCAATCAAGGGGAAACCAGTTCGACCTCTTAATGAAGGACAGGGGATTCGAGATTTCCGGGCAGTGGCACAGGAAGTGTTGTGTTGTTTCTACTTCTTCTTCATCTCCACAGCTACGGCCGACATCACTGGACGAGAGACGCCATTTGTTAAGCATAGATCCAATAGCGAAGTGTCCGATGATGACTCCCACGAGCTGCCGAATGGAGGTACTACTCAACGACAGTACGAATCATGTTTTCCTCAAGGGGAGCGAGGGCCACAGTGTCCGGCAGGTGCCGCAGTTGGCCTTGGTACGCCATGATGACTCAATTTCCTTTTTGGTCAACCTGTCAATATACATGTACAGTCAGATATGGGAGGAAACGCAGAGGTATCCACTTCGGTGGCAGGCAAGTCGACCCCTTTTCTTGCCATCTCGTTCGCTGCTTCGTTCCCTGCCACTCCTGCGTAGCCCGAAACCCAACAGAGAGTGACCTGGTGGTGCCCAATGCCTTGAAGTGCGGTACGACACCTCTGCACTACCTTTGATTTCACAACAACTGATTCCAGCGCTCTAAGCGCCGCCTGACTATCCACGAAAATTGTGACATTTGTGGGTGGTAGCCCACTGCCACGGATAAGTTCGGCAGCCTTCCAAATTGCATAGATCTCTGGTTGGACATGTGGGTCTGCAATACATCGGAGTAGAGACCAGTTCCAGTACCTTCCTCCATTTTGGAGCCATCGGTGAAAACGGTGACGGAAGCGTCTCTCGCGGCACCTGTCAACTCTCAACTATCTGGCTCTGTCTGCCGCATGGACGACGAAGCTCCGGCGAAAAAGGTGTTCGTTGCGATGGTTAGAGGTCGACGGCGAAGAGGAAGGTCGTGTCTCCGGTGTAAGGACCAAGTTGATGAGGCCCTGGTATCTCTTGGTGTGACCAACTGGAGAAGGCGCGCGCAAAGCAGAGGCGCCTGGAGAGAAGTTTTGCGGCAGGCCGTAACCCGATAACGGGTTGTTATGGCCAGTTAAGTAAGTAAGTCAGATATTCTTTACGATTTCGTTCCAAGACGTTTAAAAAATTCAAAATATTTTTATTAGATCTTCTTTCTAATTCAATTCTAATTCTTCATTATTTCATTTAAATTTATGTTTCATGTTTATATTTCCAACCCTCAAACTATATAACACAACGTAGCCAATGAAGAGCGAAATCACTTAACTTTGTTTTGTTTTGTTAAAAATCTCACATTGCGAGCGTATTGAAGTGCGGTCCCACACCAACCGTCACTGCAGTAAAATCGAAAACAAATGAAAGAAAGAAACTTTGGCAATAAATGAACGAGACGCTGATGAAAGCAATTGAAGCCCATAAAAACGCACAATTCTAGCGAAATCAGTCGCCGCCGGCAAAACTTGTGCGAATAATTTGCGCTAAGTTTTTCAGAAAACAAAATCATACACAAAAGACTCGGCTCATAAAATTCATTGCAATAATTTGACAATGAATCAAAAGCCAGCGCCAACCGAACGTTAAAACAAACAAAGCGTATGCGAAGTCTTCTCATCTGCGGCCTTTTGGTTCGACGTAGAACGCGAAGTCGTATTTCATGCAGTGCGACGAAGCGTTGCTGCCGCATGGCGCTTAATTCACTACTCGTACATTTCAATGAAACTAAGTACTTCTTGCCTGCCCTTTTTGCTGCCCGCCCACGGGCGCTTAAAAATTAATTTTATATCCTTGTGTATCCTTTCACGAAAAATCTTCTTATCGCATGTTTATGCGCCATAACGAGGCAGCCGCGGCCGTAGCACAGAAGGCGCCAAGAACGCTCTACTACGCACGGACTGACTGCCAGGCAGCGCTGTCAACGCGGCAACGGGCTCAACTTGCATGACGCCGCGCCACACACCGCGCAACATGGAGCGGCACAGCGGCCGTAAATATAATTAGCTGCAATGCGCTCGCTGAGGGGAAAAATCCGATCCTTGCCGGATTAATTAGCGCGCATTATGAGACGTTCTGATGACATGCGAATCCGACAAAAAACAAAAACAAATACAAAAAAACCCACACGTAACGGGCGTGCGAGCACAGCTAAAAGTTGGAGCAACACTTACATTATTAGAGGAAGTGGGGAGTGAGAGTGGGTGAGAAGTGGTGAATATTTGGTAGGGAAGTGATGCGCGGGTTTGCATATTTTTTGCTGTTATATTTTTCATGTTGTTACTTTGGCTGTGTTTTGTTGTTATAGTAATTGTAGTCGTTGTATGCGCTGCTCATATGCGTAATGAAACGTGTTAAAAGAGAAGAACATTGCAGCTAATTAAGAATCCATGTTTGAAATATGCTTCGTGTGGCTTCAGATGAGCACATCTCACCGTTTGGCTACGTGTGTGTGTGTGAGCTCATTTTCAGGTGGAAGTGCGTCACTCACATTCTCACATACATACGTAAACATACAAACATTCGTTCATGCGTCAGTAAAAATAATGACTGTTCGTGTTTGTGTGGTTCGAAAGAAAATATGGTTTTGTTGTTGCGTTGAAATAAAGCAGATAATGGCAGTTGGTGTAAAGGAGATTAAGCCAAACTCCATCTTAAAGTCGGCGCCTACCAGGAGTGGATCCACAACAAAGGCGGATTCAAAAAAATATTTTGGTGGGTTTTAAAAAGTAACTTTTTAATATTCATAAAATTTTTTTTAATTTGTATGCAGTTTTAAAGTCTACCTTAATACTTCGGGGAGAGGGGGTTCAACCCCCAAAACCCCCGCCCTGAATCAGCCACTGATCCACACAATACTTGAAGACAATAGCTTGAAATCGAAGACAATCGTTTGATGTTTGTTTCAAACATTCTTTTTTTCTTGAGTATTTTTTCTTGGGTTGAACCGGCATTGAAGTATTCAAACTTTTTAATTTTTTACAATGACATTTATATTTTACAAGCTTACCCGACGAACTTCGTCTCACACACAATTTTTTTGTATAATTACGAAGACCGACGATGAATTGACGAAGAAAACAAACTGAAGGAAGAGCTACTAATTAACTCAATTGAGCCCCACAAATCAGCAATGTTGCTGCTAAGTTTCAGTAAAGAAATGGATTGCGCTCTCAGAAACCTATTTTTATCATTTTGATGTATGCCACGCCCCCTTTTTTAATACCCACACCATTCCCTCTGTCAAAAGGGAAAATGTTCGTACTTAATTTCATTGTTGTGTGACTTATAATTCAGCGGAATATTTGCGTCACAAAAACATGTGCCATGCCCCTTTTTCAACGCCCATTAAATCTTACCAGTAGAATCACTCCTCTATGGGAAGACGGGGTACCTAATTTCAGTGTTGCACTACTCACAATTTCGAAGTTATTCTATATTAAAGATTTGGACTGTATGGGCGATGCCACGCCCTCTCGTGTAATACCCGCCCCATTCTCTCTGTCGAAAGATATGGCTAAATAGTAAGTTCGTGTGAATTTAATTGTTGTGTGACTTGTGGTTCCAACGTTATTGTCTGCAAATTTGAGCTGGTGAAAAAGTGCCACGCCCCGTTTTCCTAAAATTTTCTTTCATAGAAACTTTGCTTATAACTTTAAATACAGTCGGCCTCGATAGCTCGCCGGGCTGGCTTCTCATACCAAAGCGCTGGAGCTGGCTTCTCACACCAAAGGCTCCAGGTTCGATTCCTGGCTCGGGCTGGTGAACAACTCGTCTACTTCTATCGCTATCCACATGAAGCAGATGAGAATTACAAGAATCGCACAATGGCAAAACCTCCAAGTGTGAACGAAAAACTGCCAATCGCTGGAAAAAAACAGTGTTGCATACACATTTTAAACGGGTAGAATTTGTGGTATCACAACGGGCCCATAGGCCTAAGTGTGTCTCATACAGATCATCACATACAACCAACCAACCAACTATAAATACAACTAAAAAAATCCAGTCAAATCGGTCCAACGTTCTCAAGTGATTCGCTGTCAAACATGGTAGGGATTTTTCGACTTTTCCAATAGGCTTCCCGAAGTTTTTTTTTCGCATAAACCTGAACTGACTCAAGACGAATCCAACAAAAAAACTCATGGAAGACGGCCAATCACACTCAAACGGATAGGCCGTCTTTCATGAGTTTTTTTGTTGGATTCGTCTTGAATCGTCAGTTCAGGTTTATGCGAAAAAAACTTCGGAATCTCTCATCTTTCAGCTTAAAAGTTTCCTTCACAATGAAACAAGAAAGCTTCCATTTTTTACTCAAAGTTGATCAATCACAGTTCACTTACAATTTTGGGCCTCACGAACATTCCATCACCGTGTTGAACATTGGCAGTTAAAAACAACAACAAATTTAAATGTTACCAACTAGCTAATTGCATTCATACACTTTTATTACAGCCGTGTGCGTTGGCCTGTATGTGTGTGTATGTGTTTGAGTACATTTGTGAATGTTTGCGGTCCAATTTCTCCATACGCACTCAGCACTGCCGGCGGTTTTCCTCAAAAAGTGTACAATTTCGCAGCAGCTCAGAAGTAAACCACAAAACGAGCTGGAACAATGGCAACAACACAACAACACAGCAACAGCAACACAAAAATAGCAAATTAATTTTTCGTGTTTTTTAATTATTTTTACGATGTGTTCGTATATCTATGCAAACGAGCAACAAAGAAGCCACAAAAACGATGAGCTTGAACGTGGAGGAGTAGAGACCAAATTTGCACATCTAAAGACAAAAACTTTAAAGCAAAAAACAAGTTTTCATTCCGGTTATGGCTGCTTGAGGTGTTTGCAATAAATAGAAACCACAATATTTATGCCACAAAAGCAGTAAGGAAACTAAGCAACAACACTTGAAACAAGTCAATTGTGAGGAAAACAACTGCGCGAATTGCGAAAATCGTAGGAGAGAGCGACTCGGCTAAATGGGCCAATTCATGTAAAACTCATAAAATGTGTCGCAAAATAAAAATTCCAGTTGCCTACTCAACGCTAATACAACAAATTTAAAGCTAATGAAGGTCGTGAAACGGAAAGCCAAAGCGGCGTGAACCTAAATTTAGGCAGCGGCGCAGCAGCACTTAGCCTGCTTCCTTCGCGTTCTTAAAACGTAGTCATGACACTCGTCAATGAAAGTGCCAGTGAGGACGTTAAGAGTCGTTGACGCTGACAGACTAACAGCCAACTGTTGAGTGAAATTTTACGATGCGTGCTGATGAGGTTATAAAACTTAACAACTTCAATTCAACAGCTTTTCGACGGCTTTCCCGGTGTCGTCGTTTCGTCATTCGGGTTGGCTGCTTTCCGGGAAAGTTTGAGTAATGCTGTGTATAAATATGTAGAAATGTAAGTGGGGACAATTTTTTTTAGGAACAGTGTTCAGTCACGGCCAGTCATCACTTATCACTTACCGATTGTTGGGTTATTTGTGATTTCTTTACTAACTCAAAACTCATTTATTCTATACAAGTTAAAAAAATTGTTTTGCTTAGGGACTGTCGTCGATTAGTGATCAGTGCGTGGGATTGAAAGTCGGAGGCTAGTAGGTTCGAGTTCCAACTTAAGCAGCACCAAACAGAGAAGACGAGTTTTTCGACAGTTGCTGCAGTTGATCTTGACGAAAGGACACTCAGCAATGGCATACAGAATTATAATGGTCCATCCAAGGGTTCTTTATAGATGGATGGATGTGAGGGGGAGCCGAGGAAATAAGCTTAGGGAGGTCATTATCTCAAGCAACTCAGGCTTTATAGCCCATTGTATGTAAGGCTCAGGAAAAAGGCTGAGGAGGAGATGGGAATGGGGAAAAAGAAAAGGAGAAGGTAGATGGAAAGAAAGAAAGGGTTAAGGGTTCTCTCTAAGGGTTAAGGCTTGAGTCTCAGGAGATCACACAGGGTGAGAGAATGGACTTTGTCCATTCCAATAACATCTGAACCCAGCGTTCGCAATGCCGTTCTGGGGAAGGCAGGACATTCTTATTTTATTTTTTTGACTCGAACAACGCGTAGGGGATGACCCTTATTAATGCGAGGCATTGCGTTGATTCAGGAAGGATATAAAGGTTAGGAGATAGGGTTTTGAGAGAAGTGGTTATGGACTCTTGACTTGAACCCATCGAGATCATAAGTGCTATGGAATATATCCGCAGGGAGACCATTCCACAAACGCACTGTACGGGCGAGAAACGAACTTTCTCTGTAGTGCGTAGTGCACTGGAACATCGTTTCAACGTGGAATGCATGGGCGCCAGAGTCCGCACGGGTTTCCCAGGGGAATACCCGGAGTGATGGCAGCAAGCTGCTCATTTCCACTGAGCAATTACCGAAAAAGTATCGGTAAAATAACACCACACACGCCACGTTTCGACGATGTTCTAAGGAGTCAATAGAGCTGGATGCCCTACTGTGCCCTATAAGCTTGTTTGCACGGTTTTTCACCCGGTCCAGGAGCTCCAAATGGGTTTTTGAAGCCCCCGCCCATAGGCGCGAGTTAAACTCCATTTTGGGTCGGATATAGATGGTATAAATAATGCGGTAGACGGGGTGAAGTATATTTTGCACTGCTTTAGGAAGCCGAGGCACTTGGCTGCTTCTTTCGACAAGCCAAAACTATGATCGTTCCAACGAAAATCGTTCTTAATGGACATGCCCAGAACATCAAGAGCTGTCGATTTCACAATACTCACACCACCCATAACCAGGGATGTGTTGGGATGTGAGGAGACTCGTTTGTGAAATAACAGGCAACATTGGGTCTTGCGAGGATTAAAATCGAGAAAATGCGCTGTAAAATCTACCTCCTCCAGGCAAAACGTGCAAGTCGGATATTCAATGATGCCCATGTTGGCCATATGTTGCCCCCCATGGATTGTGTTCTTTGATTAACCCGACCATTCGACGGAGATCTTTCCTTCTCAACTTCTGAAGGAAATCCCCTGCTTTCCTGTCCGGACCTATCTCAAAACACTTGGCAGTTTTACAGCTTCCCAAGCTAGACCAACGTTCTCTATGTAAGTTATTTACACAGGACTTGATCTAGTCCAGGATCCCTGCTAGATTGGTGTCGATTATTGGTTCTGGTCCCATGGATCTACACCCTGATTCACAGTTAGCCACAGTTCATCCGCAGTTTCAGATAAGTCGGAGTTTATTACGTCTCGCAAGTGATTTAAATTTAAAGGTATTTCGCGCGTTCTCCAGGGCCTAAGTTCCTGCTTGACTTACACTATAGACTCCTATGCATTTCCCGATTCCGCTACCTTCAGAATGGCGAAGATTTCCGTCTGAAGACAGTAGTCAGCCCACCCAGCAGGCGCGGATTCAGAAAAATATTTCGGGGAGGGTTTCAAAAAGTAATTCTTTAATATTTGTAAAATGCCTTTTAATTTGTATGTAGTTTTATAGGCGGATCAAATATTTCGGGGGGGGGTTCAACCCCCAAAACACCCCTCTGAATCCGCCACTGCCACCCAGAGAGTAGTCGCGGTTGGCACCTCCGTTGAGGTCATCCAGATCCAGTACCTTTGTCGGTCTTGGATCCGTCACTGAAGAAAATATCCGTCAGATCCCCTAGCATGGCCTCTGGGTTGTCCCATTGACCGCGCGTTGGGAACCTCACTTCAAAATTTCTCCCAAAGGGTTCTAGGGGTCAGCAGCAACGGATATTGCGCTGACAACCTCTTAAAGATTTCTCTATGACCCGAGCTCTTCTTTTTAGAACTTTTTAAAAAATACGAGATGCTTTTGAAACTTTTGAACTTTAGTTCTATGAAGCGAGCACAAACTTTTTGAAGCTCTGTAGTAGGAAAAATTATGTGTTCACGCAGCGTCCAGCATTTCGCGGTATCAAGTATTAACAACAACAACCACTCGAAAGACCACTCAAATATGCAATTTGCCATGTACGAACACTGTGGCAACACTGTCACAACGACAGCAGCAACAGTCATCTCGATAAGCGCCACGTAAACAATGCAACACCGTGGCGCCTCTACATGCACACATTCATATATTGCATGCTGCAACTACACCAACACACTCTTAAACATTCACACACACACACACCAATTTACTATACACATACATGCACATAACGGCCATTCATTCATTCACCGCTCGATGAGTTGTAATTTATTCGATCTTAGATAGCGTAGGCCGCTGTCCGAGATGTCTCATAAAAATTGCACTTTAATTACTCCATCGACAGTATCAATTTGGCGAGATCAGCCGTTAGAGATGGATGGGCTGCAGTGCGACCGGCAGCCGCGTCACTTGGGCGTGTGTTGCTGCTGCTGTCGGTGTCGGCGCTTGGCTGGCAAATGCAAATTTCATTATAATTTGCGCGATTTTTTCTTTTTTTTTTGGCAACCGAATATTTGTCGAGCTGAAATCGAATTGTCATTTATTGCTCAACATTTAATTTATTCACTTTTGGGTTCACTTTAGTCTTCAGGCAGAAATTTCAGCAACATGCAACTTGAATTGAAACGAAGAGAAATAAAGAAATCAATGCAGCAGTGCTTTGTCATAGATTCTTTAGTACTTAGTTTGTCGTTTTTTTAATTAAATTGATTTTTTTAAGATAGACCTAATCTAATAAAAAAGGATCTATCCCTTCTCTGGAACTGGAACATTGCCTGAATTAATTTCTGTGGTAGTTGGCACCCTTTGACTTAAATAAAACAAACTTCAACGTTGCCATGACTCAACCCAGTGGTTGATTTGCATTTGGTGAAGAGAAATATTAAATTTTCTAGAACTTGAAAAGTAAAACTTCTCCTTTCGATAGTATTAATCATTACCAACTATATTTATAAAATAAATCCCTATATCTCAATGTACTTCGAGGTAGCAGCCGCGCTCTGCAACTGCGGTCCTACATGCCAACTCTACCGCCTGACGTAATTTTGCGCGTTAATGTGAATCTGCAGTCTACTTCAACTACTTCGCACAGCAGCCTACGTGGCAGCACCCAACACCACCCATTCAGCCATGTCCACTGAACCGCCACCAGCCAATAGGCGACAGCAACGGTCGGTGTGTCTGGAGCCCTGCGAAAGCGGACAACGACGCGGACGGTGTTCATTTTGTCTGGCATTCAATGCAATTGGTCTGCTCGCCGCCCGACGTCGATGCAGTGCCACGCATCGAAACCCAACGCAACGCATCGAATCAAAGGCAATGGCAGAGTTAGACCTGCGCTGCGTTGCAAGTGCAGTCACAATCGCCAATACAAATGGACTGCAGTCCAGTTCAGTTGTTGCCCATATTTTGTTTTTTTGCTGCTTTTACGATTCGTTCTTTTCGGTTTCGGTGCAGTTTTTTGCCGGCATTCCGCCCGTACAAGGTACCCAACTATCTGCGTAGTCCACTGTGCGGACTATGAATGTGTATGTGTGTGTGTGTGTGTGTGTCGCGTACGCAAATGCAGCCATGATTTATGACCTGAAACAATATTGAGCGTACGAAAATTTATGGAGTGCTCCGCTTTGCACAAATAAAACGAAATAAAAATTTTGTCAGATGACGTTTTTGTTTTTTTTGGGGGAAGTTTTTTTTCGCTGTCACTTGTCGTTGCACGGGCGCATTCGCTTGACAACACTTTTTGAAATAAAGTACGAGCAATTTTTCCAATTTATCCACTTACGTACTTGAACTAACTGCATTCTGCGGAGTTAAAGGTTGGGTTGAAAGTTTTCTAGGATATAATTTATGTATGTTTATACATATAAATGACTACATATATGCATGTACACAGTGCGAAAATTATGTATTAAGACTGCCTCTAGAAAACACAATTAAAAGACGATATCTGCTAATTTTTTGGTATATTTATTCGAAATATTCCCCTCCTGATTCAATACACTTGTTACATCGATTTAATAGTGATTCAAACGCGTTTCCAGCTCATTTTCGGAATTTCCTCCAGTGCCCTCGTCGAAGCCCGTTGTATGGTCTGAATGTCATCAAAAAAGCATCCTTTCAACTTTAATTTCAATTTCGGAAACAAAGAGAAGTCGACGGTGCCAAATCAGGTGAATACGGCGGATGATTCAACACACAGATCTGATTCCGAGCCAAAAATAGACGAACAATGAGTGCTGTGTGACCCGGTGCATTATCGTGCAACTTTTTCGCGGTATTCTGGTCGAATACGACGGATTCTGGCCATCAAACGCTTCAAAACTTCGATGTGATATGCGGCAGTAACTGTTTCACCAGTTGGAAAAAATTCTTTGGGGATAATTTCTTTGCTATCGAAGAATGTGATGAGCATTGTTTTGGTTTTTGATGGAGCTTTTCGTGTTTTTTTGGCTTGTGGTTTTGATTGAGGTTTGAGGTTTTTGATTTCCATTCCGCACTTTGACGCTTGGTTTGTGGAGCGTATTGGAAACACCATGTTTCATCACCCGTAACAATTGTTTTCAGGAAGTTTAGATCATTTTCTGCGGCTGCAACGATGTCTCTAGCATGACTGACTCTCATTAATTTTTGCTCCTCGTTGAATGTGTGTGGAACAAATTTTGCGCAGACCATTGTTTTGCACAAATCCTCGTGAAGAATGAGTTGGATAGTTTCTCTGTTGATGTTCAAGGCCTCTCTCATCATTTTCAATGAAGCATTGCGGTCTTCTGCAATAAAATCACAAACTTTCTGGATCAATCCATTTCCATAATTTCTTTCTGGAAATTTAATATACCTGTATAATCTAGAAAGCATTGAATTTTACTGTCCAAAATATTCGTTTCATTGCAAATTTCAATACCAAAAATTTTTAAAAATTATATAAAAAATTTTAACATTTATTTTAATTTAAAAATTTTTTCTATTTTAGAAATAAAAAAATTTAAAATTAATTTTAATTACAAAAATTATATACAAAATTTTAAAATTTATTTTAGTTCAAACATTTTTTATATTTTAGAAAAATTAAAATTAATTTAAAAATTTTTTATATATTAGAAAAATAAAGAAAGATATACAAATATCAGAAAGTACCATATATTGAACCACTGAAATTTCTTCAAATGTTTAAAGTCAGCTACTGGAATGAATTCACTGAATTCAAAACATTAATCATTTTCCAATGTTGGCGATTCGGTTAAAAGGTTTTGGTTGCGTTAAGGCATTGTTTTACGTTATCACTTTAACTCTACAAATAGTGCTTTGATAGCTCAGAAGCCTTGAAATATATTTTTTTCCTTCTTCACTCCTCTCTGGAGCATAGGGCCTCCACAAGAATCTTTCATCTTACACGATTCTGGACTTTTGTTTTCGTGCAGTCCCATGAATTGAAATTGAAACATTGAAGCCTTGAAATATATTAGTCTGAAAACGATACGAGTACAATTGATGGGTGTGGCAATATATCACCGATCTTCTATGAAACAAATCATCGACTAATTTAAATGTTAATTAAATACGGCGACTTTTCTTTTGATATCAACACTCATACATACACAAATTTCTAGTTCAGTGACGTAGTCAAGGTGAAGAGGTTATTATTTTAACCCCCCCCCCCCTTTCCCTTCCGAATGGATTGTTTTGAACTTTCCTAATACGTTTAAGATTAATTAAGACTTTCTGAAATATGAAACAAACCATTATCAGTCTTTCGTATAATTCAGGGAAATTGTTCTCTATCTTTGACGTATGTGGTTTGTGTTTCTAAAATGAAACAAAGTTTTTACTCGCGTTTAGAAAAATTCATATGAAAATGCATATCTTAAATTTTAGGTCGAATCCATGCAACGCCGCCAAGTCAGACTTTGTGTCCTTTACAGAAATGGTGCCGTGTCTCCTCATTGTTTGCCGCATTGAGTGCGGTGCACAATAAATCATAACCGAGGAAGAAGAAGAGGAAAAACTTTTCAACGTCAACATTTCCGACACAGAATTGGAACGAAAACTGACAATGAGAATCAAAATAACCAACATTGCAGGCGCGCAAGATGCAAACAACAAAAACAACAAGCACCAAGCAGACGCAGCGTCAGGTCAGCGGGGATGCAGTGGCGAGCGCACAAACACACTTTGCATATGGCCTAATAAAAAAAATATGAAATGCAACAACAAAAGACAACAACAAATGCAATAAAACAAGGCAAAGCAATGTCGAAGATGGGAAAAAATGAAATGTGTGGAAAAAATAAAATATGAATGCATATTTTTTTTGTTAGAAAAGTTTGAAAATATTTTTTTGTATGCATGCCGAGTGTGTAATTTATGATTATGCAGAAGCACAGCGGCCAAGTGACGGCGATAGTGACAGCGCGTCGCGAGACGAACTGGCGAACGGAAGGCGCACAACGGCCATAAAACAGTCCAAGCAGGCGAACGCAACAGGATATTTGTTGTTGTTGTTGTTGTAGCCACACACAGCGCTCAAACGACAGGACACTGCAATTTGTCGAAACGCATTTGCGCGACTGGCAGCCTGACTTCGGCGAAATGTCAGCCAGCCATTTCGAGCCGCCGAATCGCACAACGGCGGCGCGCAATTGAAAATAATTAGAACGCACGCCTTGCCGGCCTGCCGCGGCGCTCGGCGGCCCATAAAAATCCATTTGACAAAGTGGCCAAACAATTGCCGCCACTTTGCGCCGCAGCAGTAACTAGTTGCAGCAACAACAGCAGCCGTCGGCGGGCAGTGGAGCAGCGTCGGCTGGCGGCTGGAGACAATTCGTCGTTGTCGCTGTTGGCGCACTCATAAATTTTCACATTATTTCGGAAATCTTTCAATTACACTTCACTTAAGCTCACACATACACGCACTCACACGCGCACCCAGAGAGTTGCCACATATTAATAATTAATTGAATTGCGCTTTGCTCTTCGCTCCCTGGCCGCTGGTTCGGCACTTCGAATTCGAAAATCTGTAACGAGGCGCACGCACGATTACCAGCTGCCGCCGCTGCCGCACGCCCTTCATTTCATCTCATCTCAGCACAGAACGCTCAGCGCCACGCAGTGCTTCCCGCCAGCAACAGCAACAGCAACGCGCGCCACGCACTGCCGCTGCACCCCGCCGTCTTGTTGTGTGTTTTATGTTCTATTTATGTTGTGTAAACGACGCCATAATCGTAAAAATATCAAAACAAATCGTTAAATTCGATCATCATCGACGGCGCTCAACAAACGCCAACGCCATCGACTGCGTCCGAGCGTGCTGCCACTCGAGTCTCGCAGCGCAACGGACGAAGCGGCGTCAAGTGTAAATGAAGAAATTCAGCCGTTCGTTCGGCGTTGCCTGGCGCTTCTGTGTCTTTTTTCTTCAGTTTTCTTCAGTTGTTGTTGCTTCGAGTGGATCTCGGCGTACGTGCTGTGGGTTGGGGCCCGGGGGGGATATGGCCGCTGTGTGCGTTCTGCGCCGAACACGAGTGGGGAATTGGGTTATTTGTGACGAGTTAGGAAGGAGGAGGTGGGGGTTGTGGATGCCGGGTATTTTGTGTGTTTATTGACACGCGCGTCACAAGGAGAACATAAATTTGTGACTTAATTAAGTTTGAATTAAGTCGAAATTGTTTTAAATATTTTCGCCTATATTGAGTTTAAAATATGTTCCGATAGACAGCAGCCGCCATGGACACGATGACAACCAGTGGAATGGAATGCTTTCAAGCGAAATTTGCTATGCTACGAGTAGGTGGGAAGTTATAACTGACTGGTCGAAGAGCAATGAATTGATCTGTGTTGGGTCTCTGGTGATACCAGATGGAGATGCATTTATGAGTGGAGGAAGTGATACAGATCGAGATCCCTTTATGAGTGTCGTAGTGATTCGTTACATGTGGTTTTTGCTAACTTTAGTAGTGAAGCTGCTTACTAGTCCTAGTACTGAGATTTTTTTTCTGGCCTATGAAATCAAAAGTCGCCATGATTGTCAAGCATTGTTCCGAAATACTTTGCTGTACTTAGTGGAGGTTTTAATTTGCTCAGGATTTTATTTGTGAGGGAACTGCAATTTTGTATGCCTTCTTCAGTTGATCACACCAGGCGATGATAGGGCGACGCACAGTGTTGCGAGTTCATATAGCGAAGTGATAAAAACACAAGTAGTGGTCGTACATTAATGAAATTTGTCATACAGTTATTGTATAAGGAAACAACTTGCTGTGCAAAATTTCAATGAAATCGAACCACAACTTTGACCACCTTCCATACAAATGGATTTGAAAAAACTTCATATTAACAGTGAAAATTATCTTAGTTCATAAAAAAATATTTGTATTTTAACATAAATTTATTTATAAATGCGTAAAGTTACTTATATATAATATGCGCTTTTCCAAAAGTGATTAAAAATAAAATATCGATAAATTGCTCCACAGCTGCTCAGAAGTTGCTCTTAGAGGGTTAAAGTCTTAGACTGACCCCCACTAATTTTTTCCTCCTGAATATTTCTTTCCAACATACCCAACTCCTATCTCCAACATTTAATGAGGCTGCCTTACAAAATCATCGTTTTTAGAAAGTGGGCTCCCGCTGCTCTCAGGTTGGTCCCAGACCTACCATATGTAAGACTGACCACCATTTGTTTTACCTTCCGAATGATTTTTCTATACACAACTAACCGCTATATTCAACTCTTAAGGTAGCTGCCATACAAAACTAGTAATTTTCAATGGAACTGGCTCCACACTTCTAAATGTAGTAAAGTAAGCGAGGAAATATCATATTTGGGAAACTACTGAACTGATTTGAATGAATTATTCAACAATCGTCAACATTCCTGAGTGCAAAAAATACAAAATTAATTAAAGTTAAAAAATTCACCACCAAAGGGCGCCTCCCATATCAACCATGTTGTGAGGTTGTCAACTTTTGGGTTTGTACGAAAAAAAAATCAAAGTGTAGTGTCGAAACTCCCTGAACCCCTCTATTTCGAATATAATAGTAATTGATTTTCCGAAGCTATCTTCAACAAATGTTTCCATGAGCAGCAGAGCATTATTTGACCAATTGCATTGGGATTCAACTAAACGCTGAAAATATCGCGAATTTGCACTCAAGTCTTTACCGAAAACAGTCAATAACTTGCATTCGCGCAAATATGCGCTGCTGAAAATTTTACAGCATAATGTACAGACTTGCTAAAACAAAATATCAAAAAATTTCGATAGTCATAAAAAGTGTTTTTTTTAAATCACCTTTAAAGTTTTAACTCAGTTTTTATTCACTTGTTTTCTTTGTTTCATTTTCTTCATAACGGTACAACTCAGAGGTGAGAAGAATCAACGGAATTTTTGGCCTTGCCAGACCTAAATTGTATTAAACTTAACCCAGTAGCGCCCAATGTTCCCATTTGGGAGCACTTACTTAAATGAGCACATTATTCAAAGGCAACAATATATCGAGCTTTCAATAAAATTTCGAATGCGAATCGACCATCGTAGGATGCATGTTCATTGCTTCGTTGAATTTCACAACATTCCGCTGTGCCCAATGATCCCATTTGGAGCAATATTAAAATGAAAATAAAAAATATTTTTTTAAGTGTTTATATTCAAACTTGTTTTTTAATAAAACTTCAGGACATTTCTTTCAGGAAATTAGCTCGAAAGTCGAAACAAAAAATTGGGCACTAATTGGTTAAGGCAACAGTATGTTTTAGGGACCCGCTCATAATTTATTTTGAAACATTGAACCTCAAAGTGAAAGCAAAAATGTGCTGTTTTTTCAATGCTATGAGAGTGTACTTTAAGAGCTCATAACTTCTGTATTATCCAATATTTTTTCTTAAGACTTAAGATTGCTCTTAATTGAAATATTTCCAACAAAACCCCATACTTAGATTTTTATGGTTATTTATTGCATTTTTGTCACTACTCGCAACACTGTGCAACGTCGAGTTGATCCCCTCATCGGAGACACAGTCTGCTTCCTCGCCATTGATCTACAACTACCTCATCGAATACCTTTTCCGCTGAAGCTTCATCTTTTACACGGCAAACATGGCCAAGCCAGCATCGATACCTAATCGCATTAAAAAATTTAAAATTCAAAACAAAAATGGTACAAAAAATATGACGAAATGGGGACACGAACGAATTAGGCTTTAAAAAACACAGAGAAATACTAAAAAATGTTCTCTAACCCTAAAAAATTAAGGTTTGACTGCTTTTGACGGTGTGACTGAACAGAAGAAATAACAGAGTTGCATTTTGTAACGTTAAACAAAAACTTTATTAAGCTATCACTAAGTTATTGCATACACATTTTCAAAACGAGTACAATTTGTGGTATCACAATGGGCCCATATAGAGGCCTAAGTGTGTCTCATACAGAGGCAGTCACTACAAATTTCCTACCTATCACTAAGTTGTATAATAAATGTATTAGATTTTCAAATCGTATCGATTATTTTCAATTCAATTGATTGTTTAATCCAAACAACTTTGTAAAACCCTTAGAATATATATTCAGCCATAAAAACAACCCACACACTGTTGACAGCCATTTTGTAGACACACTCACTCCATTGCTCCGATGTGGTGGACAAATTCGAAAGTACCCTGCCAGCTTCTGTCCATCCTCCGCCACCCCTTCGTCGCATTCAGTGCGCATATGTGTGCAGCCGGCGCATATGGGTGTCTGTCTAGAAGCTGAAATTTCTCGTTCGGGCATCTTAAAGGAAATTTGTCAAAAAGTCACGTGCAGCATGTCTGCGGCATTTGACGTTCAATAGCGCATCGCATCCCCCCGACAGCCGAAGGGATTACTTATTGCCAGCCACAGTCTTACAGCCAGCAAAGCGAAGCGTTGCATATGCGTGAACGCCGCAATGCCTCGATTGCCCTTCGAAGTATCAGTTGCCGCCTGGCCGCATGCTGCCAATATCAATTTAGCATAAACCGCCCGCTACTGATTGCTGTCACCAAGTCGTAAAGTCGCCCCCCCCCGGCAAGCGGCGGCAGGCGTTGCTTACCCTCAATGCACACAAAAATGAAAATTACATTAAAATTGGAAAATGCAAAGAATCGAAATGAAAAACTGCCAATGCGATGACTCAATTGAATTGAGGGAGGGGAAGAGGGGCACTACAATCGAATAACAACAATATTCACAACAACACAACTTACAACAAACTCATGAACGGAAATGAGTCGAGGTACAATTGGAGCAGCGTTCAAGTGCCGCTGCTGTTGAGAGATGCGAAGCGTGGAGGCGGAGGAATGCACGATGCAACGCACACTCTGGCAAGTCATTGCCTGCTGAATGATTGCCAAACACCAGACCACACCGCAGTGCATCACACAAGACTGACGGGTGCCGTGCCACACTCCACCAAGTGCTGTCAATGCTCCGGAGCAGCGTTAGGCGACAAGGCAATGTGCTCAATATATATGTTTGTATACACACTTTGTCTTTGAACCATTCGATTTCGATATGCATGCCAACCAAACGATACCAACAACAGCAACAAGAGTTACACACATACAGCTGTCTTGTGCTCGCATCATTCAGACTGCAGGACGACCAGATAAAGTTTCAGCTTTTGGTTATCGAAGCAAATCGCTTGTCAGACAGCGTGTGCGACATGATATATTTGCAGTGAGCAGAAGCGGTGCTGGGGCGGGGAGTGGCGCGCCAGCGCTGATAGGAATCTCTGCACACATGCGGAAGATGGCAGCACAAAAATAAAATGAACAAACAACTCGCTTTGGGTGAGCCAAATTTTCCACCCTCGTTGCAACGCTGCACAAGAGCCATGATGTTTTACTACTCTTCCTCTTCTTACTTTAAGTATCAACAATTCTCAAACTCATTTCGAGTGCAATCAAATCCAATTCAAAACAATTGAACAAAAATGTGATATGTATTTTTTTGATTGTTTTATATTTTGTAATCTTTTCATAATTACGCGCCACACCAATAAAATTGACGACTATAAATTATTGAATAGACGAGACTGTCGCAGCACTTGGTGCGCTCGAACGCGCTCGCACACACTTAAGTGAACTCATAAATAATTTTCGCGTCAGCCAACGTGTTTGATTAGAAAATGATTGATGTGACCAGTTGATTGAAGCGCACCAACGTTTCTCAATAATTTATGGCGCGCTTTAATGATTGACAAACTCGCTGGGGCGTCACAGACTTATATGTTCAATACATATCTACAAACATATCTACACACACATGTGGGTTTGCATCATCTCAGGTTAATTAGGTGTTGGGTGCTGAGCGGCAGATGTGGGCTGCTTGCTCTGCTTGCAAGCCAAAGCTGGAAGTGTGTGAAGACTGACAGCTAAGTTTGCATAAATTAAAAAAATAATGTCATAAATATTTAACAAATATTAAAGATTTTCTATATTTAATGTTAGCTAAGTGGGGAATAGAAACCCTTATCATCTGGTAAACAATTTTATGAAAATATTAAAATATTTTCGTACAGTGTTGCCAGATACCGGAAATAACTTTCTCCTAAATATAAAAAAAATTATGAAATTTCCTCCCAAAAATTAAAAAAAGTTCCTAAATTTTGTTTTATTATTTGCATATATTTCGAGGAATTAAACTTCTCATAAAAATAAAAATATATACTATACATATAATTTATTTTAATGCAGCCTTTTTGTATTCATCATCAGCTTAACAACAAAAACTTAACAAAAATAAAACATATAACAAATGAATTAAATAAAAAGTGCCATTTGTGGCGCGGGATTTCATTGTGACAGCATAAGTGAGAACGAGATAGAACGAGTTTAAATTTTGTAAGCTAAAAAATTTTTAACGCAATAGGATGCTTTGAAATGAAAATAGTTGCCAAAATAAGTTTTGTTGCCAGTGTTCCCAATACATTATACATACTTCGTTATCAAAAAATCTCCCAAAAATCCACTAACGATCCGAAAAATCCCCTAACATTAAACATAAATCTCCTAAACTTTCTCATAAACAATTCTTCCTCGTAAAAATTCTTCTAAATGTTCAAGAATATCCTAAATCCAGGAGGAAATCTCCTAATCTGGCAACACTATCAGATATTGCATCTTTCAATGAAAATATATACGTCAACTCTTCATCCCAGCGAGTACCTCAAACTCTGAGAAATCCACATCAAGGAAAGCGAAAGTGTTCTTACACTGTTGTATTGATGTCCTATAAAGGACTCAAACAATCTGATCAGTGTTAGCAGCAGGTAATGACCAGCAACTCACTCATGTCTGTGTGTCCGACTGACCGAACGACCGCATCGGACAATTCATCACGTTAATTGTGTGTCATAACGAGGCATAAAATTAAATACACCACACACTGACGTTGACTTTTCGACGCTCAGTAGTTTGCACACTCGTACACATCAGTGCTGCGTGTTATTGCGCCGCTTAGACGTTGGCATTTGCGGCCATAGTCGCACAAAAGGCCGCACACAGCACGCCCCGCAAAAAGGATTAGAAGGCGAGCGAGTGTCATAAAGTCGTTTTCATTGTCGCTGGCATGGCTGTTGTGGTTGTTGTCGCCATGGTCGTTGTCGTCGTCGTCGCAGTCGTAGCCGTCATAATTTAAAGCCTGCTGAAAGGATAAAATAAACTTCACAAAAGGATACTCTCAGAGTGTGATAATTAAGTAGTTTTATATGCAAAGCACTGCCGCTGGCCGACCGGCTGCTTGACTGGCTGAAATCGTGGCGAACGCACATCGCAGCGCGGCGCAGCGACGCAGGAAGAGGCCGCGCAGTGTCGGAAGGATAAAGAAGCTGAAAGTCGGGCACCTACACAAAGCATGACCAACTAAATTAAAACGAGCGAACCAGAGTGGTGGCGCAAATCGAGACAGCCACAGGGAATATGAGCATTTTGAGACCAAGCAAATGTTATTGTTGAATGTTGCCACACGATTTTCTGCGTCGTGCGGTGTCGTTCAGTGCAGCTCAGACGTTTTTGCGTTCGACAAAATCTTCGAGTAAAGTTGGCGTTCATAAATGCTGTGCGAATTATTGAAAATGGAAGAGGAAGTTTTTGCTGAAGCACAGATCTGGGAGATCCTTTGAAACTAAGAAACCACACTGTTACACAGTTCTATAAAGATTTTTTGTATACAAATAACATAAATATATTAAAAAGAAAAGAATCGAGACTTTCATGTACAACAGCAAAATTGAGTTGTTAATGGGGTTTTGACAATACATATTGATTATTGCTTCGTAGAAACCAAAAAGTTGACAACCTACAACTCCGATTGTATGGGAGCCGCCCTCTGGTGTGGAATTTCTGAACCTTAATTAATTTTGTATTTTTTGTGCTCAAGAATGTTGCAAATCGCTGAAAAAATCATTCAAATTGGTTCAGTAGTTTCCGAGATACAAGGTTTCCTGTCTTACTTAACTAATACATTTACAAGTGGGCAGCCAACTCTATGGAAAATGGCCAGTTTTGTATGGTAGCCCCCTTAAGACTTGGAGATAGCGAATAGATATGTTTGGAAGAAACATTCGGAAGAAAAAATAAATGAGGGTAGGTCTTAGATATGACACGTGTGGGGCCAACCGGGAACCAGTGGGAGCACATTTTATAAAAACGATCATTTTGTATGGGAGCCCAATCAAGGGTTGGAGATAGGGGATAGGTATGTTCGAAAGAAATATTCAGAAGGAAAAATTAGTGGGGTCAGTCCAAGATTTTAACCCTCTAAGAGAAACTTCTAAGCAGTTGTGAAGCAACTTGACCTCGATGCGACGCCAACTAACCACACAATTTTCAAGATTTTAACCCTCTAAGAGAAACTTCTAAGCAGCTGTGAAGCAACTTGTCGAATTTTTCAGTTTTTTTTTGGGTACTTTGACCTCGATGCGACGCCAACTAACCACACAATTTTCAAGATTTTAACCCTCTAAAAGAAACTTTTAAGTAGCTGTGAAGCAACTTGTCGAATATCAAGTTTTTTTTTGTGAACTTTGACCTCGATGCGACGCCAACTAACCCCACAATTTTTTAGCTCATGTACGTTTTCACCAAACCGCAAAAAATTAGAGGATTTCCAGCATTGAGAACCCATTATTAAGAATTCCCATACAACTCTAAATCATGTCTAAGGTACATACATACTGTGGGGGTTCAAACCCCCCTAACTCAAAAGTATCTCGTATAAAACATGGCTTCAATAGTTTTGGCTCAAAACTCGTACCCGAAAACCCCGCAAAACCAAATCCTGTGTACGCCCCTGCACACATTTACATTCAAAACGCCTTAAACAAATTTTAAAAAATTTCGAACTCTACAATTTACTCTATAACTTTATTTTTGCAATCTAGTCTGAGCAACAAATTTCGCTCACTTTCCTCTTCTATGCATTTTTGGGAGCTTTATCCCTTGACGCGCATTCGTCCTTCGGCCGTTTGGTTCAATTACAATTACACCAAATTACTTTATTACATCCGTAATTGTGTGACCATCGAGCGTGCAATTTTTCGGGCAGTTAAATTAAATAAGCGCCACAAGTGGTTGCTGCCACATGCCGCATGCCTGCTGCTGCTGCTGCTGTTGGTTGCTTTGCGTCCGGGCAACTGGGCGCTGCTGCTGGAATCGATTCGACGGCACACCACCGTCGGCTGTGCGGTTCGTTGCCGCCGAGTTGCCAGCAGAGTTGGTGTGGCAAAGTTTATGTTGTCGTTGTTGGTTGGTATTGAAGTTATTGAAATTGTTGTTGTTGTTTTGACTAGTTGTTAGCTGATGTCACTGTGCGTTAGCGCGACATGCAGTCGCAGATTTTATGAATTCCGCAATTATTGTTATAAAACGCAAAAATTTTACAACTTTGTCTTTGGCTCGTTGCGAATGCGAGTTGTGCGGCTGCTTTTCCTGTTGCCGCTGCTGTTCTTGTCGCCATTGTTTGCATGAATATTGTAGTTGTTGTCATTATTGTTATGGCTGGTCTAGCCACCTATGCGCGTATTGCGCGGTGGTGGGGCGCTGAATTCTTTATGGCCGCGTCGCAGCGAATTACGCGATTGGCAGTCACTGCAGCAACAACAATAACAACAACGGCGGCAGTAGCAGCAGCTTGTTAACACGGAAATAAACGCCCGGCCGTTGTTATTGCTGTCGTCCGACTACTGACTATGGTTAGCAATTACCGGTGGGGGCGACGGCTTTGTGTTCGACTGCTTTGCCGAGGAAGTTAATTGTTGTGGCAGCTCGTTTTGTGTACTGAGGCGCTTTGGAGTTCTAATTGTTTTGCCACCTCCGAAGTTCCGAAAGTCAGTGATGACTGAATGCGGCTTTGTTTGTGATTATTTCGCGTAAACTCTGCTTGGAGTACATGGAAAACTTGTTATTGAATTTTGTGGAAAACTATAAATCGAATTTGAAGCCAGCGGAGTTCTAAATATTTTGTTTGTTATAGAAAATCTCTGTGAAAATATTTGAAAATATAAAACGAGTTATACTTATTTTGCTATATGCATAGATATATTTATGTTATATACATAAATTCAATAAATTTCTTGTATTGTTGATGTGAATTATTGAAACATTGCTAATTGCGTGAAGGCATAAAAGACTGGAATAAGAATAAATTTTGAATCAAAAAAGACTTGAAATAGGAAATTTTGAATCATGCATTAACATCTACTTCATCTACTACTAAATATGGAAATAAATTTGTTCGAAGATTACAACAGAATTTCTTACTAAACGTGGTTCCTTGCTTCATTCGAAATACACAGCACAAATCGAGGTTCCGCTGAGTTTTCTAAGTGAAGCAGAAAACAAAATTCAGACTGAAGAATCTGCCAACTGGCCAAATATCACGACTGACCTTTACAGTTTACCATTACAACAAAATGTCTAACAATATCTGCATGAGTCGTGGGCTTCTAGTACAATAATTTCTTTCTTAATTTCTAATCCAATAATTAAAAAATGTTAGCCCTCAAATTGCCACAAAAATCGCCAATTGATTTCACAAAAAACTAAAAACCCACTTAAACGCCGCTAGTTTAGTGTTAGTAAGACATTAATAAAAACAGCAACAAATATTTAATCTCCATAAGAATGAACGAGTAAACGTTGAGTGAGCCCAAAGACGTTCGGCCCTCCCGCTGTCAAAACAAAAATTGAGCTCTAAATAAATAAACAAATTGAAGATGTGGGAGAAAAATGTGTAGCTAAAACAACAACAACAATACCAACAAAAGCAACACTACAATAATATTAACAACAATAACATCAACGACTAGTGTCGACCCCCATTGGGTAAACAACGCCACTGTGAGCGCCGCGCAATAGCAAATTTTTGGCACCTCGGCACCTCAATGTGCGCAACAGCAACAATAACAACAAGAACTGCAACTTGGTCCGGGCATCTTCCATCGTGTGTGCACTGTGTGAGAAGAAGCCAAACCAGTGGGAGATCCAACTTGGGGCGCTGACGCTGCTGCTGTTGATTGCGTTGTGCTATGTTGTTGTTGTTGTTGTTGTTGTTAGCCGTTGTACAAGTGTCGAGTGAGCATGCTGCGAAATTCCTAATTTGCCCAAATGCGCGCCTCAACCATAGTCCCCCCATAGTCCCGCTGTCGCCTATTCGCCTTCTCGGGCCCTGGACAGCACGCAGCACATTTGTATTTGTTTATAGAGATTTCGCTCAACAACAAAACAACGAACAACAACAACATTTTGAAAACTTGGAAAAGAAAATAAACAAACAAATCGACATTGTGGCGATTTGATTTGGTGGGAGGCGTGAAATGCGTGGCGGCGCAATTTTTCTGTAAATAAATTTTGAAGCACACGCAACCGAAGCAACACACAAATATATATTTGCCAAATTGAAAATGAAACTTAAAATGATTCAAAGACTGGAGGCAGCAGCGTACCGCTTGCTTCATTTTGGCAATGGTCTGTGTTAACATCGACGAAGGAAAATCCTATTCAACGCAGGACTTGAAAACAGTTTAGGTTGCATTGTCGACGTG
Organism: Melieria omissa; assembly: GCA_963971225.1. Classification (NCBI taxonomy): domain Eukaryota; kingdom Metazoa; phylum Arthropoda; class Insecta; order Diptera; family Ulidiidae; genus Melieria; species Melieria omissa. The sequence goes on from OZ020267.1 coordinate 4,071,894, forward strand.
GCGTAAGGAAGAGAAAGTAATGTAAGACTTCTTGTGCAGCTGCATGGTTCATTAAGAACGATGACTCTATGTTATAGGAGGCGAGATTCTTATTGAGTTCCCAAAAGTAAAACTACTGGATTTACTTAACTGTAGGAAGAATTGAAAGCGCGAGATTCTTCTTTTTGGGTCTAATTACCGGATTTATTTACAAAAATTCAAGAAACGCTGCAAGCAGTTTGAACATTGCGTTTCAAGGGAGACCTTCTCTAATAAAGGACTCACAACATATAGGAAGTCTTCCAATGTGTAACGCAACTTGATCTTACTTTGAAATTTTTTCGAATGTGGCTTTGAGTTCTAAATTTGGTGTTGGAGATTATTTCACGGACACTTTCAGAAAGATGATCAAATGGTTTCAATCAGCACATGACAAACTATTTGTTTGAAAATTATATATGCAATTTTTAGAAAGCCACAGCTGCCTCTTGAAAGCCACAGCTCTAGAACAGCAACCTTACGACATGTTAAATAGAAGGATATTTAAATTTCTACATCCATAATTAGAGGTAAAAAGAAACTGTCTTGAATGGACTCAATGGAAAGACAAAAAATCGCACACCCACTTCAAAAGTGACATAACTAAAAATTTTTAATTTTCGGGTTTATGTCATAATACTGTGCACAATGCATCAATCTACCAATGAGCAAAAACTAAGCATATTTTGTTGTTGTTAACTGTTGCAAAAATACAGTTAGGTCTCTCTTCATGTCATAAAGTTTGATGCTATTGATCGCTGCAGCTCAATGCAAAAGAGTCCTAACTCAAATTGTCACTCGACACTTTTGACGAAATAAATTTTTGTTGAAGTTAATTTTAAGCAAAGTTCTGACAATTTTAGTATTTGAAAATAAATAAAAAAATTAATTCCGAATTTTCAACATTTTTCTTTCGACTTTTTAACTGTCACTTATAATTATAAAACTCAGAAAAAATGACATAACTTAAAATAATTCCGTAATTATTAAATTAAAATATCATCAAAACAGTCACAACTCAAAATTTTGGATTTCCTAGTGTAAAATAAAAAAAATTCTTGCAACTTATCTTGAAGCATAATCTGTAAGGATTTTCTACGGAACGGTCTACACGTTATTTAAAAAAAATTTGTATTTAGCTTAACAACTGTTTTTTGCGTTTCCTGAAAAATCAAAAATTTTGAGTTGTGTCACTTTTGTAGTGCATGTGCGAAATTTTCTATGAAAATGTCATTACAACTATACATGGAAGGTTTCGTTGCGAATTGAAACGTATTGCTGAAATATTTATTCAAAGCTTTAGCATTTTTTGCTTTGAAGAATTTAGTGAGTATTTGGAGAGCAAAAAAGGTAAGAAGGACATCTAATTTTTTATGAATAAGAATTTTTCATGAATAAAGTAGTACATTTCCCGTTTTAGGATGCCAACTAGTATCGCTATACAACATCAACTTGCAACTTTAAACTCCATCATCTATCAACCGGAAAGTTTGTCCTTGTTTCGGAGTGGATTTCGTATATTTTACGCTCGACTGGTTGGATGAGCAGTTATGTAAAGTTCTTGACTGCACTAAATTGGCTGAAACCTAAGAGAAATATGACACTATTAGCACTATTAATGTCATTAAATTACAATTATTAGAAATTGTTTAATGAAAAAAAGTATATTCCGTAATTTAAGGAAATTGTCAGTCACTCTCAACCACCGGCAACGCGTTTTTGCCGACGGCAACTTTGAGTTCGGTTTCAACGGATGCCGTCAATTCCACTTGCTGGCAGATACACGTCGTGGCACACTCCATGCCGCCTGCACTGGTTCGCTTTTTGCGTTTTTTTACTTATTTCGGTGTCGTTTATTTTAATAAAAACAAATAAGCAGCTCGACGAGATGATCAACGCTCATCAACTGCCTCCTGCCGATTACACCAACAACACCCATAAAAAGTAGCTATACCAAAAACAAAAAGCAAAAAAATGCGCCGTGAGCGAGAGAGCTTTGCGGCCACTTTGCACTTACCCCACTGCAGCAAAACACCTCGCACAGCCATTCCGCATAAATCAATGCGCACCTCTGCTGCCACAACGCCGCGTTGCATGCCACACCGAGCAGCGCAAATGCGCGCCAAATACGCCACACTTTCGCTCAGAGTACGCGCAAACTCCGAGCCGTTCCCCAAACCGCTCGCCACCCGCACCCACACACACTTGCTGCGCTCACATGGCCCCAGAAGTGCAGCCATGTTTATTTATGATGTAAACAAACCATTAAGTAGGAGAAATACGAGCGCAGTCGCACGCCAGCAGCGAGTCTTCGCCGTAGTCACTTCCCCTTGCGCCGGCAGCGGCGTTCGCAGTAGCAGCAGCGCAACTGTGCAGCCAGCGTTAGCTGCAAAACGCTTTTTGAGTATTCGCCGCCACCTGAATGTGCTCCACACGAGTCGCCCATGCAGCCGTCGACGTAAATTCGCTCGCACACTAATTTCCCGTGTGCGGCCACAACTGCAATCTTTGCCTTGTTTACGAGCTGTTGTCAGCTCTTTTGCGCACACGCGCCGCTGCGCTGTCTTCTCGCTCGCACAATGCTTTATGGCTGCCGTTAGTGCTTTATTGCTTGCGTTCTGTTGTTGTTGCTTTTGCCGCAGCCATTGATATATGCGCGCGCGCTCCGTTTGCTGCTCGCTCTCTTTGCTTTGTGCGGCAACTTGGGAGCGGGTTGAAGCCAGCGATTTGCTCTTTCGCCGGAGAAGCAGCTGTTTTGTCGGGAACATATGTTTGATTGTTTCTGGTTGCGGGAAGAGGAGGCAAGACGGCCAACTGAGAGGCAGCGCGAAGAAAATTGCGTTTGCCTGCCTTTTCGACGACGCGTTGTAGGAAACTCAACGCAATGTGATGAGTGAGAAGAGTCCATGAGCAACGAAGTCTCCGCCTTTTTTCTGGTATACGAAAAGTGTTTGAAAGTGTCGCAAAGTGACTTGAAGTAAAAATTATTAAAAACTAAATCAATGTAAACAATAAGTAATTCTCTTCCATTTACAATCAAATAACCTGAATAACAAATTTATTATAATAAATGTGTTAATTTTGTTAAATACTTGTCTCACGATTTTGCTAAAAATTGCATAAAGAACTTTCTACTTCTTCCAAAGCATTTGTCAATGTCATCGACTTCCAACACTGTTGTTTCAATGAAGCACTCAAAGAGCGCAATAAACGCCAGAAACTCGTTCGCAGTACACAATTTATCGGCTCCGAAGTACGCGACAGCCACGTGGTCTGCTGCCTACACCCATTGCGGAAATTCGCACTCTTTGTCGTCTTCGCTCACATCGGCCCACCAGAGCCACCTACTCTTTACTCAACGCTCCGCTGAACTCTGCCACTGCTGCTGAACGCAGGTCTGCTGGTCCGCTTTGCATTCTCACGCAACAAACCGTAATGAAAATTGTTTTATGGGCGTTTACGTTGTGCAAAGATTTTCATGAGAATTTATGCGCGCGCCTTGAGTGCAATTTGCTTGCCGAGTGCTTTTGGTTTTGGTTTGAGTGGGACTTGTGCAGCTGGAGTGAGCGTGCGATTTGAGTGCGCATTGCTTCCACTGCGAGAGTTGGTCTGTCTGGCTGCGTGTGCTATGGGAGCGATCATTGTATTTTATGTTAAAGTTGAACTTGAAATCCATTTCAAACGAGTCATCTAGGAATATTTACACTTCACACTTTTATTACAAACAAAACAATTGAAGTTATGTTTATGTCGTTTTGTAGGATTTCGAGTGTTTACAAGTGCAAGTAATGGTTTTTTTTCAGTAATATTTTTAGTGATACCTGTTCTTCTCTGACGTATGCAGAGAGATGTTAACTGTCTCATTAGGGATGTAGAACTCAAAATCGGCCTATAAATACAAATTTTTTAAAATTCTTAAAATAGAATTAATTGTTTGATAAACCATAAAGATAAATGATGAGGAATAAAATGATTAGAGCAACGAGTTTGAGATCACTTTTACTTTCGGTATGAACTACACTACTCTACACGAAAAATGCACCTACAAATAAATGTGAAACAGAAAATCCAAATTTTTTTTAAGAAGCGTTTTCGAAAAATCTTCGAAAACCCATTTTTTCCTTGTTGTTTCAGTTAAGAGCAACATATATCCTAAGAGAAACATGGGTATTAAATGAAAGAGGAAAATTGTCTCCTTTTAACTAAATTTTCTATTTGGAACTTTCAGAACTTTGAAATAGAATAAACTTTAGATGTACAGTGGGTGGCCAAGCAATTAGCTCGCTTACGAAAAATCTAAATGTTCATGTTTAAGTGGATCTAATACTACGTTTACATTGAACCAAAATGCTTAGTTTGAAATGAGTCATTTCCAAGTGTTTACATTGCCTCATTTTCATTGCACTTCATTTTGTTTGGCATGTCCTCTTGCCGCAGCTCATAGATCAGCTCTTTTCCGGCTTCTGACTAAATCATTTATTTCTTTTTTGCTGCCTCTATGTTCTACACACTAAGATATTTGAATACAAATATACTACATACCTTACATGCTAAGCATATTCTACATATTTGAAGCAGACGAAAATTTCCATTCAAAATTTCCATTTTGATAATTTTCGTTTGTTTTGATTTTGAACTGTCAAAAATGACAAAAGCTTTTGAAGCTTTTGAAAGAGCTTTCATTTTGTGATGCGTTCGATAAAATTGGTCATGTTTTATCGCATTTGCTTCGTCGTTTTGTTGAAATGAGTCATTTCGTCAATTTCAATTTGTATGGGGAAATGCGTGATTTGGCTTCGCATTTGAGAATTTTTGCCCAAATCACGCATTTGGGCTAAATGTAGGTTAGGTTAGGTTAGGTAGGGAAGGGTGTGTGCGTCCCAAGGGCAGCACTTCCACTCGGAGGCCAAAATGGCCCATTGTGAATCCCTTCATGGAAGATTCCGGAGCTAACCAGTGGCTCTCAGTTCGGGGCAAACCAGTTCGACCTCTTGATGAAGGAGAGTAGATCCGATATTTCAACTACTGCTGCGCAGGCCAAGTCTACCAGGAACCTTGACCCCAAGGTACGGAGTCGGCGTTCCTGCAGAGCCGGGCAGTGGCACAGGTAGTGTTGGATCGTTTCCACTTCTTCCTCATCTCCACAGCTTCTGCAGACATCACTGGACGAGAGGCACCATTTGACCAGCATAGATCCAATGGCGCAGTGTCCAGTGATGACTCCAACAAGCTGCCTAATAGAGGTTCGACTCAGGGACAGTACATATCGCGTTTTCCTCACGGAAAGGGAAGGCCATATTGCCCGGCAGGTACTGCAATCAGTTCTGCTCCGCCATGAGGACTCGATGTAAGTTTTGCTCAACCTGTCAATACGCAAATACAGGGCAGATATCGGAAGGAGCACAGAGTTATCCACTTCGGTGAGAGGCAGGGCGACCCCCTTTCTTGCCATCTCATCCGCTGCCTCGTTTCCTGCCACTCCAGAGTGGCCCGGAACCCAGCAGAGAGTGACTCGGTGATGTCCGATGCCGCGAAGTGCACTGCGACAACTCTGCACTACCTTTGATTTCACAGTCGCTGATTCCAGCGCTTTAAGGGCTGCCTGACTATCCACACAGATTGTGATATCCGTGGGTGATAATCCGCTGTCGCGGATTAATTCAGCAGCTTTCCAGATTGCATAAATCTCCGCCTGAAAGATGCTACAGAGGTCCGGGAGTCTGAAAGACCGTTGAGCCCCTAGTGCATCTGAGTGGAGACCAGCTCCTGTACCTTCCTCCATCTTAGAACCATCTGTGAATATGGTGATGGAGGCGTCTCTTATCACACTTGTAAGTCCCCATTCTTCCCTTGAGGGAAAGGAGGTAAGTGCGCGCGAATCAAAATCCAGGTATGGAATCAGATAGTCCGTGCAGGAATCTAATTGATGTTCCGTACCTGGCCTTGTAAATGACCTTAGGATCCCAGAGTGTCCATAAGCGTGCTCTTTCCACAAGTTGGCCTCTCTCAGCCTGAGAGCGCCTTTAGCAGCACAGCACTTAATGAACTGCTCTATTGGGTGGAGATGTAGAATCATCTCTAGGCCTGCCTGGGGGGTGCTTTTGACGGTTCCTGCTATTCCCATAGCCGCCAGTCTCTGCACCTTCATCAGTTGCGTCGCCAAGGACCTGGTGTCCGTGGCCGGCCACCAGACAATGGCTCCGTAACATAAGATCGGCCGAATGATCGCTGTATACATCCAGTGGACAATGCCCGGCCGCAATCCCCACTTTTTCCCGAAGGCCTTCTGACAGACGTAGAAGGCATTCAGGCTCTTCTTCACCCGCTCTTCCACGTTGCGTCTCCAAGAAAGCTTGGAGTCGAGTGTGGTGCCAAGGTATTTCACCTCGGGTGAGAGGGTGATAGTGATGCCGCTGAGTTTCGGCAGCCTAAACTCCGGTATCTTGTATCTCCGGGTGAACAGTACCATAACCGTCTTTGAGGGGTTAACTCCTAGACCGTTATGCTCTGCCCACCTAGAGAGTTCTCCTAAAGCAGACTCCATGAGATCACTGATGGTGGAAAGAAATTTTCCAGGGATCAGGATAGTGACGTCGTCCGCATATGCTACTACTCGCAGCCTCCTGGATTCGAAGATCTCGAGGATGTTGTTTATCACAAGCAGCCACAGCAGAGGCGAAAGGACGCCCCCCTGAGGTGTGCCCCTTGTGGTTAACCTCCTCACCGAGCACGAGCCTAGGCTGGAGTGAACCCTTCTGCTACTAAGCATATCGCTGGTCCACCTTACCACTTTCTCGTCCACTTCGAATTTTCTAAGTGCACTGATTATTGCCTCTAGAGTGACGTTATTAAAGGCCCCCTCAATATCGAGGAAAGCGGCTAACGTATACTCCTTGACGCTCAGCGATTTTTCGATCGTCTGAACGACCTCATGTAAGGCGCTGTCTACAGATTTTCCCCTGCAATACGCATGTTGCGTCCTGCAGAGTCCCCTGGACTGTGCCACTCCCCTGACATAGACATCCACCAGCCTCTCCAAGGTCTTAAGAAAGAACGATGACAGGCTGATCGGTCTGTAGTCTTTTGCAGTGATGTGGTTTGACTTCCCCGCCTTGGGGATGAACACCACCTTAACCTCTTTCCAGGCGCGCGGTACATAGCCCTGTTGGAGAGATTCCCGAAAGATTCGCACCAAGACTTTGACCACTGCCTCCTTAGACCATTGCAGCATAGCCGGAATGACACCATCGGGACCCGGAGATTTGTACGGGTTGAAGGTGTCTATCGCCCATGCCACTTTGACCTCATCGATAATCCCCCGAACAAAAGCATCCGGTCGTGACGAGTGCTGTCTATGAGGCGTGGTCGTCTCAACAACACTCGTGCAACCGGGAAAGTGGGTGTTCATGAGAGTCTCTAGAAGCTCCTCCCTCGATTCTGTCCACGAGCCGTCAGACTTCCTAATGCTGCTAGGGGTATGTGATGCCCCGGCTAGCACCTTGCGAAGTCTGGCGGCCTCGTTGACATTGTCGAGGGATTCACAGTACTTCCTCCAATTATCCCGCTTGGCCGCCCTAATAGTCTTCTTAAACTTATTAAAGCTAGCCTTGTAGGCTCCCCAGTCTTCTTCAGTTCGGCTAAGTTTAGCCTTATTGAAGAGACGTCTGGTATCTGTTCTAAGTTGTCTTAGCTCTGGGGTCCACCACACCGCGTTGGTTTTCCGTGGAGCTCGACTTTTAGGACAAGATTCATTAAAAGACTTGTTAAGCACTTTCGTTAGAAGACCAACTGACCTGTCAATGTTGTTTCTCTCGAATGTAGCGATCGCTTTGCGCGATGCCAGTTTCTGAGAAACTAGTGCACTGAATTTGGGCCAGTTAGTCTTTCTCGGATTCCTATAAGTTTGTGGACATCCAACCTCTATGGCCACTGAAAAGACTATACGGTTGTGGTCCGAGAACGAACATTCCGTCAGTACTTTCCAGTCGACCACGGAGATAGTGTTGGAGTCGGTAACTAAGGTAATATCTATGACTTCCTCCCTAACCCTATTGTGGAAAGTCGGCGTATTGCCTCTATTGCACAGCACAAGGTTAGAGCCTAGAAGAAACTCAAAAATTGACTCACCCCTACTGTTGGTGTCGGAACTTCCCCACAGCATGTGGTGTGCATTGGCATCACACCCGATGATAAGGTCGAGCCTCCGTGATCGGGCGTGCGCAGCAAGGTCCCGGACTTCCTTCGGCGGTGGTTCCTCCCCTTCGAATGGCATGTATGCGGACGACAGGATCAGGTCTCGCCCATCGCGTCGTTCGCATGCAGCCACACACAGGTCACCAGTACTGTAATGAGACAAAAGAAACAAATTAATGCACCTTCTGTATACAATACAGGCTCGTATCTTACCTTCACCGCGTGAATGAAGCAATCTAAATTGACCTGAATCTAACCCACAAACCCTGTTTCCTACGATCCAGGGTTCCTGAATTAGAGCCAAGTCAACTCCAGTCTCCTCAAGGAACTGCATAAGGTCGTGGGTGGCGGCTTTAGAGTGGTGCAGGTTTATCTGCACTACCTTCAGCCTTCCCTTGTGTGGCGCGCTCCTTGTTAGGGAAGCGAGCTTTGAGGGAACCCAAACCGAACTTAACAACTCCCAGGGAGTCCCGCAGATGGGCAAAGGACGATTGATCTACCGCGATCACGATGTCCTTGCCCGCCTCATTTTTACAAGTAGTGGAGGATACAATTCTCCACTCTCCTGTGTTCAGGCCACTATTCTGCCGGCCAATCAGCTTCACCGTGTCGGCGTCCTCCATAACTGGAGGGGGGACCCACAGTGTGACGATAGGCCGGAGTGGCAGACGGTCACGGGGTATGACCTCGAGTTTCGCCCCCTGCCAGAGGGGCTCAAGACCGCCGATAGTGCGCACCAAGAAGTTGAGGGACTCCTTGTTGCCACAACCGACGATTTTGACACCCTTCTGCCAGCCAGCGCCGTCGAAGTCAATTTCGCCGTCAGCCGCCTCGAGCATCGCTCGCAGAATGCGCGCCTCTACAGAAAGCCAGTTTTCCGGGCGAATTTTCCCATCAGGATCGCTCCGGTCCACCACGGCTATCTGCAACTCCTGTGGGGAAGAGAAGCTAGCTGAGGGCTTCAGCTTTTTCCCCTCCCCTGTCGGCTGATCGTCACCCGATCTTCCCCTTTTTACGGCCTTTTCCACCGTGGTGGAAGTGGGCCTTGAAGAGGTGGTGGGTCTCTGACCAGTCTCATTTGACGGGGCGACCGCAGCACTGTTTCCAGGCTTTGCCGTCCCCGTCTTTACTCCCATCCGTGCAGTGACGGAGGATGTGGCCTTGTTTCTAGGCTTTTCCGCCTCCACTGCACCTTCGGTGGGCCATGCAGCCGTGGCACTGTCACCAGGCGTTGCTGCAACGGCCGTGCATTTGGGCTAAATGTAAACGTAGTATAAAATAGTCTCCAAACGCTTTTTGTTTTCTTGTTTGCTTATTTTGTTTGTCCCACAGTATTTCTAATGGTGTTTGTGCGGTTATGTGCCGTGGGTGAGCACGATAACGGGACTTTGTTAGCAGCAGTATTAAATTGAACATTTGTTGCAAATCTGTAATAGTGAAGTGTGCATTTGAATTGTGAAATCATAATGAGAAAATCGTGAATTTTTGGGAACAAAATAAAAATAAAAACGATATATTGCAAAATACTCGCATTGGGGGTAGGTTTTTATTGTTTTAAGTAGTTTGGAACGGTGTATTCAAAAAATTTATGTTTTTTTTTAATAAAAAAAACTGAACAGTTCACGTTAAACATATCTCCTTATTTGTTCTGAAATTAAAATATACTTGAATTCAAAAAATAAAATTGTAAGAGCTTTTTTTTAAACATAAAAAGCGTTTGATTGCTTGAAGCGTGCTAATTGCTTGACCATCCACTGTATGTTTTCCTTACCTGAAATATTTTGGTCCTTAAAGTTCAAATGAGAAAATTTAGTTCAAAGGAGACAGTTTTTCTCTTTCATTTGATACCAATATCTTCATTATTACTCAACCGAAAATAGAAAAAAAAAATATTTGAAATCTGTATGTCCTTTTTTAAAAGACTTTGGGTCAGAAAATGAAAACTGACTATGTCAAGATACATACTATAAATTACCCCTAGTTTCACGTCTATATCAACATTTAGGTGGGTCCCGGCAAAACAAAAAAAAAATTTCGCATGGTGTAATAAATGTAAAGTTGGTGTTTTCACTCAGTGCTTCAATTACTTTGTCATTTTTCTTTCAATTATATTGATTATATTGATATAGACCTAATATTTGCTCAAATAATATATCTTTGATTTTAGGTTTTAAAACCAGAGGAGATAATTTATCTTATTAATAAAACAAACATTTGAAAATGTATGAGTTTTTAAATTGGTCGAAAAATTCACTTTTTTACAACTTTCACCGTCAGTAACTTCTCCAAACCTCATCTGGTTTGGATAATAATATTGCATATCGCTGGAAAGGCTAAGGTATTATCTTTTGATTGACAGACAGCTTGTGTAAGTCGGATGATTCGTTTATGAGATATGAGCTCATAACTGAAACAACAGGGAAAAAACTGTTTTTTCGAAGATTTTTTTAAAACGCTTCTTAAAAAATTTTTGATTTTCAGTTTCGTGTTCAGAAGATCAAAGTTAGTCTAGGAAATACTTTTGTTTTAAGTTGCACGCGGTTAACCCATTTTTTGTCGAGTAGTGTTACTCAAAAACTTAATTTAAAATGATTGCTTTTCATGGATATTTTGAAAAAAAAAATTATATTTTTTAATATATAAGTACTCATCTGTCGCTGCCGGCTTTCTGGCAATGCAGAGGTGTATTTGGGAAAACGTGGGATCTTTCCCCTAGCAAGATCCTCTGGATCTACATACAAAGCTATGATAAGACCCATCATCTCCTACGCATCGGTAGTCTGGATGAGCAGACTCTCTCTTGCAGGGGTCAAGAGAAGCTTGTCCAGACTGCAGCGCACTGTGGTCATATGTTGTACGGGAGCCTTCCCAACTACTTCTGGCCCATCTGGCTAGATGCCCTGGTGAGCCTTCTTCCACTTGATGTTTTCATCCAAGGAGAGGCCCTTAAGGCCATTCGAAGACTAAAACACAGTGGCCAGTGGTATGGCGCTTGTCCGGCACTGGACAATTGTGCTGGCACCGACATCGACCTCACAGTCATGACCATACCCCTCGACTCCATGCCTTCAAATGTCATACTAAAAAAGCGGTACATAGTGTTGCTGCCTGAGGCTCACTCCTGGGGATGAGCCCGGTAAACACTGCTTCCGTATATTCACGGACGGCTCCAGAACGAAACAAGGTTCTGGCTCTGGGGTCTTCGTTGAATCCACGGGGACTAGACGGTTCTTTGCCCTAGGCTCGCACGCATCTGTGTTTCAGGCAGAGGTGCATGCGATACTTGAGGCGATGAACTTTGTCATAGAAAGTAGGTGGAGAGGCCGGTCCATTTGTGTCTGTAGCGCCAGCCAAGCTGCGCTTATGGCCTTGGACAGCCCTCTAACCACTTCTATGCTAGTCAGGTCCTGCAAATCCAGGCTTAATTATGTCGGCAAATACAATAGCCTGATGCTCACCTGGGTCCCGGACACGCAGGAATTGCGGGTAACGAGACCTCGGATTCCTTAGCTAGAATGGGCTCTGACGCTGATTTTGTCGGCCCTGAACCTGTTCTGCCACTCCCATCTGCAGCCATCAAAGCCACTGTTAACGAATGGGTCACTATGACCCAGGAGCGAGCATGGCAGGCTGAGAGCGGCTGCAGGTGGACGAAACTTATGCTTCCTGCCATATCCGACAAATGCTCATAGTTTCTTTTGTCACTAGGCAGAAGGAACTGCAGGCAGATGGTCGGGTTAATGACGGGCCATTTTCTATGGGCAAAGCACATGGAAATGGTTGGCATATCTGACAGTGCCCTATGTTCTGCCTGTGGGGAGGACGTTGAGACGGCGGAACACTTCCTGTGTCTCTGCCCCGCGTTCGCTCGTATCAGGTTTGAGACGTTTGGCACTGATGTGCTAAGAAGCGACCACCTTGGCTCCTTGGCACCCCAGGATCTATCAAGGTTTCTTCGGAAAGCGGGTAGATTTAAAGCAGAGTAACAGGGAACAACAAGTCGTAGTACAATGGACGTATAATTGTCTGAGTGCTGCGTTTGCTAGATCGTTCCGACAAGGGGGGAAAAAAACAAAAAACTTATCTTAAGAAAGCAATTTTAATAATAAATTTATATTAAACTACATTCAAAATTTTTTTAATTATATGTTAACTGTATTAAAACTCAGGTTAATTGAACTGAAAACTCAAACACTTAACGATACAAATATTTTCAGAATCCATAAATTGTTTTTGAACTATCTTAATGCATTTTATTCATTATTTGTACTCATACTTAAACACTCAACGATGCATTGTTGCTGATATCCTTATAGCCAAAGTACTCGTCCTAGTGCCTCATTAACATGCAATATTTTCCATGGACAAGCAGTGCAAACACCTCCAGCCAGCCAGCATCTGCGGTAGGTAGAATTTCTTGTAGGCAATATTTTTTCAGCTTATTTATGTCCATTCACATTTGGCAGCGAGCGAGCGCAACAAACGTGAAAATATTAATTGCACACACGGCCGAAAAGGACGAAACTTGATCATGAAAAATGTGCAGTGCGCCAACTGACAGACGAGAACGAGAAAAGAGCACCGAACAGCAATATTGGCCAACTACACTGAATGAGCAGCCGAAAAGGCTTGGAGGCAGAAGGGGGCCATAAAGCAGCCAACGAGCCAAGCAGCCAACCAACCAACCAGCCAGCGAGCCAACGCCAACAGCGCGTCCAGCCAGACCCGGCGAGCATATCAATCTTGTGCTGCGCCGGGATTGGTGGCAGTTGCAGTGGCACTGGTTGAGGCGCTGGCTGTGAAAGGGTGCGAAGTAAGCACACCGAAAAGATTTATAAACTAACCTACACACACACACAAACACACACAGTCGCACTCGCATGCATTGAAGGAGCAGCGTGTAGCGACATGAGCATCAACTTTAAATAATGCCAACGCAAGACGCTCGCGCAGCGCGACGCAAATGCCTTTGTAAGTAAAATCTTGCGCCCGCTTACTGGACCCGAAGTGGGCGGGGGGAGAGCGTGCGGCGTGTGGCGCAGCAGCAGCACCGCAAGGAGCAAAGTTTATAAGTCACACTGGAGCCAGCGTGCAGGACGCAGGCGGCGAACAGTGAGCGGCGGGGCGCTGCAGTGTGACAAACTACAAGTTCGAGTATCTTAATGGGTTTTCTCAGCTTGGCGGCTGTTAAATGCGATATTAATTAATTGGACACTTAAGTTAACGACATTTCTTCGTTTGACTGAGTTTGCTTGCCGAGACCGCACCGCCAGCACACGGAGACAATTTTGATTAATTGGCAAATGGAGGCGGTAAGTTGAGCTGCGGTGATTAAAACGGTGTGATGGCGTTGGCAATACAGCAATTTGAGTGTCGGTCGCAGAGGGTGGTGCGACATTATGTGGCGTTTCTATACGATAAAAAGGTGCAACAATATTGTCGGTGGTGTTGTTATTTTAGAAGCGAAAGGAAATGGCGAAAATGTTCAAAAAAATGAAAGGCTTTCGTTGGACAAATTGCTTAACATCTGTTAAAAAAAAATTATTATTACGATTATATAGTTTTGAAAAAAAATATATAAATTTGTGATTGTTTATTTTGAAATTCTTGAGTATTAAATACTTTCAAGATTTCAATACTTAAGCACTGCAAATGCAATGTTTTTAAGAAACCTCACATACAAACCCCACAACAACTGCGTAATGAATGAGCCAAGTTTCAGCTGCTTCGGCAACGGCGAAAGCTTCATATTTCACACTCACACTCGCACACACACATACGGCTAACAATTACTTCCACACACGCATAACTCATGTGTACCGCACACAATAAAATTTATTTTAATTATAAACAAAAAGAAACACAACAACAATGAACAAGCCAAAAAGAACATGAAGAATGAAAACAAGTCGAGAAGAAGAATAAGACAGAAAACTACACAAACTAATTAACTGAATTTATATGAGCTCCCAAAGGATGCCGCAACGGGTTTGGGGAACGACGCCACGACAACAAAACATGGCTGCGAAGCACAAAGCCAACAATGAAGTCGCGGAAGTTGCAGCCACGAAGCGAAGCGACGTTGTGGCGCTCGAAGGCGCCTGTTGAAAGTGGCGAAAAGTTGTAGCGAAATTTGCCAACGCATTTTGTAAGAAAATTGAAAGAGTGACACAGACTTAAAAGCGGTGAGTGCGCCGCCCACTTGGCTCTTGAATGAATGAAGCATGGCCCAGAATGGGGAATGAGGCTTTTAAGTTTTCGTATCGCATACGACGTGTGTGGATTTGTATAAAAAGTTGTAAGAACTGGGCTTAAGGTGAACTTAAAAGTAGACTTAAGCCTTGCTAACTCGTTACTCTTTGGCAATAAGCTTGAAAAGTTGCACACGATCACATTTGAATTAAATCAGTGAGAATCATTTCACTTTTTCTTAATTGATATGAAATGAATTTCCATTCAATTTCTCTGTTTTTCAAATCAATTCAAATAAAACTTGAGCATCCTGCGAACATGCGCTTCCCAGCTGAAAGTTCAGGCCTTTGAAAATATTCAAACAATTGCTTTCCACTTTCCACTTTCCATCACCCAACCCTCCCAGTGTCCAAATTTCATTGTGCAATGTTGGGTGCACGGCAGCAACATTTGGCGTTGGCGTTGCTTAAGAATCAACCTTAAAACTTGATCCCTTCGGAGCCCATAAATTTCCCAGGCGGCACACTCGCACACAAACACCAAGCAGCACTGCGCGCACACTTTATTACGCAACAGAGAATGCAAACTCAGTTGGCAGCAATTTGGAGCGGCGGTCCACGCTCCTCGAGGTCCTTCAATAGGTGCAACGTGGCATGTGCTGCACATTTGCCGGTTGCAGCCGCCAGTGCGTTTGCGTGTGCAAGCTGCAAGTGTGCTGTTTGTTACGTTTATTAATTTACTGTAGTTTACAGCCAACATTTTTGGGTATTTTAATGTAAGCGTTGCCAAATTTATGCGCCCAACACTATTCGAGCGTTGAGGAGCAGCGGTGGCGGCGCAACTGAATGCATTTCGGCGTTGCAAGTGTGCGTACGCAACAGCCGGTAGTTTGCCACAAGTTGAAATATTTGCATGGCAACTTTCGGCATTGGCTGCTGCAGTTTTCGGGCAACAACCAAAGAAATTCTAAACAATTTTCTTTGCCTCTCGTTTTGAGAATTTTGCAGTGGCTTACGAAATGAAGAGCAGCACAAATTGGAAGATTTTTTCAAATGTTTACCGAGACTTGAGCTGACCAGTTAGGAAAATGAAATGAAAGTACAAAAAATTATGAGAATAAAAAGTATTGTAGCTATTTTACTTTACAATGGTGGAATTTTACCTCTCAAATGACATAAAAATCATTAAATTTTAAGACTATAAATTTTTTGAATTTTGTCTGTGGAGCGAATCACTGTGCAATGGCACAAAAGATGCTTTTAAAAATTTAAGTAGAGGTAGACCTGAATAATTTTTCATGAAAATTGTTTTTCAATTTTTTACCATATTTTTTATTATATTTTTTACTATTAACCTTTTCGACACCGAATTGTACTCTGCGTCTAGACATTACTTTTTGATATTTGAATCATGAAACACTTTTCTAAGAAGTGTGCATGCGACATTTGAAGTCGCCACGTCTCTTTGTTAGAGTTCTAGAGCTAATTTACGTTTGAACAATTTTAGCTTAAAACTAGCTAAACAAATTTTGTATCAATATTTTGTAATTAAAAAAAAAATATTCAAAATATATGAAAAAATACAAAATTATCACTTTTTGATTTTACTGAACCATTATTAAAGAAACAGGGTTTTTATCATAAGTGTCCAATTCGTAGACTGCAATTAGAACACAAACTTTACCTGATATCGCTGCAAATTATTGGAAATTAAATACATTTTGTATCAATATTTTTTAATTACAGAAAAATTATTTAATATTTATGGAAAAATACAAAATTATCAATTTTTGATTTGATTGAAACAGGGTTTTGATTAAACGCTTAAAATTCGTAGACTTCGATTAGAACACAAACTTTCCCTGATTTCGCTGCAAATTATTGGAAATTATTTAAGGGATAACAGTAAATTTTTTGTAATATTCTTTAAATTCACTTCTCAAAGTATTAATTTGTTGGTGCTTACTGAAAAATTAAACCCATAAATCAATCGTTGGTTTTTGCTATAAGATGACAAAAAAGTGAAGTTGCTTTTTGGCACACTTGGTGTCGAAAGGGTTAAATAATTTGTTTTGATATACAGGGTGGACCATTTAAGATTCGCAATTTGAATCGGTTATTAAAAAAACCTAATGAATATTTTTTATTTAATTATTTATTTAAAAATGAAAAACGATAGCTCCGAGGCGGCCAATTGACTTCAGAATTTCGGCTGATGATTCGATTTTCGAAAACGGTGCCCAAAAGTTTGATTGTTACGTGCCGGATGTTCATAAGCTTTCAGTTCTTGGACCAATTGAATTTTGTAAGCCTTCATACCGAGATCCTTATGCAAAATTCTCTTCAAAGAAGTGCGGGAAATTATCAATTCCTGAGAGCGATGGCGAGTTAAAGTTGATGGATGTTCACGCACATTTTCGGCTACAAAAGCAATGTTTTCGGCTGTGCGCACTGCCAGAGAACGGGAACGGGTTGTTTGATCCATTAGCGATTTAGTTTCACGAGCTCGCTTCATAAATTGATCCACAAACTGAGTTGAAGGCCAGTCTTTTCTTTAATTTTTTTTTCTACTTTCTTACAGTTTGGATTGAAAACTCTCTACTTTGGAAGTAAGTTCTCAATATTTCCCAATTTTATTGAAGCGTATAGCGTCCCATTTCGTAAATATCAAACTTTTAACTAAATTACGAACACAAATTGAATGACATTTGGACTGCTAGGTGGACCACACTGTGTTTCCTTCAGACTTAAAACTGACATTCTGTCTCACTATTCCCTCTTCAATAATTTGTATGAATATAATTACCCCCGTTTTTGTCGTGAGATAGTGAATAGATATGAAAAGTCTGTCTAAAGGAAATTTCTTTTTTCAAGAAACAACACAATAGTTATCAATATTTTATTAATAAATTTCTTATAAGTTAAAATCAGGCTAAAATTAATTATTTAAAATACATAAATAAAAAAATATTCATTATTCTTAATTCATTCTTTGAAAGACGGAAATTTTAAATGGCTAAAATGGCTCAAACCTAAATCAATTATTAATTTTACATGCAATTATTACCCCAAAAAAAAAGTCCATGAAGCAGAGCAAATTAAGTGCCGTACAAATGGTGCACCCACATGCGATATGGCTGCCCTGGCGCCCCTAGCGGCGCCGCCTCCTTTGACCACTGCGCACTTGGAGCGTGTGTGTGTGTGTGTGTGTTTGCTTTACGGTGAAAATTGCGCAATATTTCTTTTAAACTCACTAAACGCGGCCATAAAGATAACGCAAATATGGACCATATGAGGCGAAGGCGAACGCAGCGATGCCGTGGCGTGGCGTGCATTCAGGCACCCAGCCAATGTTGCAGCCGCTGCCACGTACAGAGGCCACAAAATCCAACAAAACCAGCAACAATAACAGCGGAAAAAAAAATTACAAAATAAACGGGTGAAAAAATTGAAAAGCAAAAATGCCAAATAGCAAAAATGGACCTTTTGCGTTGGCGGCATGTGTGCCGTGTG
Source organism: Melieria omissa (assembly GCA_963971225.1). NCBI lineage: Eukaryota > Metazoa > Arthropoda > Insecta > Diptera > Ulidiidae > Melieria > Melieria omissa. The sequence goes on from OZ020267.1 coordinate 4,089,809, forward strand.
TGGCGTGACTTGCCACATTGGTCAAGGATCAGGCAACGTGTAATACAACAGTGGCAAAGAACAGAAAAAAAACACGACCAGAAACGTTATAAACGATGTGCGGCAGTGCAAGGTGGCGAGCAGGGCAGAGCGCTCAGACAGTTGTAGCCCAAAAGTAATGAATACTCCCACACACACACACACACATACACAAATAAACACTACGAGCAACGAGCGAGCGACGCCATTTAACCCTTTTGTGTCAGGTTCCTTCATCTTAATTGTATAATTTCGTTTTGCCAGCAATTATTTGATAACAATTCATATCCGCCGCAAGGACGCAGGGCACATTGCATGTGGCTATTTGTTTTTGTTTTTTTTTTAATGTTAGCCAGCTTGGTGTGAATTTTGCGGTTAACTCGTTGCTTTGCAGTTTAGAGTTTATTTTGAACATTTTTATTGGACTTTTTTTTTGCTTGAACTGATAATTACATATGAATTTTTTTTTTGCTGATGCTGGCGTAGAGGTTATTTTTTTATGTTTTGATATCACAGCTCTAACTATGTGTTGGTGAGTTCTCAAAGTTCGGTTCAGCATCAGTTTGAAGCCACTTTGCAATACAAGTTGCTTTACATGTTGAGCTGCCCACCAATCCTTGAGTCATGTTTGTGTGGGTTTGGTGTGAAGAAATATGAAGAGACTGATTGAACCATGTTTCGGACCAACTTTCTTACAATCTTTCGGACTCAACCAATGCAAAATATGGAAAAATGTTGTAGCAATCAATGCCAAACTCAAGCAGAACTCTTCGTGACGCTTTTCTCCATCAGGAACTCCACTGCAAAGTATTGGAGTATAAAAGACATACAAACTTTCTTACCTACACAAGTACAAATATATTAAAAATGCTCAAATAATGTGTAATAATCCAATAAATCTTCTTCAAATTAAATTCTATGTTTTCTATTCAGAAAAATCAAGTCGTGCAACTCCCAAAATCTTCTACTACTTTGCTCCTTGCACATCTGCATACCTGACCGTTGGGCATATATGCAGAAAATATCACAGCTGACAAGTCTGACAGCAAAGGTGTTGCGATTGCATTTGCTGGCGATAAACATGAAAAATGCTCCCGGCCTCCATAGCGCTGCAGCAGCTCCAGTTCCAGTGAATTTTGTGTTCGCATAAAAAATGAGCTCAAAGCCGAAAAGCTGGCGGGGCCATCGATCATTTGCAAGCCAAGACTGGCGCGTACCAGGCAAATGCCCGCTGAATGTTCGCTGTTGAATCTGCGGCGCAAAAGCGCGAACCAGTTTATCACCGACACCAACCGGCCCGATCGCAGCCCGCACAGCGCTGATCTACACTGGCGAGCTGCTGATTGTGCCTCCCATTCCATTGCGCCAGACCATCGCCCGCCGCTCACCTCACCGGCATCCAGCCAAGAGCAACGAAAGGAGGCTGCAGCGGCTGTTGTGGCGGCGGTGGCGGCGCGTCAAGTCTGGGTGTGTCGCGCAACGCTCGGATCGCAGTGCGCATCTCTTTTGTGTTGGACATTTGTCAGAAATTAATCATGTTCTTGTTTGGAGCAGTGCAACATTTTGATAAATTAACCTGTACGACCAGGCGAGGCCGAGTTGTCATGTTCCGTGCTTGTTGTCTCTGGTCTCTGGCTGGTCGCAAGAAGCTGCGGTTGTCGAGGCAGCTGTTGCTTGGCGCTCTCTGCGACTCACTACTTGTGGCGATTTCAAGGTGGCAATCGAACGCCATGGTCCCATATGACAAATAAGAACTTGCACGGCACAAATAAAAACATTTAAATGAAAATGAAAGAAATACAATAAAAAATTTCACACTGGACAAACGACTTTGGTGTCGGCGGTGTTGTTGCACACCTTTTAAATGCTGCTAAAGCCTTGAAAGACAGCCATCTCACATGTATGTATTATCTCTTCATGCACATATATACATACATGAGAATGCATATGATTGCAAGCATTACTGTATGTGTGTGTGTGTGGAAGCACATGTGCTCTCCTGCAGTCACATGTGCGAGAGTACGAAAAGGAAGAATTTTAATTTTGGTGTAATTGTACGGACATTTGTCAGCCATGATGAATGTCGTGTCTGTGTTGTGTATAATCCCAACAGACTACAGGCGGCAGGTTGCAGGTGTGTGTCGGTCATTCAGCCGCCAGCGGACCTGCAACAGTTCATTTAACAGACACCAGGTAAGTGCGGCTGGAGTGTTGTTGTGAGTGTGAAGAATACAGCAGAGACAATTTCAATGTGAATGTCAAATGATGTTATGGATCTATAAGTGTACTAAACATATAAATGCTAATGGAAAAATATATTAAAAAAATAAAACAAACACTAATTCTCCAAATGCAAATTAAATTAGTCAAAGATCCAAAGCAATGAAGTCAACACGAGACAATTTTAAGTTAAAACCAACTTTAACTCTTCGCTGCATGGCATTGCATATATGCAATGTTTACTTTTCATAGATTTGGAAAGTCTTCTATTCAGCATTTTGCAGTCATTCATTCCATTCTTCAGTCCTGTATTTTATGTTAAAACGACGGTCGCCGTCGCTTAGCTGTTTAGGATTCGGATTACGAGTATACAGTGACGTCTGACCTTTGTTCGACTTCTCGTAGTAGCCAACACTGAAACAACAAGAATTATATGACAAAAATGTTTTTTCTTCATGAGTTTGTTGACGACCCCCATAGGACATTATTCCAATATGTTAACAAAACATATTCCCATTTAAATTTTTTCGATAACCCCACTAAAAAAAATATATCGAAAATTTTTAAGTGATCGTAATCAAGTGTCGCGGAGTGTATATATGTGTATGGAAGAATATATAAAAAAAAAAATACAAAAACTGTTTCCAAATGCAAAAAAAACTGTCAAAGATCCAACAATGAAGTCATCGTAAGACAATTTTAATTTTAAACCAAATTTACACATTTTCTTAAAACATGTTTGATTATTTCAGTTCCTTCCTTTCAGGGATCCAAAATAACAGTTATGAATTTTTGAAAATTCAAAAACGTTACCCATTTTTAACACTTTCGACCCCAAAGTTGCCTGAGAGCAACTTCACCTGTTTGCCATCTTACAGCAAAAGCTACGATTGATTTATGGGTTTTATTTCAAAAGGCGCCAACAAATTAATATTTTTAGAAGTTAATTCAATACAAAGTATACAAATTTCACTGTTATCCCCAAAATAATTTCGAATAATTTGCAGCGGTATCAGTAAAGTTTGTGTTCTAATTAAAGTCTACGAATTGAGCGCGTTTGATCAAAACCCTGTTTCTTGAATAATGGTTACATAAAACCAAAAAGTGATAATTTTGTATTTTTCCATAAATATTAAACGATTTTTCTGTAATTAAAAAATATTGATACAAAATCTATTCAACCCGTTTTAAGCTAAATTTGTTCAAAAGTAAAATAGCTCTAGAACTCTAACAAAGAGGCGTGGCGACCTCAAATGTGGTATGCACACTTCTTAGGCAAATGTTTCATGATTTAAATACCAAAAAGTAATGTCGAGACACAGGGTAAAATTCGGGGGTCGAAAGGGTTAAGAGATATTTATAAATGTTGGACAATAACTAAATATTATGAGGAAAATAATACTTTTTTCTTCATTTCGTTACACATATTTTTTCTGTTGCCTAACAACTATTATCCTTTTCATTTTTGCTTCTTTATTCTTCGAATACAAATTTTCATTATGATTATCTTCCTCCTATTTAACTCCTTTGGCCACTGACTCCACAACTTCTCTTTCACCTCATACAACCAGCATTCGTTTTTATTTTTGTTATTGCATTGTTTAAAATTAAATTATCAATTCGGCAGACACTAATTGAAATTCGTTACTTGCGATCACGATAAGTTTCGCGCATGTTCAGTCCACTTTCAATTTGACAGCTCGACAGACAGGTGACAACTCATAACTTACCGCCGCCACGATGTGCCATTGTGTTGTGTTGCGTCAGTGAAATATTGACATCGATCCTTTGCACACGTTCCGGTTTGCCGCTGGCAGCGCTGCTACATTCGAATTGATTTTCGAAACCGTTTCCAAATATTCGCAGTGGCGATCGTACATGGTCGTGTCCGACTTGCGCTTTCAGCGCACGTAACGCTGGCCGCGGCTCAATAGAGTACAATGTGCCGCCATCGACAACAGCAGCGGCGTGCGATGCAATTCGCGCATTCCGCCCACTTTGCATAAGATCCGCGCGAATGCATTCGTCGTGGTGCAATTGTTTTGGACACTGCCACAACGTAATTGATGGTATTGTCTTTTAATTCGTCGGCCTACGTGAGCGAAATGTCAAATGCGGCGGTGCGCAGTGCTTTGGATTTGACTGGTCGAAATGCATTTGGCAAGGAATAGCGCGATTGAGTGGTGTAAGGACTTTGAAAACTACACATTTACACAAAACACGAAAAACACGTTGAATTGAACTTTGGAATTTGAACTGCCTTAGTTTAATTTTTACTGCCATAAAGAAAGTACACATTTGTAAGGAGCACAGATGTCTCATGGTCGTGAAATGATGAACAAATTCAAAACTCCTTTTTCGTTCTCCCAACACTATTAAATTTAAATTAAAATCAGCTCACTTTCCACCAATTCGAGGAAGACGCATCCAAACAAATGCACACAAATTGACTACATAAATTATTCGCTACTAGTTGGCCGCATTTTGCTGCCGAAAGGGGCCCAGCAAATAATAAGTATGACGCCGCCAGCGTTGACACCCACTAAATTAAAAATGATATAATGTAGTCGGTTTGCGTGCGAGACGCAGTGTTGCGTCTTGGGGGAAGTTCCTTTAATTAATTTCCACTACAAACAACGTGCCATGAGTTGCAAATTTGCGCAAAAATTGCACAAACCAACACAGAAACAAGTGAATTGTTAACAAGGCAAAAACTGTCTTCACGCACACACACACAGATATATCTACAACAGCAACAACTATACACCCCATGCAGCGATAATTAACAGCTGCGCCGACAACAATTGCAAAGCAAATGTCAGCAATTTAAATCATTTTGACGCCATTATTCGTTATAAGTGTCACAATTTATGCAAAATTTTGAACAAAAAAATATACATAGTTCGAAATTCCGATCAACCAACTCGAAGTGAAGAGTACGCTATAGTCTGAGAGATGGTCTTTATGTAGATTCAAACTTCTCTATGCCATGTGATTTCTTTGTTTAACTATATAAGTTGTCATCGAAGTTCCCATTAACCAAATTACTGTAGTGCTCGAAATCCTTTAAACCTCCTTGGGAACTTGGGAAGAGATCGGGAGGACAACTATTGCTGCGTGATAACACAATGTGCCACTCTTCCTAGGTGATGTCCTTGAAATGACCATTGACCTATCCTACCTATCTACCTGCTTTAAAACCCTCAATAGAGATCCAGAGAACTTGGGGAAAAGTATAGCAAAAGTTATATTTAATAATTCGCAATAAATCCCAAATAATTTAGTAAAAAAGTACTAACTTTGACTGGTTTCAAAGGATGCTAAATTTTATCGATCTGCTCATGGTTCACTGCCTGGTAAAGGCATCTCTTCATTAAATGGGAATTATCAATAAAATTTACATGGCCGTCGCCGTAGCTCAACTGGCTAGTGCGTTGGGCCGCGAGTCAAATGCGACGCACGAATCCAGGTTCAATTTTGGTATTTAAATCATGAAACATTTGCTTAAGAAGTGTGCTCACGACATTTGAAGTCGCCACGCCTGTTAGAGTTTTAGAGCTAGTTTACTTTTGAACAATTTTAGCTTAAAACGGGTTAAATAAATTTTGTATCAATATTTTTTAATTACAGAAAAATTATTTAATATTTATGGAAAAATACAAAACTATCAGTTTTTTAGTTTATTTAACCATTATTAAAGAAACAGGGTTTTGATCAAACACGCCCAATTCGTAGACTGCAATTAGAACACAAACTTTCCCTGATATCGCTGCAAATTATTGGAAATTGTTTAAGGAATAACAGTAAAATTTTTGTAATTTGCTTTGAATTCACTTCTAAAATTATTAATTTTTTGGTGCCTTCTTCAAAAAAACCCATAAATAAATCGTAGCTTTTGCTATAAGATCACAAATAGGTGAAGCCTCTCTCAGGCAACTTTGGGGTCGAAAGAGTTCATATTCCCTTAGACTTATCTGGATAGCTTGAGACATAAGTAAGTTAATTCATAAATAAAAAAATAAGTTATAAAAAATATAAAATAACAAAAAAAAAAATATTTAGGTTCTAGAGGCCAACTCCTGTACTAAGTCAGTTCCTTTTATACCCAGAACAAACAGCTTAATATATAATATTATTAGTAAAAACGTTAGTAGAACGTAGAACGTTAAATCAGAAATAAAAAAATAAATTATAAAATAAATAAATATTTAGGTTCTAGAGGCCAACTTCTGTACTAAGTCAGTTTCTTTTAAACCCGAAACCAACTTCTTGATGTGCAATATTTTTTATAGTTGAACCTTTCCACATGCTATCAGACTCGCTGGCAGATAAGTGTTAAAGCAGATTGAAATCCAATAGTAGATTTTGTCAGATTTTCGTCAGTGGTGCAGAAAGAACTGCTAAAGCAGGTAACATGTTGCTAACGGCTCTATGGTCCTGGCTATTCAAAGTTCCAATGGCAGTAAGTAAGTAGTAAAGTTATTCAAAACTGGGTGTAATATCTCTTCAACTGGTCGAAAGAATTACACTGAAGACATTATGTAGTTAATAGTTGCTCAATTCAATTTGATCATTGAATCATTAGTGAGGTCCTGTCGACCAATCAACCTGCTGTACATTGCGCATTTCTGTATACATTAGTTTCCCAGTCACAGCAGCACATCGACCATATGATTCTGATTACGTTGGAATATTTCTGAACAGATCACACCAGATGCTTGAACCCCCCGCTTTTTGCCGCAATGTTCGGTGCGGTGCCAAACAACATCTTTCCAATTTGTCAAATTGACAATTGGCGCTGTTACTTGAATAATTACAAAGTCAGCAGCCAGCACACGCACACGCATACATAACGAAACGGTTGAGGCTGCGCCCCAAGAAGCTCTTAGCAAAATTGGCTTATTTGAATTTGAAATTTAAATTAATGCAAAAACCACAAAATGCCAAAACGTCTTTCAAGTTCTCGCGCTGCGCTCTTCGCCCGTCGCCCGTCGCATTTCACAGTTTTCCGTTGTGCCGCAATGCTTTGGGGAAAAATCTGTTGGGCAGCAGCGCTTCATAAATATTCGCATCAGCTACGCGCCGCTGGTGTGGTGTGGTGCGGCGGTAAGTAACATCGGTGGCGCGCTATGCGAGAAATGCGAACGCGATCTTTATACAAAACATGCTCGGCATTGCCGCATCGCTTTCAGCATGGGCCATGAGTTTAGGTTGAGCTGACGGGTGGCCGCATGGCTGCGGAACATTCAGCAGCTTCTATATGGAGCGCATACGCCCCGCCTTCGCCGTCACTACAATCGAACGCAGCTGCACAACAATCTTCAACCACCCCATTCCATTCCATTCGATGCCATGGCAGCCCATCGCAGCCCACCACGTCCACCGCCAACGCTGGCAACTTTTCCTTTTGCGACAGCAGCTGCGGGTCGGCTGGGGGTCGGTTTGGTGCGGAGACGCGCGAAAAACATCTTACTCGCTTTTTAAAATGTCCAATAAAAATTGCCGACACATTCTGGCCATATTTCTTCGGAATCCCATATAAATCACTGGCTGTAATCCCTCATGCTATCGTCGTCGTCGTCGACGCGGAGCTCGTTCTCAGCTCCGTCTTCCCGGCTGTAGCTGTGGCCGTATGCTCGGCGTTGCCTGACACACACACACATACACGCATCCCACTGCCTGCGGCAAGAAAGTTTTCGGCCATGGGGCCGCAACGTGCGTGCCATTCCTCGTCGCTGCTGGCAAATGCGCGCACCGGGTGGGGTGAAGCGCGGCGCACATTAATGCCTCAGTGCTTAAATTTGCAACTGCGTGCTGTGCGGCGCAAATGGCGTTTTTGTACTCGCAGTCAAATTAAATATAAACACGGGCGCACTCACTATCGAGAACAATGCCGCGCAGCTATTGGGCGGCAAAATTAAAAGCAAAACAAAAACCGCTTTGGCTTTATTTGTGGATTGCAGCCGAAGGATTGATTAATCATTCGATTGAAAGCACTTTCACCTAATTTATTGCAGTAAACTGCGGCTCAAAGGAGCTGAAAATCCATTTTCGATTTTCAAAAGTGGATTCTCAAAGCGTAGATAAAGACTTAATGTGGCCTTGAGATGTGCGAGGGAATTCGAATTAAGGTCATTTGCGTTGTGTTTTTTTAATGTGGGAACATTTTGCAGTCAATTGGAATGACTGCAAAAACTACTTTTGCTTTACTTTACTACTTTTGAATTGGCTTGGTCTGAGTTTGTAATTATGCACAAATTTAAAATTTTTTAATTCTTTAAAGCATCTATTCAGATAGATCTCAGATAGATAGAACCATCATCTATTAAGTTTTTTTTCGTCATCCTGCTATGCAAAGTATGAGTGGTGAAGAGTAATTTATATTATTTAAAAGCTCTTAGAACATGGAGATACTAAAGTTCCGAATCAGATAAAGGAAGCTGCTGTGTCTTCTCTCTGCTCTGGTTTTTTGCCAGAAACGCAGAAGAAACATTCGGTTTTTCAAGTCGTTGTGGATGGCTGCTTACACTTCCTACTTATGGAGTCTGTAATGGTTTGAAGAGTATCCAGGAGTATCGCTCAATTTAAAACTTACATCCTGGTATTGAACAAATTGGGGTTACCCATTCAGAAACCATTACCAGGTAGTTACCTATTAGGGATTGCAATCCCGGACCAGTTTTACAATCCCGGGATTTTCGGGACTGAAAATCACAATCCCGGGATCCCGGCATTTATTTCGGGTTTGAATATATTACTTTAAGGAACTAGCTCAGACTTTTTTTCAATCAAATAAATTATATCTATGTATTAAATACAATTCTGTGTACTTAATTTAAAACTAAGAACAAAATATTTATGAAAAATAACTTAAAAACGCATTTAATTGCCAAATCACCTGACTAACCTGCTAAAAAGGCATCTCTCTGGTTCAATACAAATACATAAAATCGTATTATGTGTAAATCTTGAAGTTTTGGCCATTCAAAATATGTAGTGAAATTCGGTGTGAGTAATAACTATCAATAATTTAAGTTTCGCTATAGTTTTAATTCTCAAATGCTGATGGTTTTATATTAGCTGTTTCTTTCTTTATCGTCTTATTTACACCATTTTCCATGCGTATTGTGAATGTTACAAGTCACATTAGTGTAAAGAAGAGTTGCTTGCATGTTTTTAGAAAATTCTGGTTGTTTACTTTTTTGACTGGATTCATTTTTGGGAGCGTAAGCTTGTTTGCACTTCTGATTTTGGTTACTGGCAAATCTGTACTGGAAAAGTACCAAAACAGCTAGTGTGTACAAATTTGTAAAAAGTAGTTATACGCAAAAAGAGCTATTGTTGCATTAAGGGGGAATAACACCTTTGAGGGTCCGAAAAATTGCTTTTTTTTTTTTGCTTAAATGACACTTTTATGTATACAGAATATAATTCCATGAACATTTAGTCGGTGAAGACCTTTTTCATGTTGAAAATAGCCATATTTATACGTAGCTTCTATGCGCGTGGAGATAAACTAAAAAACTTCAAACTTGATTTCTGAAAAACACCTTTTTTCAAACTGGTGTACATCAGAACTCCCACAATTTTTATCAGATTCACTTGAAATCAAATTTTTTCTTCTCTCAATAGACTTTTCCATGGAAGTACGTAGCCATTTTTTAATTGAACTGTTAGTTTTTTTTCGGGAACTCATTTAATGCAAGATTTTTGAGTATAAATGTTACGTTTTTTGTTCAAACGAGTGTCAAATTCACAAAAATTAATATGTTTCAAAAATCCTACGTACTTCCACAGTTAATCTATCAATAATTAATAAATATATTGGATTTTTGTTGTAGGTCACACCAGTTAGCCGAAATCGTGTACACCACCCGGACTCACATGACGCAAGTGGTCCCTTAAAACGGTCTGAATTCAGTGTTTGTTTATTGATTTTCTACTTAAAAAAATTTTTTTGTAAAACTTGAATGTATAATAAAAAGATAACTAAAAGCCTTTTGTCAATAGCTCGATTTCTTATTCATTAAAAAAAATCGTAAAAAAGAGGCCGAAATTCAAGCTTCAAGGTGTTATACCCCCTTAACACTTATTCAAACGTCACAGGCAATGGGCAATTTATTTTCTGTGTTAAATAAGAAGGGTTGCATTTTTTGAAATCAACGTAACAAAAGCAAAAAGTAAGCTTTTTTTTTGTTTCGATCCCGGGATCGGATGTTGTCAATCCCGGCATTTTTCGGGACTGAAATTGTCCGGGATCCCGGGATTACGGGATTTGCGATCCCGGGATTGCAATCCCACATTTTGAAGTGATAGGTACATCACTTCAAAATGTCGCGAAGTTTGATGCCATTTGATCGCCACAGCTCAATACACTTTTGATAAAATAAATCTTTGTTGGAGTTAATTTTAAGTTAAGTTTTAAAAATTGTAGTTTATATTTTAAAATAAATAAATTAATTTTGTATTTTCAAAATTTTTCTTTCACCTTTTTACTGTCACTTATAATTTTTAAATTTAGCAAACGTGATTTAAATAAATAATATGTAAAATAAAATAATCAAAAACATAAACAAATATAATAAAAAAATAAATTAAAAAAAATAAATAAAATAAATAAAATAAATAAAATAAATAAAATAAATAAAATAAATAAAATAAAATAAAATAAAATAAAATAAAATAAAATAAAATAAAATAAAATAAAATAAAATAAATTAAAATAAAATAAAACAAAATAAAATAAATTAAAATAAAATAAAATAAAATGAAATAAAATAAAATAAAATAAAATAAAATAAAATAAAATAAAATAAAATAAAATAAAATAAAATAAAATAAAATAAAATAAAATAAAATAAAATAAAATAAAATAAAATAAAATAAAACAAAATAAAATAAATTAAATTAAATTAAATTAAATTAAATTAAAATAAATTAATATAAAATAAAATAAAATAAAATAAAATAAAATAAAATAAAATAAAATAAAATAAAAGAAAATAAAATAAAATAAAATAAAATAAAATAAAATAAAATAAAATAAAATAAAATAAAATAAAATAAAATAAACTAAAATAAAATAAAATAAAACCAAATAAAATAAAATAAATATATAAAAAAAATAAATTTAATAAAATAAATGAAATAAATATGATAATTCGGTAATTATTGAATTAAAATATAATAAAAAATCCACAACTAAAAATTTTGGATAGAGTAAAATAAAAAAACTTTTGTAACATATCCTAAAGCATAATCTGTAAGAATTTTCTACTAAATGGTCTATACGTTATTTTAAAAAAGTATTCATTCAGCTCAAAATCAGGTTGTGTCACTTTTGAAGTGGGTGTGCGATATGAACAAAAGCTATTTAGTAAATCAGTATCGCAATCAGGACCACATATCTCACGATCTTCAGCAAGAAGGCAACTTTCTTTCTCTATGGACGACAAACATAGCCTTTTTAAATTTGAAAAATATAAAATACATTGTTTTGTAGAAACCATTGTTCTCAATGATCTTCAGTGCATCGCATGAAACACCAGTCACAGTTTAACATAAGCTGCTAAAGTGAAAGTGAAGTCTTTTGCACTTCTACACTCTAATAAAACAACCCATCGATTGCATAATAGCTGCAGTGATTAAAACTAATGGCAGCCCATAAAACGGTTAATGCATTCCGATGACAGGTGCCATAAATATCGATAATTATTAAAGTGAAATTTACATTACTTTCTGTCTCGTCTGACCTTGAACTCATATTTTATTTGAGCAACTGCAGTCATTGTGTCATCAGCGCCTGGAGCGGCGGTCAACCTAAGACACTTCCACTTTTCGGATTTTACGCGCCGCCACAGGTAGCGCACATCACCTGCCGCCGCCGAACAGCGGAAATATTGCATGCGACTTTTGAGTTGCTGAGTCTTATGGTCCATAAAGAATTCCAGCATTTGACATGGTTCATAATTGTCATGCTGCAACCGTTAGTGCAACAATAAATGCCATAAAAATGTTGCACATTATCGTTCAGTGTTAATAATGAGCACAGTTGGCTGCATGAAAATCTTTCAGAATGTTTTGTTCAGTGAAATTCCACAAATGCTGACTTCTTCAATACAGACTGACAGATTGGGAGGAAGCCTTCGAAAGTGGTGCGTCTCTTTTCATTTCTTATTTACCAATACAACTTATATACTTGTTTTACTTTCATAATTATTTATTTAAAAATATTTATACAACATTGATAAAATACCTGTGCTACCATTTCGACAAAACTTACTGGAATTCAGAAATTCGCAAAATAAAACAAAATGCTAAAAAAAATGTAAGAATGATATTAAGTTCAACTACTTGCAAAGTACTAAAAATCAAATTCTTTACAAAAAAGTTTTACAAAATTAAAAAAATTTAGTGATTTTCCATTCCATGTGTTTAGAAAATGTGCAAACTCCACACTCGAGTCGCAGAATTCAAAATACCGCAGCAGACGTCTTCAAAGAAAAAAAATATGCATGAGAAATTCTTTATTTTTGCTGAAAAGTAAAAAGTGATGCCAATTGCTCGATAAGATTGGTTAATGCTGCCAACTCGAGTGTCATAAATCTCTGCGCTAAGGATGTCACAACAAGAACAACAAACACTGCAGCGCTTTGGAACGGGAGTTGGTGGGGACGTGGAGCCGGACGGCTCTGCAATTCGTGCTCCAAGGCGACAGTGCGACAGTGTGTTGCGATGTTGCAGCGTTGCGGCCAGCGACATGATTTCGCCTGACTGCGCTGATTTATTTTCACAGTTTGCAGCAGATTTTTTGATGCAGTGGCGCTGCAGCAGAAGACGACACACACACACACGCACAAAGATGAACGACATCAAAACAAATGGCGACTGCTGGCAGCAAAGGCTATTTAGAACAACTGAAAAAATATATATAATACAACAAATTTGAAGAAAATTGAATTTGCTTGAATTTGGCTGCGTTCTGATGTCGTTGTGTGGTATTTATATAAATTTTCTCTTTGCTCACAAATGACTAAAATCAAATCTTCAAAAGGTTTCCATTTGTTTTGTGTTGCTCGATTTGTTTTCTGTTGCTATGAATTCTTATCGGTCGACAGCAAAAACAAAAAATAAATTTGAAAACCAAATTTTAAATCTCACACCGCAACACAGCAGTGCCGACTCCACCTTATCTGCCTGTCTCGTTGTATCGGTGTGTCTGCATTTGCTGTTTTATTCCTTCTTCCACCCCTGTCACTGTGATTGCGCACATAAGTCAAGCATTTGGCCCATAAATTACATTACAATCCTCTAATTTGCTTTGTTCCATAGGTGAAATCCTTTTCGGGTTTTATTTTTGTTGGTTGTTGTTGTTGTTTTTGTCGAAAACCTCTTTAAACCTCTTAACTATTCATGCAGTCAGCCATTGCATCGCATTTGCCGTAGATCAAGTGAAACGAAACACAGACGCGTTTGAGGCAATCGAGAGCAGGAGGGAGGGATGAGCTAAGGAAATTTGCAGCAACAACAACGCAATGGCAATGGAAAAAGATTGGGGATTTTCAATTTCTTTGTATTTACTTTGCGATGTTTGACATGCACAAAGGCTGATTTAATGGCATTCAAACATTTTATATATTCGATTTCGGGCTCACACAAAGGGATTTGAAACTTTCGTGCAGCAGTGGGTGAGCATAAATGGAGAAAAGTATTGAGGAAAATGGCTAAAGCATGGATTTCATTTGAATGTACCATGGATCTTACGATGCAAATATGAAACTGAGAACTGCGAAAGCTCCAATTAATTTTGTCACAGTTGTGTATCAGAGATTTGTGTTTGTTTTTCATTAAAGTGAACTAAAAAAAAAAATTGTATGATTATAAGTGATATGATGATAAGTGTTTCATGGAGATTCTTAATAATAGGTTCTCGAGGCTTCGCAACGTCTAATTTTATGCGGTTTGGGGCTATTTGATTTTGATTTTTACTTTGTAGAAACCCAAAAGTTGACAACGTCACAACTCCGATCATATGGGAGCCACCCTCTGGTGGGGAACTTTTAAACCTTAATTAATTTTGTATTTTTTGTACTCAAGAATGTTGCCAATCGCTGAAAAAATAATTCAAATTGGTTCAAAAGTTTTCGAGATACAAGGTTTCCTGTCTTAGTTAACTACTACATTTGCAAGTGTGGAGCCAAGGGCATAGAAAATGGCCAATTTTGTAAGACAGCTCGCTAAGACTTGGATATAGCTGGTCGGTATGTTTGAAAGAAACATTGGAAGGGAAAAAAAATCGGTGTCAGTCGTACATTTGATGCGTCTGGGTGCAACCTGGGAGCAGTGGGAGCCTATTTGGTAAAAACGACCATTTTGTATGGGAGCCCCATTAAGGGTTGGAGATGGGGTATAAATATGTTTGAAATAAATGTTCAGTGGATAAAACTAGTGGGGGTTAGTCATAGATTTTAATCCTCTAAGAGCAACTTCTGACCAGCTGTGCAGCAATTTGTCGTATTTCCAAGCTTTTTTGTTAACTTTGAACTCGATGCGACGCCATTTAGCTCCACTCTAGCCCCAAAATTTGTTGGTTCATGTACTTTTTCACCCAACCTCATAAAATGATAGGGTGCGGAGCATCGAAATCGAAAAATATCATGTCTAATGCACAAGGAATTCGAATGTCCTGTCTTTTGAGACAATATATGACGATGTTTGTATATGAACCTAAGAACTGAGAAAGCACCAATTAATTTTATCACAAATGGTATGAGAGATTTGTGTTTGTTTTTCATAAGAATAAACTAAAAAATAATAAAAATTGTTATTTTGTGCAAGGAAACAGAATTTTGTGTCGTTTGAGGCAAAAATCTTGACTTTTTTACACTAACATGGGATTATTGAGTTTTTTTCCCGTAGGACTACGGTTAAATGCTATTTTACCAAAAGTCATTTATATTAATTTAGCTCTTACAGTGTCCAGGATATTCAAGGATACAAATTTAATTGAGGTCCTCATATCCTTTTTCATAAATTTTTTCCAAAAAGGATATTGCGTCATCGACTTCATATCATTAGCTTTCATTTGACGTAAAAATTATTCCTTTATGACATTTGAGTCAAAAGATATGATGTTTTAAAAGTTTCAGTAAGCGGCATTAAGCCGCCATCTTTAAACTGTATTAAGAAAAAAAACTCGAACATCCCGGGAAAAATCACTTGACACTTTTTCATCTACTGAGGTCCTCTATCGAATGAGACGGGTTTGACCTTGTCCCATTTTTCAGTGTTGCACTGTGAACTTTTAGTATCTAAAAATTGAATCAGGGCGCTCACAAGATCTTCTTTCGAAAAAATATCAAATCCCTGCTGGCCTAACCTTGGATCCTTGGATCTAATTCTACTTCATTTGTTGTTGTATTATTATGAACTTGATACAACAACAGCCATCAGTTAACATTTAAAATGAACTGCATTAATACAACGCACAGCACAGTTGATATTTTGTTCAGTTTTAGCAATGCAATCGAACACACACACACACACACACACACACAATCGTACACCCACGCCCACATACACAAACATTAACACGCAGCCACGTTCACGCCAATCTTGAGCACACGCGAGCATAATTCAACTCGCATATTGCACAAATTTGTTCTCTATAAATTTTATAAAAAAAAATAAATTTTAACCAAAATAAAAGGCATTAAAACAACAAAAAGCAAAGCAAACAGCGAAACATGAAACAAAATGAAATTTTCGTGTTCGTGTTATTTGGCGCAGTTTTCCGTTTTCAGTTTTCAGTTCCCAGCATCGAAATGGGGTTCGTGGGTTCTGTGCTCTCCGCCCGCTTCTCGCTTGCACCGCCCCAACACAGGCCTCGGCGGAAAAGCGAAATAAAGCAAAATAAAACAAAATAAAGTAAAGGAAAAAAATAAAATAAAATGAAAATACGAAAAAGTCAAAACCGAGGGGGAAAAAAAGGAGCTGATACTGACTGAAACTATGCTCGGCGAGAGATAAAGCAATAAATTCTGTCAGAAATTTAATTTGATAATAAATCTTCGCTTCTAGCGTTTCGGAATTTATTTTGGCTCACATACACAGTCACGAACACACACATACACGAAACACGCACGCACACAGCAACACAACACAACAACACAGCATCATACACTCACCAAAGTTCGAGGGCGTCAAAGAGACAACAACAACACCAACAAAACCCCCAACAACACAAAAACCCAAAGGCAAAAAAAAAAAAGAAATAAATCGAAACGTGCGTTTATGCCAGAAATGAATGAACAGAGTGCGGCCACGGCTGCCTTTGGCCGCTGGAACATTACACTTATGGATGTGCACAACACAGCCGCAGGACTTGGGCGCACAAAGGATGCGCTGACGTCGTCCGCGTCTCTTTCACTGCGCCGTAATCTGCGTTATAATGAAGGCACGCACACACACACACACACACAAATAAACACCGGAAGTCACTCATATGTGCACAGTCGAGCGGCTCTACGCGCTTTCAGTTGAGGGTCTTTGTCGCGCAGCGCAGAAATGGATCCGACACTCAGGCTTGGGGTCCACAATGGGGTGACAACAATAACAACAGCCAGCACACAGCGCCGAAACACTTTCACTGCGCATTATTCTTGCGCCTTTGCACACCTTTCCCCGCTCAGCGCCTACGCTGCGCTCGCTGCTTTCAATCAGGCGCGACACCGATCCCAAGCAGCCAGCCAGTCAGCCCGTGGGCCGGTCGGCCCATCTTTTCCCTTATCTTTGGGTTACGTTTGCCCTTTCGCTCCTACCCCGTTTTCCCCAGCGGTGCCCACTTCTATTGGCTGCCCAACTGCTGAAGCAGCTTAGGCGAAGATTCATGCGTTTTGCGTTTGACAAATGTCGAGCGCTGTGCAGGTCGTGCAGGTCGCTTTTGTCTGACTGGCGGCGAGTGCGTTGCGTGGGCACTCAAAAGTTTTCGGCAAAATGTTGAATGCCCTATAAACATAATTTATGAGGGTAGGAGGTGGAGAATTGAATCGGTAAGTGGAACTGGGCCTGGCTTGCAGGCATTGCGAGGCCAGCTGCAAATGTGCCACTTGAGTTTTTGTTTTTGTTTTGCCTTGTTTCTTTTCTCTTTTCGACTACGAAGGCGTCTGATTTGACACAATTTGAAAGTGATAACAGCAACGGGAAGCGGCGGAGGTGTGGCGAAAAGAACTTTCATTTTTAAAGTAAACTTGAGGCGAATTCGCTGGGAGTAGAGTGAACTTTTCAGGAAACAGTCTAGAAAACACCGTGCGAAGACAAATTTTACACATGAAAAAATGAAACCAGTAATTATTTTTGAAAAAAAAACGTTTATTGTGAGGAAATGATTACAATTTTATTCTTCAAAGTAATGGCCATCGCTAGCTACACATTTTTCCCATCTCTCAGGCAATTTATGGATGCCTCGTCAAAAAAATGTTTCGTCTTTTGCCTGAAACCAATCATCGATCCATTTTTTGGCTTCTGCGTGAGAATTGAAGCGCCGTTCCGTTAATGCGTGGCCCATCGATGCGAACATGTGATAATCCGAAGGCGCCAAGTCTGGTGAGTAAGCCGCATGAGCAAGAGCTTCCCAGTTGTACGATGCAATCAATTCTTTGGTGGCTCTAGTGCGGTGTGGTGGTGCGTTGTCATCGAGGAAAATCACTTTGTGTTGCCTGGCTTCATATTCTGGGCGTTTTTGGCGTATAGCACGGTTCAAATCGGCCAATTGTTGTTGGTAACGTTCACCGTTAACCGTTTCACCAGGTTTTAGAAGGTCATACCATATGACACCACGCTGGTCCCAGAAAACACATAGCATGGCCTTCTTTCCGAAGCGATCTGGCCTTGCGGTCGATTGCGCACTTTCGCCGTGGTTAACATACGATCTTTTTCGTTTGGGATTCTTGAAATAGACCCACTTTTCATCACCAGTTACGATTCGATGCAAAAACGACTTTCTTTTGTACCGGGCGAGCAGCATTTCACAAGTGGTTTTTCGGTTTTCTTGCTGCCTTTCAGTCAGTTCATGTGGCACCCATCTACCGACCTTTAAAATTTTTCCCATTGCTTTTAAACGTTTTCCGACGGTCAACACCCAATTGTTCTGCGAGCTGTTCTTGCGTTTGGCCATCATCTTCATCGAGCAATGCTTGCAATTCGGCGTCTTCAAACTTTTTTGGTGGCCGGCCACACTCCTCGTTTCTCACATCAAAATCACCACTTTTAAATTTATTGAACCACTCGTTACACTGTGTGCTACCAAGAGCATGCTCGCCGTAAGCTTCTACAAGCATTCGATGCGATTCAGAAGCGTTTTTCTTCAAATGGTAACACAAAATTAACTGTGTCCGCAAATCGTAATTTGTAGGCACGTAATCCGACATTTTCCGGAGCGTCAAACAATGCGTTGTTGGATGAAACTTGACAAATTGTGAACTGAATATTGTTGACATATGACAGAAGAAGTAAACATGACATTTGGTACGGTTCCGAAGTTTATATATATTCGGCTATTTACCGCTAGATGTCGTTACCGGTTTCATAGGCGGTTTCGATGATGGTTATGTGATGCTGATGAATAAATTTAGCCTTTTACTCAGCCCAAGTTCTGCCTTTCCAGTTACTATGAAATGTTTACAAAGTAACGAAAGTAGGAAGCGTACTACGTCTTGAAGACTTTAGATTAGACATTTATTCTTTGCTCTGTCGAATACTTTTTAATTTCAATGTCTCATCACATTATTAGATATGTGTACAGAAATTAGAAGTTTCATGAAGCAGAAACCGTTTTTAGTGAGATTTGTCCTTGAAAGAAAATTATCTGAAAGAACTGAAGGTCACATCACAATGAACTTCCTAGACCGATCCTCAGCATAGTTGGGGTCAATTCGAAGATGCTAAAATGAATGCTAACGACAATCAAAGAAAGTAAGAAGCGTATTACGTCTTGAAGACTTTAGAAATAAAATATATGTTTCACAAGAGATAAAATTTCAACTTTTTTCAAAGTGATACGTTCCACAATAACAATGATAGATTGCGAGGTAAGCGATAAGAAACTTCTTGACTATTTACGCAAATATTTCTATATCATGAAAGATATTTTTTTAAAACTTTAAGACTACACCTGCGCATCGACTTTCCCCCTCCTCTGTCTTGTACTCGCTGCAATATTGTCCTCAATGAATGTCAATAAATGTCTGGCCGTATGCGTTGTTTCTGTTGTTGATGGCTTTGTTGGTTGTGGTCTATTAATTTTGTTAAATACAAAAAGACCGAATAAATTTTTGTGTTATTTCTAATTGATTTATGGCAATAAAAAATTATTTGATTTTCCACAAAGCAATTGAAAGCGCACCAAAGCGAGCCAACAATGTTCAAGTGCGGCAAAACACGAGTCTGCGAAGAAGAAAAATAAGAAGAAGAAGCAATAGAGCAGGAAGAAAGCCAGGCGCCAACGCATACAAAGTGAGGCGAATGGAGCAAATCAAATTCATACATTTGTGTGGCTGCTGGCGAATGTGCGTCTATGTATGTGTGTGTATGTGTGTGTTTGAGTTGAAAAGCGAACGGCAGTGCGACTGTCGAGTTCGGCCAGGCCAATATTTCTTAATACACGCATGGAAATGAACAGGAATTTCCCCAATAAAAGTTCGATGTCGTAAATTAACTGCAGAGCCCCGGCTGCCACTGTTCGCTGTTGGCTGCTGGTTGCCGTTTGCTAGTTGTTGTTCTTGTTGTTGGTGTTGGTGTTGCTTCTTTTGCTGCGCTGCCATTTTGGCACAAAAAAGTTTGCGCCACATTTGCAGCGCGCTGGGGTGAAGCGAGTAAGCCAGCAAGCCGGCACCACAAGGCGAGCTACGCTCAGAGTGCGCGTGTGTGTGTGTGTTGGTGGAGCTGCGGAAAGCTCATGGTCGCTGCAAGGAGATATGCGATCAGTAAATACGTTTCCGCTTTGCTGCTAATGCATTTCCTATTTAGTTTCCGGGGCTTTTGATGCCCGCACAAGCGATTTGTGTGGCCAGGCGGCGCCTGAATTCAGACCGGCAGCGCCGTTGAACTGAACGTAAACATTGCCCGGTGGTCGGACGAAGCGGGACGCATTAGGTACACGCTTCTGATTATTCAAGTTTTGCCGCACTGTTGGCTGCTTACTGCTGGCATTTACATTTTGTTGCGATTTTTTTTCTAAACTTTGTAATTTCATTTATTAAATTTATCACCCGCAGGTGCACAGCGCCAACTTCTACAGTTCGTTCGTCAAAGTTCTCACTTCTCGCTGTGCTCGATGGTTGGCGTCGCGGCTGCTGCTGAGCTATTAATCTCACATGGCGCAATGCAAAACTGTAACACTTTGATATTTACAAATCATTGTATATCCTTTTCGTCCTGCGCTGATGATGTAAGCTACGGACGGCCAGTGCCAGAGAGCGGAGAGGGGACGCAAAACGGGCCGGAAGACACAGGACGCACGGAGATAGATTTATGGGTGAGCAGTAGACAAAGTGTCTGTGGTGCTGGACGTTGCAGTGCAGTGCAGTGCAGTGCAGGCCAACAACAACAACAACTGAAACAATAACCAGCAACAAGAGTAAGAAAGCACAGCCAGCGAAGAAGAAAGTTTGCAAAATCACTGAAAGGCAATGAGGCGAGGACGATGAGCAAAAACTGTAGTAAAATAATTGGATTAAAAAAAAAATAAAATTTAAAGAATAAAATATATAAGAAAAAATCGTTGAATAACACCGAGCGACAACAATGTTTGTTTCAAGAGGAGGTATTCAATTTTTTATATTTTAAACTAATAAAGTTAGAAGGACGAAATTGAAGGATGTAGTAGTGTCCATATTAGTCCTTAAGATATTTAATATATCTATATATCTATATCTATATATCTACTAAAAAAACTATTGGAAATTTGCAAGAATATTCAAGGATCATGTTTTAAAAGGACACTTTTTTATCTTAAACTAATAAAGTTAGAAGGATGAAATTCAAGAATGTACATATGAGTCCTTAAGATATAATTAAAAAAAAAAATTGAAAATTTCCAAGGATATTTAGGGATAAGGTATTAAAAGAACATTTTCAATACCTCTTCGCCCTTTTGCACCAAAACATTAAATTTTCTAAGATTCTCTTTCATTTGATACCCATATTGTTATTCTACAATGCGCTCAATTTAAAATACAAAATTTTTAAAAAAACATGTCCTTGAAATTTAAAAGTCCTTTTATAAAAAATTCTGACGTCAGAGAGAAAACCTAAAAATGCAGTTTTACTACATTTTGCCCCTAGTTTGATTTGAAAATATGGGCAAAATTAACTTTACTGTTTTGCAGGGTTCTTAATTTTTAGGTTCAGAGAAACTTAAACATGTTTTCTAGTCATTTTCAAAAATATTTGTTGCATACTTTGGGGCTTAGCGTAGAGTGTTTTACTTTAAATCAGTGTGTCTTGGAATAATAAACACAACAACAACAACAAATTAACATTATGGAAGTTTTAAAGCTCAAAAGTGTTGTCCTTGTTGAATTCTACTTGAAGCTCTATAACCAAGTTACTCGTAGTCCCCAAACCAACCTTTAAGTACGAGTATCCTTTTGATCAAGCAACTGAGTAGTCCTGAGTCCCTTCTCAATCGAAAGATTTTGGAATCATTATAATTGCCATACAACTATTTCATAGGTAAGGAAAATTATCCAAAGATTGCGAACATAGATTTTGTGATCGCTCTGAAAATATGACGAAGGCAGTTATAGGTTTAACTGGGATCTTTTTGTCTCTTTGGTCTTGAATAATTAACACCACAAAATATAGAAGAACGGTAGCTCTGACTCAGCTGTTGAACTCAAAGTCGAAGAGCCTCACGCTCAAACCAGAGTCTAATTAACAACAAAACCAGTGTTCCCAATTCCACAATCTAGTTTCAGGACAATCTCCAGTAGGTGGATGAGTCTGACAAGTTTGTGCTGGAGAAATATGCACAATGCATTCGCTACCTGTGACGAGCAAAGTTGCGGCAGAAGAAAGAAACAGCATCCACAAGTTGCAACTTGCAACACACACACACACATACACACCCAATACGAACAACAAATATTTACAAACTTCAACAAAGGCAACAAATATGCTCAATGCCCAGCAAGGAGCAAACAACAAACAACAGTCAGCAGACAGTGCCACGATGCTGCCAGCAGTATGAAAGCGCAAAAAATTGTTTTGCTGCATTGTTGGTGGTTGGCGTTTGCCATTTGCAGGCTTGCAACAAAATGCAATAAAAGGCAAAATGGCGCGTCTGCTGTGGTCGAGTGCGGTCGGTGGCAACAAGAACAGAGCAAATATGCAGTAAAACTTGCAGCGGCCACCAGAAGTGGGGAATGTTGCAGCGTCTCAGCTCAAATGGAAGCTTCGACTTTTACGCCAACTCAACGCGTGTGGATATTTGAAGCGGATACCGGAAGTGCTCGACTCGACTGACAGGAGCATAGGACAACAAAAACAGTCAGCGACAGTGGCAAGGAAATATGCTGAAAAACTACACAAACTAAAGGCAAGAAAAACTTGCAAAACATGGCATGAAAGAAACCGCCAAGATGGCAGCGCAGGATGCATGAATGGAAGATGGAAAGGAGCGAGGGAGGATGGGAGGGAGATGGCGTTGAAATGTCGTTGCGAAATGAAAAATCTGCGTTTTATGCAAATGCAATTGCCAGGAGAGCGGCAACACAAAATGTGGCACAAGTGGCAAGTAGCAAGTGGCATGTAACCAAAGCCAAGTAGCTGCAGACTGAGGCAGGATTGAAATATATATTGAAAAGTAGCAAACATCTGAGGGAGAAGCGCGATTTTTTTTCAAGAAGGAAATCGAGTGTATGGAAAATATAGAAAAAAAAACTGCAGCGGCTGCAACACTTGCAACCTTTTTGCGCCAATAGTTGGTTTTAGTTTTTGTTGATGTTGTTGCTGCCACTCGCTGACTTAGTGCTTCCGGCGTGAGGAAGATGAATGTTTGTCGCTGCCGACACCAGCATGACGCCAAGTGTTGTCATGGCTATGGTTGTTGTTGTTGTTGCTGTCGAGTTTTTTGTTTGCTGATTATGTTATTGTTGTTGTTGTTACAATTACTATACACACACACGGTTGCCAGCGTGTGGCGTTGGCGCAACGGCGATGGGGCGTTAGTTTTTAGTTTGTTGATTTAGCGACCTGTGACAGCAGGAAGCGAGCAAAAGTGCAAAGTTCGCATTATGTGCAACTGCTGCATTTAACATATTTAGATAATCGCATGCATGTGTGTGTGTGGGTGTCCTGTCGCCAGGACTGCTGACTGCAGCAGCAGCGCCAACAAAAAACGCCACATTTCCGCTGCGCTGCATTTTTTGGTGATTTTGCATTTTATTACAAAATAAAAAAAGCAAGTGGCAACAAAAAAATTGCAACTCAACGTATTTTACAAGCGAAGAGCGCGGGGCGCGGTGCGGCCATAATTGAAATTGCTGCTTAATGAAGTTTAAGTCCGGCCGTGTCGGCTGTCCGTGCACACATATTTCAGCAATTATGCGTTTTCATTAAATTTTGTGCATACATCATGGCGTTGCCACCTTTTTTCATTGCATTTTATGCATGCCTATAGTTGTGTTAACAATAATAAAACAACAAAAAAAACAGAAACCGAAATGCATCGGGAAATTGTTGCACTATGCGAAGCGGAGTCAACAATTAATGCGTTGCTACTGTGAGCTGTGGTGTGCAATGTGCAACGATGTGAATTCAATGATACAATAACAATTTAATACCAACAAAACAACAACCCCAATAACAATAATAAAAACCACATTGCTGGAATTCGATCGCGGCCACACATGAAGTACTCTACGCAATAGACGAACATGGCCGAAAGGACGCGGTCGTTCACTTTACAGCAATGATAAAGGCAGAAGAATCATGTGGGTAGTGACGGACCCATTTGCCAGAGAGACTAGCTGTACAAGGTTTGGGATAAGGATAGGTTTGAGTAAGAGTTTCTCCTGAAAAAGCTCACTTAGCCCTTTTGCTATTTTGTTGCCATATGGCAACATGCTACTTTGTGGACGTCTGAACCCTTTATAGTTCCAGGAATACATTTTTTTATTGATCCTTAGAATAGTTTGAAGTTTTCGGAAAAATACGAAATTAATAAACTGAATATTTAAGTTTAAAAAAAAAAATTATACAGGTTTTTTAAATGGTATATTTTGATAAAGAAAAGGAAGAAGAAGCAGACAAATTAGATCGGGATTAAAACAATATTTTAATTTTCGTTATGCGTAAAAAGTTTCATGTTTAAGTAATTATTACAGCCACAGCGATGTGGTTGCTCTCATAGAAAACAACTAAACATTTTAAAATTTCTTATTTTTTCTTATTTTTTTCCTAAAACGAAAAAATTTAAATTTAAACTTTCCCCAGTAAAAATCGGTAGTGAAGGGTTAAGCGCTATTAAATGGCTTGTTGTGATATCTCTGTGAGATAACTCTTCCTGTACGAAGAAGAATCCTGAAGAATCATGAAGGTAGTGACAGATCCATTTGTAAGGTCTGGGATAAGTTAGGTTTGAGTAAGAGTTTCTCCTGAAAAAGCTCACTTAAGCACAAAGAAATGGCTTGTTCTGATACTTCCGTGCGATAATCAGTCTTTCCCTGTACGGGTCTGCGATCCGCAAGGATTCCGATGTGAAGTTCGTCTCAGTAGATTTCAGCTCTGACCCACGTCTTGATTGAGCATTTGACCATTTTGTCTTAAAAAACACAAATACACATCCAACCCATAGACATTGTTTTCGGGGGATAAGCGAATTTTGCAGCAAAAAATACGATTTTTTAAACACATACAATAAGATAGATGTGTTTTTGAACTTCCAGAAGTTTCGAATTTTTTTTTTAATTTTTTGGAAAAACAAATCGATTGCATTTGAACAATGCAGGTCGATACTGAAGACCCAACAATTGGTTATATATGTTCTAAACTATTTTGTCTCATATCTGCGAAAATTTTTAGGCTCTACGAAAATTGCCCACAGAAAACTACTGCACCTTTAACCTCAAAGTTTATAGAGAGGGTGTTAAAAATATAAAATGCAACAATTGCGCAAAACTTTGTGTAAAAAGCGCTGATATAGCAGCGACAGCGTATGGAGAGCAGCGTTGCTGGAAGCGGTTTGAGTTGCACGCGGTGCCATACCACATATTCGAAACGCACAAATGGCGCCGAACTGCTGAACCGAACTGTTGCTACCAACGCTGTTGTTGTTGTTGTTGGTGTTGCAAGTGCGTTTATGGTTTGATGATTTACAGACGCAACACCAATAAATATTCGCACGGCCAGTGCACACGCACGCACACAGAACACAACAGCAACAGCAACGCACATAACACACACACACTCACAGTCTTACGGCCGACTAGCCGAGCAGTCGGCCATTACACATTTCACGCCGCACAGTTGCAAGTGCGATTTATGCCGCACGGCACATATTTCATGCGAGCAGCCAGCGAGCAACGTGCCACATGTAAATTTATGCAATTATTAATTTTACGCGCGCCTGCTTGCCATCAACACCGCCAGTCAGCCAGCCAGCCAACCACCCGACCGAGCAGTCAGCAACTCACACACGCGCTGTAGCCGCCGATCACTTGCGAGCCTACGTGGCGTATGCGCAACACTACAATTTCCCCAAACTCTGGCTGCACACTTTCGCTGTTCAGTGGCCAGTTGGACCGAGGCGAAGGTGCGCAGCAGAAGGTCACAACAAGTACAACAAGCATTCAGTGCCGCACATTCAACATTCATGAGCCTCACATCTGCAACAACATCAACCGATGTCCTTCCACCTGGTTTCAACCACTCAGACAGTTGTCCAGTAGTAGATGATGAACTCACTCACAAAAAAGCACAAAAATAATGAATGACCAATGCATACCGAAAAAGGAATAAAAGAGAGAAAAATTACGCGAAAGCGACAGCAACAACAATTGGCGTCGAACAAACTAAACAGAAGTAAAAACAAACCAGAAAAATTCTGCAACTCACATTCGGCATGTGCGAAAATGAACTCTCGACCTCACTTTAGTGCCATCAAGCACTCGCTTCATCACAGCACTGCTCGAAGTGGACTCCTGCTGGGTGTCGGAAAGCAGTGAAATTGCCTCAACTGCGTCAACCTGCCGCCAGTGTTGTCCACTCTGTGCGGGCTTCTGAAACATTGGACAGCGACGTGTGTTCGTGTATCGCCATTAATTTGCCATAAAACAAAAATGGACTCAAATTTGTAGTTTCCGCCAGAGCGAAAAATGGGCACAAAACTGTGCAAAAAAGATGAACAAAAACGAACTCGCAAATATCACCAAACCACTCTGTCATGTTGAGGAAGCGAACGATTGGTTGGTGGTGTGGCTGGGCGGATTAGGTGTATGGGTGAAAGTTTGATGGTACTGAGGAGAACAGCGAAAAGAATTCCATGCGGCAATTTATAGCCGACACACACACACACACAGCCAAGTGTGGTTGTTGTTGTCGATCACAGAGAAACAAACATGATAAAAAGTAACTAAAAACTATTGGGAACGTAAAAAGAAAATTTGCAGAAAAAGAAATTTTCAACTAAAATTTGTATAAACTACAAATGCATCGAGTTTTAACAATTTTATATTTAACTTCGGTTCAAACATAAATTCGAATTCGAATCAATATTGGTTTTTAGAGATATCGTCGCCTCAGAAAACCAATGGCGTATATCTTACTAGGCTCAATGAAACATACGACATTCGTTTTCTGATGCGACGATATGTCGTCTTTCTACGATATTAGCAACTTCAGTTAGATTGAATAGATTTACGTGATTGCACTACTTACTTGTGGTTTGAGTCTGAACTGAATTGGTCATACATTTTTGTTATCGATAGTTCGTGCATCACTTTCGAACACACAGTCATCCGAAAAGTATGCAACACTTTCGAATGTTGGGAAACCGCGTCGCACTAAGTAGAAACACAAAAATTCTACACAACTAACTTTAATTCCTTGATTATTGTAGATTTTTATTTCAATTACAAACAAAATATATGTTTTTATTTTTAATTTAACCCGTTCGACCCCGAATTTTACACCGTGTTTCGATATTCCTTTTTGGTATTTAAATCATGAAACACATTCTGCATCTTTGTTACAGTTCCAGAGCTAGTTTACTCTTGAACAATTTTAGCTTTAAACGGGTTAAATAAATTTTGTATCAATAGTTTTCTATTACAGAAAAATTATTTAATATTTATGAAAAAATACAAAATTATCCCTTTTTGATTTTTTTTTAACCATTATTAAAGAAACAGAGTTTTTATCAAACGCGCCCAATTCGTAGACTTCAATTAGAACACAAACTTTCCCTAATATCGCTGCAAATTATTGAGAATTATTTTGGGTATAACAGTAAAATTTTTTTAATTTGCTTTGAAGTTACTTCTAAAAATATTAGTTTGTTGGTTGTTGGTTAAATCAAATTCATAAATCAATCGTAGCTTTTGCTATAAGTTGACATTTAGGGAAGCTGCTTTCAGGCAACTTTGGGGTCGAAATGGTTAAAGAGAAATTATTTTCATGAACTCTTTTATTGATTTTAACTTCACTTATAATAATTCTGTGGTCAAAAGCAATAATCGCTTAAGTCGACTTTAGAAGAAATTGAGTTATGGATGCCACCACGTTCCCTTGACTGTGCTCTACGTTTGTGTAAAATCGGGGAGTTTGTAACTTCAAAATAAAAAAAGTTATTAATAAAAACATATTCGCATTCCCATAACGAACACACTGCGCGCTAAAACTTTCAAACGAGATTGCTCGATACAGCAATTTTCGACTTAGGCGGTTATTGCTTTTAAACCACAAAATTGTGGCTCATTGAAAATTAGCTCAAAAATTACGTAAGGAGAAATTTATATGCATTATAAGAGCACAACAACAAATGTTATTTAAAAAAGATAATTTCCTGAGAAAGTTTTGTTATACATACAGTTACATAAGTTAATAAAAATTAGAATTTTTTTTATTCTTTTACAATCTTAACTTACAATCAAATAAAATCAGGTTTGAAACATGACTTAAGTGATTTTTTCGGCTGTTTTCTCAAAAGGACATGAAAAGCTGCTGACTCAATAAGTCGTTATGAACAACTGTAGATACCTCTAAATAAATAAATAAATTTATGAAGAAACTCCCAAGTACAACGCAAACTGCTGTGTGACGGTTTTAATGTTTATGTCGATTTTAAATGCTTCTATACATTTATTCAGCAGCCGAAGGTTTCTGCTGCCAGTGCTGCTAGGTATTTATTTGTAGAATATTTACTATTGTACAAATATTACTATAAAATAAAAAAATAAATAAAATTTATGAATTTGCATAATTGTATAATTTTTTTTTAAATTTATTTCAAGACATTTTTTTGTCTTAACAAGTTGTCCGTTCAAGTGCAATAAATCCAATTAACATCAAAGACACCCTGTGCTTGTTTGTTTGCAGCGCCATCTAGTGTTCAGTAGCCCAACAAAATGTCCATACACATGCAAGGCACATGTCTCGGCTAAATCATTGAAACATGTTGCATAGTTTCGGCAGCAAATGCCAATTGGGCAACAATGTTGTTGCAAAAGAATGAAGCTTCGCAACAATGTTTTGCTTGTAACGTTTCCTACGCATGTTGCACTTCTCAATGCTTGGAATGAGAAAACAGTGAATGTAAAAATTCATGCTGCCCTCCGAGCAACCCCTCACCAAAGTAACTGTTTATTTATGTAGAGCCAACGCGATAGGAGAAACCATGGGAGCTGCTGTTAAAAAAGTTGAAATTATAACTTTTCGATCTAAATTTGATAAAATAATCATGTAAGATTGTCTACTAGAGAAGTTTACAGGAAAAATCAAACATTTCAGAAACTTTTTGGCACGAAGTATCTGTTGTTTCACATTGCTATTCTCGTTGAGAAGAGTGTAGAAAAGTGCAGTTTTTAGTATTTCTTTAGTAAAACTTGATGGCAACAGCGCATGGATTTATGAAGTTTGTGATAACTTTGGCCAATGTTTCAGTGGTAAGATTAGCCTTATATGTGGATTTTTGGTCTATAAAGTAGAGTTGGTAGAGTAGTTTGAAGAAAAGGAGAATCATAGAATTTTTAGAAGGAATCATCATAATTGCTTTAAAAAACTAATCCGCAGGGAAACTTGAAATGGAACATAACTCAACTGAGTCTCCCTAGTGTGTCGGGCAAACCTTGGAGCACATTCTTTGCTTTTATCCGGCTCTTCTTTAAGTTAGATGGGGTCTTAGGTTGCTAGGATTATCCGCATCTAATCGATCACTTTTACTTCGACTCGCAAATCTGCCTAAAATCTGCCTAAAAGCTTTTAAATTGAATCCTTGTCCTTGGCCTTGAGTCCTTGGCCGCCCATGTATCGCCCATTGATCCACAAGACTGCTGGCGATGCCCGTTGTACAAAATAAAAACAATGCATTGTTGTTGTTTTTTTGTTCATTTCACTTATTTACCATTTCACTTGGTAGCTGTTTTATTTAAATGTAATTTTTCTTCTTTTGCAATTAAATTAAATTACTTTCACTGTATGGTTGTATGGTATTTATAGATATTTATAATTTACAACTTAATGCTACACAAAAAAATTAAACTATCTCCTCTCACATTATTTTCATTATTTTCATTACTTTCATATTTATTTTCTTCATTATTTTCGTTTTCGTTTCTCTGTTGCTGGTTTGCTTTTTTTTGTTTGTTTGTTGGTTTGTTTGTATTCATTTTTTCGTATGTAGAGTTTGAATTTATTAATTCAATAAATTGATAAATATAAATATTTATAGTTCATAATAATAATCGTCATCATCATCATTATCAACATTTGCTGCTTCTTCTTCTTCTTCTTTGTTTCTCGCGTCATCGAAAAACTGCTTTATTTACGTATTTGCTTGTGTACTTTAGCAAATTGTTGTTGTTGTTATTGTTGTTGATGTTGTTGTTGTTGCACAACATAAATAAATAGTTGAGTCGTTTTTTTTGTATTGTATGAAACTTACGTATGTTTGTGTGTGTGTGTGTGTGTGTGTCTTGTGGTTATTGTTGTTGTTGTTGTTGTGTGACAAATTGTTGTCGTAGCTGAACATTTTCGACATTTCTGGAAATAATTTATTTGCAAATTTCACAAAATATAAAATCTCTACGTTTTTTCTGTTGTTGTTGTTGTTGTTTCATGTTTGAGTTTTTGTTTTGTCATTCATTAAATGTTATTTTGTGGTAAAAATTAGTAGTTAGAGTATTTGTAATAGAAGAGTGAAAAGTATAGCCATAATTTACAAGTTTTAACGCTTCTTATTCTTCTTCTTCTGCTTCTTCTTCTTCTGCCACTTCTTTCTGCTGTTTCAGTTTTTACGTTCGCTAACCCAATCAATCATTACTTCAATACGACAATGAATAAACTTTACGCCTACGTAACTATTTAGTAGAGAGAGATAGAAGATGGGGTATACTTTTTATTGTTGTTTTTTTTGTTGGTTTTTTTATTTTGCAATTTTATGAATATTTTCAGTTTTAGTTTTCTGTTGCTTGTTTTGTTTCGTTGCAGTTGTCTGCAACTTTTGCCTCACAATCATTTTTACGTATATTTGTTGTTGTTGTTTTGTTCTTCTTCTTCATTAAATTTTTGTTTTCTGTTGTTATTGTTGCAATAATAAATCGTCATAAATTTCACATCTAAATTTCTGCTTACACATACAAATCTACGTTTTCATTTCATTTCTTTAGTTTATTTATTGTTTAATTTAAGGTTAAGTTTAATGTTAATATTAAATTTATTGGTTGTTTTTACGTATTTTAGTTTCACATTTTTCACATGGTTTTGTTTTGTAATATTCTTTGTTGTTGTTATTGTTAAAGTCTTACTCGCTAGTTACGTATACATTTTGCTGAAGGATTCTGTTCCAATGTGTTTTGACATCGTTTCTTTGTCTCAAGTTTTTCTAATTTTGCTTTAAATTTCTATGAATTTTTCTCTATTTTTTAGATTTTTTTTAATAATTTTTTTTTTTTCAAAAATGATTTTTTTGTATATATGTTTTGTTATTTTGAGTAAACTTTCTTTACAAAATTAAAATTTCCAGTGAGAGTGATTTGCTTGTGTTTTATTTTTCGTGAATAACTCGTCAATTGGTTATTAGTTACCGGTTCGGCGTTATTAATTCTTGCCGTTGTTAGACAAATTTTGCAAAATACTTATTTGTTGAATATTCTAAATTTTCCTAACGCTTTCTAAAAGCGTTACATATTGACAGCTTTCGAATTCTTAACACCGAACCAGTTAGTTATTTGCGCAATTCGTAAAGGCTAAAGTATACTTTCAATGTATGCCATTTCATATTTTACAACGAATCTTTTACGTATACGAAATTTGGTTGCTTCCTAGTTCGATTGTAAGCGAATTCCTAATCACTGAGTGAAAATAGTTTAAAAAATTTTCAAATAAGAAACTTAACTTGTGTTCTGAACTGGGGGAAGTGTTTTGCAGACTTTTTTTTTTAATTTTTAAATGAGAAAATAAACCATGAGCTGTGTTCTGAACTGGGGAAAGATTCAAAATTGAATTTATTTAAAAAGTTAAATTATTTTGTTGCTTAAAATCATATTTTAACACTGGTTCACTAACACGGCAGTTGAAGAAGATTGTTCGTGGTTTGCTGGCGTGGAAATATAATTTATTGCAGAACTTTCTGGCAGAACGAGGAAAGAAATTGCTTGTTCTTGCTCGCCTTAGATATTTGTAAAAGGTATTTTCATGCTTTTGCTCAAAATTTTAATACCTAACCATACTTTTGTTCTGGAATCAATACAACATTTCACATATAGAGACATGTACTCTATCCACTGGTTTGGTGTTTAGAAAGACAGGACTTTCAAGAACTGAAGTTGCTTGTTCCTGCTCGCCTCAGACATTCGTTAAAGGTATTTCCATGCTTTTGCTCAACTTTTCAATGCCTAACCATACTTTTTTCTCTGAAATCAATGCAACATTTCACATAAAGAGACATGTACTCCATCCACTGGTTTGGTGTTAAAAAGGACAGGACGAAGTATCTGGCTATAAGTATGAGAAGTATGATTCGAGTTGAGTTAATGTGACATTGGAGACTTCTCACTTTTACATAGATCGGGTTTATTTTTATTTATAGTCGATCTCTGATGTCTACGCTGTGTTCCTGTGAACATTGCATGTGATGTGAGTAGCGCAAACATAAATTTTCCATGCCTATAGAAAAGCTGAAAGGACACATCTTGAAATTGGTCAAACCACGAAATTTTAAATTTTATTCTTTTTTTTTTCAAATTCATAATTTAATAGTTTTCTTTTGTTTCGATTTACTTTTGAACTGGGAACTTTTGGTAAAAAATTAAAAAAAAAAAATCTCAGTGAATTTTCTGTTTAAGCTTCGAACTGGGAAATCTTTGTTGTTGCCATTTGGTAGCAACAGCCATTACACGATCGTTTGGTTGATCATTTGAAAGGGGACGTTATGTTATTTGAACTTACAATTATTTTTATTACACGCTGCAAGCAGCATTTCTTGCGTTTTGCTACCTTTTCGTTTTTATTTTTTTCATTTTTGCATAACATTTACAAACGTTGCATGCGCGACAAACTAACATAAATACACACAACTTCATTAATATATTTTCAAATATTTTGTTGCTTGTCTTTTTCAATAGTTTTAATGTTTTTCTCATATTTAATATTTTTTAATAAACTATGAAAATATTGCACCTAAAAAAATTAAAACACACAAAGCCAAATGTTTTTCGAAAAAGCGAAACAAATGAAATTCATGTTTTTAATGGCTTCGAAAATATCTAAAATAATTACAACTACAATGTGAATTTTGCATAACACAATTTTGTTAAATTTAAATAAGAGTACAAGTTAAAAAAAAAACAAACAAATATTACGAGATCACGTCGACATTGACAAAACATAATTTGTACACCATACCAAAACAAGTTTGACTGAAGCGAGAAAGTTTGAAGAGTTTGAAACGAAATGTTTGAACAGTTTGAAGCGAAAAAGTTTGAAGAGTTTGAAGCGAAAAAGCGCAAAAAATATTAAAGAAAGAAAGGATAGTTTTTTACAAAAATATAAATTAAAAGTTTAAACGTTAACGGTGAAGTTGAAGGGTTTCTCTCTCTAAAGGATCTCTAAAGGAAACGAAATTTTTCTTTTGATACATAGATTTATTTTTAAAATTTTCAGCGGCCACATCTTTTGTACAAGTCATTAGATACTTTTGATGCTTAAAATTCCTTTATCTGAAAAAGTAACGCTTCTTCTTGAAGCTTTTTTCACAAACTTTTATCACAAATCACAAATCGACTCCACGCCTCGAACCAAAGTCTCTGACAAGTCTGCCAAATGCAGCAGAATTCGATGAATCAAATCTACTAAATAACATCAAGAAGACGCATCGGTGTAGGAAGGTTACAGCATTATGATACACGTCTTCGTCTTAAATCTGGTCCAATCAATCATAAAATAACCAAACAACTTCCGCGACAGGACAGTTCATTGGACCGTCGGAAGACGAGCCTGGCAGCTTTGTTTCTATGTCATAGCTGCGGTAAGGTGGACGAAGAAAAGACTCATCACTTTGGCACCTCATTTCTGATTGACTTGGCTAACCTGTCAACCGACGATAACAATAGCTCGATTCATCAGGGAGTCACAATAGCTTCTCTCTTCCACCCAACGAGGCTTAGCTTGAGTGTCTTACTTCGTCTAATACAACTTGCAAACCTGGTCTTTGGAGCAAAGTCTCTGACAAGTCTGCAGAGTGCAGCCAAATGTGATTAATCAAATCTACAGAATTACATCAAGAAGACGAATCGGTGTAGGAAGGTTACAGAATTTGGTTACAAGTCTTCGTCTGAAATCTGGTTCAGGCTAAATTTTTAAAGAACCAACAAGCTTATGGGTCATGCCTCAACAATAGCAACTAAGACAGTTCATTGAACCGTCGGAAGACAAACCTAGAAGCTTTGTCTCTCTGTCATAGATGCGGCTAGGTAGATGAAGAAAAGACTCATCTCTTTGGTGCCCAATTTTTAACCGGTTAACCGTAGATAACCGTCGAATAGCATCGTTCGATTCATGAGGGAGTCACAATAGTTTCCTTCTACCACCCAACAAGGTGGAGCTACAGTGTCTTACTTCCTCTAACTTAACTTGCAAACCTGGTCTTTGTGCATTGTTCGATTCATTACGCAGTCACAATAGTTTCTCTCTTTCAGCAAACGAGGCTCACCAACAGTGTCTTACTTCCTCTAACACAACTTGCAAACCTGGTCCTTGTGAATGTGAAAAATAAATCGTATACCAAATTGAAAAATCCTTCATTTTTATAAACTTTTACTGAATTATAAACGTTACATGCCTGCAACAGCCACAATTAAGTATTCGAGTATTTTAAAATAAAATTTAAATTTTACAAAAAAATACATGTAACTCATTGAAAATCATTCAAATTGACTGTAACAAAAGCAAAAACACAACACACAACATTTTTGTCCCATAAATTGGTTTCCTTCATACAATGTAAAGCAAAACTTTTTATTTATTTTAATTTTTTAATAATTTTTTTTTTAATTAATCAAAATTATTATTTTTTTTTCGTTTTGTAATCTCATAAAATGTCAACGTCAAATTGCGTATCTAATCTTACTTAAGCAACGTTTTATATATCTAAAATAGAAAAGTACACGTAGCACTAGCAGAACTAAAAGTAAACGTAACACGATTCGAAGTAAAATTGGTAGCAAAAATATTAACTGGGAAATTGAAACATGGCATTAGAAAAAAAAAACAAAAACAAAGTATATATAACTAACAGATTTCTCATATTGCTTACTAGTGTCTAATGAGAGCAATGCATTTAAAATTATTTATAACAAAGCGGGCATAGAGAGTGAAAAAACTATACAAAAGGAAGAGTGGGAGGAGGAGCAAGAAATTCATATCAACAGAATTTTATAAAAACGGTTTTGTTTGCAACTGAGGTGCAAGGTGCAACACGCCTGGCTTGGCAGCGCAACACAACAACAAACATTGGGTTTGGGCAATGCAAAAACATTTTTCCATAGACAACAGAATTTGTTTAGATGTTTTTGTGAAAAAAGCTTTTGTAGTGAATTTGAGTTAATCAGAAAATATTTGTCTCCGTTTCGGCACATTCTACAATTTCATTCTATTAATTGTAGTGTTTTATTTAGAATAAATAGGGCGCTGTTATTTTTTCATTAAATGCAACCGACACCAAGGAAAACCCAATTTAATGACAGCAATTCGTCGCCTCAGAAAACAAATGTCGTATGTCTTACTAGGCTCAGTGGAACATACGACATTTGTTTTCTGAGGCGACGAATTGCAAGTCAAGGTTGTCAACAGAAAAATTCTTACAAAAATCGTTGCACTAAAGCAACTGTAATCTATTTCTGATGAAGACTCAACCAATCGTTGCCGCAGAAAACGAATGTCGCATGTTCCATTGAATTTAATAGCACATACGACAATCGTTTTCTCAGGCGACGAAATGTTGCCTATGGAATAATGTCTCGCTTTAAAATTGTCACTTTTTACAAAAGCAAAAGTGAATACATGATTTTCTATACTTCACGTTTTAGTCAACTTTTTCACATTGTTTGTCTTCTTTCATTCAATTCATTTCTCTTTTATACAAGTTGCAACATTTGAAGTTGTTTTTTAATTATTGCTGCTACTATCGTTGACTCTATTGTTGTTGTTGTTGTTGTGGTACTATTGCATTTGTTTTAGTGTAATTTATGCGCATTGTTGAATCGAGCATAAAGATGCTGATTGAAAAGAAAATTTAATCGGTTGTACTTAATGTTTGCTGCATTACTTAGGCTGCCCATGAAATTGTTCGCAGTTGTTGTTGTTGTTGTTGATAAATACGTCGGTGTTGCTGCTGGCGTTAGTAGTGTTTGGGCGGACAACAGCAACGACGACGGCAACTCCTGTTGTTGTGTTACTTGTATTGCTGCTGTTGTTGTTGTTGCAAACGCTGCACCATAACCCAACGCATTGGCATTTGGATTGGCCTCTGTGCTGGTTGATGTTGTTGTTGCTGCTGCTGTTGTTGCATTAATTGAATTATAATTATTATTATTAGCATTGTAATTATTATTATTGTTATTTTCATTATAATTAGCATTATTGTAATTATCATTAACATTACCATTAGCATTATTGTTATTATTATTATTTGTATTATTATTTCTACAATATGAATAAGTTGTGGTGATTTTTTCCTAGTTTTGATCGCCTATATGCTGCGCCTGCGCCGCCGCTGCCGCTGCTGCTGCCGCCTTTTGCGCCTGCGCTTGCTTTTCCTGCTCGTTGAGTTCCTTGATCGCTTGAATTTCCTTTTTCAATTTCATTCGCCGATTCTGGAACCAGATCTTGATCTGTCGTTCGGTGAGGCAGAGTGCGTGCGCCATTTCGATTCGTCGCCGGCGGGTCAAGTAGTGGTTGGTATGGAATTCCTTTTCCAGCTCGAGCGTCTGGTAGCGGGTGTACGTTTGGCGGCCGCGTCTCCGGAGGCCATTTGTTCCTGTAATTAACAGAGCAAAAGAAAAATTGTCTTTGTTAGAACTTAGTTGGCACTTGAATTGAAGCGTCGAGAAGGGAAGAACGGGAGAACAATTTGAGAAACAGCGTAGATTGTAGAGGGAACCCTAAGATGTCAAATTGGATAATTCTATATTTTAGTTTTAACTAGATTTAATTTAATTTTGATTCTAATTTAAAATTTTTCTTTTAGTGTTGATTTTATTTGTTTCTAAATTTCTTTAGAAAATAAATTTCTTTGTTTCTAAATAATTTTTTTATTGAAGATACTTAAATATTTTATTAGAAGAAAAAAATCATTAAAAAACTTATGTTATCGCACAATTTAATTTTTACTAAAATTCTCAGTAAAATTTAAATAAAAAATAGCATAAAAATATGAATTTTGAACATTTGAAAGTTTCAAAAAAATTGTTAGTTTAATATTTTTGATTAAAAATTATGGTTTTTTAAATGAGTTTTCACTTCAGTTTAAATTTTTGTTTTAGTTCTTATTTTAAAATACAGTTTGAATTAAGTTTTAATATTATGTCCTGTTTTATTTTAATTCTAATTATTATTTAAATTTCCTTTTTTAGTTTCAGTTTTAATTTAGGTTTAATTTATTTTATTTTGAAATAATTTTTTGTATTATTGTTTTTATTTTAAAAACTGTTTTTAAATTTTTATTTTGGCTTTTAGCTCAATTGTTGTTGTTTCCATTAGTTATCGCATTGTGGTTTTATTTTGTTATTAGTTATATGTAGTTTTAATTAATAATATTAATTGTAATTTAACAAATTATTTGTTAATTTTTATTTGATATTATTTCGGTTTTATGTTTCTTATCATATATTTTTTTTTT
The DNA here is from genome assembly GCA_963971225.1 of Melieria omissa. NCBI lineage: Eukaryota > Metazoa > Arthropoda > Insecta > Diptera > Ulidiidae > Melieria > Melieria omissa. The sequence goes on from OZ020267.1 coordinate 4,127,658, forward strand.
AATTTAATTTATTTTTGTTCTCAGTTTAATTGGTGTCTCTATTTGATTTTTATATATATTTTTTTGTTTTTAGTTTAAATGTTGTTTTTATTTGTTTTTGTGTTTGTTTTTAGTTATATTTTTATTTTTGTTTACTTTAATATAAATTGTGTGTAAAGAATTAATTAATATTTTATTACATTCAATTAATTGTAATTTTAGGAATAATTTCATATGTTTAATTAACTTCAAGTTAAGTTAAGTTTTTTTTTTCAATTAAAATCTATTTTTTTTTTTAATTTCGACATAATTTTTAGTTTAGTATTTGTGATTAAAAGTTATGGTTTTAAGTTCAATTGTTGTTTTCATTAGAATTTGTGTTTTTATTTTGTTCAACTATTTAAACAACTATGTAGTTTTAATTGTTAGTATAAATTGTAATTTAACTAATTTTTAGTTAATTTTCATTTCATATTATTTTAGTTTTAGGTTTTTTTATTTTTTAAAAATTATATTTATTTTTGTTTTTAGTTGAATTGGTGTTTCTATTTATTTTTTATATTTATTTCCGTTTTTAGTTTAACTGCACTTTTTATTTATTTGTGTTTTTAATTTTATTGTTCTAAATTTTATCTTGAATTATGTTTTAAGAATAATTTCATATTTTAATAAACTTATATAGGGTGTTTTTTTTAGAGGTTTGTTTTTCGAATAGAGATAAAACTGGCATTTTGTGGTCAAATCTGGCAACTCTAATGTAATTTATGTTCAGTTTGGTTTGCCATTTCATCATGAACAGGTTGACAAAAGAACAACGCTTGCAAATCGTGCAAATTTATTTCGAAAATAATGGTTCAGTTCGCGAAGTTTACCGCAAGCTCCGTCCATTTTATGGTCGACATAACCGTCCATCAGTTAACCATGGGTCGTTTTCGCACTACGTTTACTCTATGTGATAATACGCATCCGCAGAGACGTCGAACAGTGCGCACGGAAGAAACAATTGCCGCTGTAGAGCAAAATGTTGAAGAGGACCCGAATGAATCGATTCGCCACCGTGCACAGCAAAAAAGTGGTTGAAAATTGGACCTGTAGAATTGGCTTTATTCGAGCCAGCCGCGGCGGCCACATGTCCGAAATCATATTTAAACATTAATGGCATAAAATTATCCTTCCAATAAAGCCAAATTGATGGACACTAAAACGATTTTCTTGTGTTTTATTTCAATTCGAAGTTCTATACCTCTAAAAAAAACACCCTTTATATACTTTTTTTCGTTATTTTTTTAATTGAAAATAATTTTTAAGTTTTTATAATTACAACATTTTTAAATTTTATAACTTTATTTATTTGTTTATTTATTTGTTTTTTAATTAAATCTATTTTTGATTTTTGTATTATTTTTATAATTTTAGTTTATTTTTGTGATTTTAGTTGCTGTTTTTATTTTTTTGTATAATTGTTTTTAACTTTATTATTGTTGTTTGTATTGTATTTATGAACTTTATGAATTTCAACTAAATAATTATTTCATATTTTAATAAACTTAAAGATAGTTTTATTTAGTTATTTTTTTAATTGAAAATAATTTTTTTAGTTTTTATTATACACAATATTTTTCTTTTTATAACTTTATTTTTTTATTTAGTTATGTTTTTAATTAAATCCATTTTTTTACTTTTTATTATATGCAAACCTTTTTTTTTAATGTAACTTTTTATTTTTGTAATTTTAATTGCTGTTTTTGGTTGATTTGTATAATTGTTTTAGCTAAATTGTTGTTGTTTCAATTAAATTTTATAAATTTTTAATGAACTTAAACTAAAATTTTTCATTATTGTTTTTTTTTAATTTCGTTTTTATTTTAGTTGTTTTTATTCGGTTAATTATTGTGATTATTTTTATTTGTATTTATATTTTAGCTGCAGTTTTAATTTAAGTTTAATTGGTTTCTATTTGATTTGTATATTTATTTCCGTTTTTAGTTTAACTGTAATTTTTACTAAATTTTAATTTTAAAGCTTAAATTTAAAGTTTAATCTTCATTTGATTCGGAATTTCACTCTCAACTATACATAAATAGGTAATATATTAACATTCTTTTTAAATTTAAGTGTATTGCACATCTTTTTATTTTGTAATATTTCTATTTAACACTTCATTTTCTTGATTTCATATCAAAGTCACACATAGTTTTGTTTAATTTATTGTGATTAGTTGTTGTTGTTGCTCTTTGTCATACAAAATTTTCTGTAATTTATTTAACGCCATTTTAACAGCCATTAAAGTTGAGATATATATGCAGACACTTGACTCAGTCGGCCAGAACCGGCCGAGCGAGCCGACACAACATGGCCAGCATTCGGGCGGCCAAAGTTATGCGTGTCGTACATAAAGTTGTTAATACCTTTAGGGCAAGTTTATAACACATAATAAATGCTCATAATATTTAAGTTTAACATTTGCAGTGCAGTTATGCAGCCAATAAAATTGCACAAAGATAAGTTCGGAGTTGACGCTCGAGTTGGCTGTGGCTGTGCGGCTGTGAGCTCGTGGTCGTGGCCGGCGATAACATCGCCTGTTGTCGGGGACGTTGAGGGACTGCTGCACCGGAATTGATGTCGGTGCAATGGGTGGTGTTGGTGGGAGAGGGGAGAGAGGAGCAGTGTCAATGGGAATGCGTGTGGAGAGTGCAATAAATACGATTGCGCTGCAATTACAGACTCAACTGTGCGTGCTGTTGCCGAGTGTGAATGTGTGTGTGTGCGATTGCGCAATTTTATTATTATGTTAAACGCAAATGTGTGCGTGTGTGTGAAATTGTGTGAATGCGGGCAAGCAACAATGCCGCCGACGACGGCGACAACGACGGCAACGATTTATGAAATTGAGTTATTGCACTTGAGGCAAATTAAACCTCATAAATATTGAAAATCAGAGATTAACCGACCAAAGAATCGACGCAATGGAGCAGTCGGAGTTGTCGGCTGCTGATGACAGTGTTGCCATGCGGTTTTAAAGCGGTTGCATAATCTGCTTAAGTATTGAAATCACGCCAAAGTCAAATGAAGCGAAGTGAACTGAGCTGCGGTAAAGTTACCGTCAAGCGTTGCGTTGCATTGAATGCCAACGAAGCGAACGGCCGAACGGCAACTGAAAGGTAGTTGAATGATTGTTTATGAAATCGCACAATGTGTACATTAATGGCCGTTTAAATAGAAACACGTTTGGCAATTGTGGCAATTGACAAACCGCAAAATCGTTAACAGCATCAACACGGTGACGGCCAGATTGCAGCAGCAGTTGCAGCGGCACCAACAAATGACAAACCAAAGCGAAAGAAAAATGCACGATTTCTCAGCGACTTGAAATGCTGCTGCAACAACAAAAACAGTAACAAGAATAATAGCAATAACGCTGTCTGTCGTTGTAAGCTCAACTCTCGAACGAACTACAGCGGCAACAGCAGCAGCAGCGGCAACAGCCACAATGACAATCAATTTAAAATAACAATCTGACAATCAGCCGCAGAGACAATAACAGAAACTCGACGAGAAAAAAGCCGCAACAGAAAAATAAACATGCGGCAAGCACACGAACAAGCGGCAGCAGCAGCAATGGCAACCGGCCACAGCCGCCACCAGAGTGGCCATAAAAATGAAATGCCATGAAATGAAATGTTTGCTGCGATTCGCTGTGTGATTTTTTTCCGGTTTCTAACTCAACAAGCAGCAACAAAAACTACAGCAATGCGGCACAACCTACGTGTTGCTGTCGTTGTTGTTGTTTTTGTTGTTGCTGATCATTTTGCGGCAAAAATTTATATTTACGACATTTTCAGCAAAAAGCGCAAAACGTTGTTCGTCATTAACTGCCAACGCCGATCATCGTTGTCAACAGTGTACATTGTTGCACGTGTAGGCTTGCAACATTGCTGCTGCGACTTGTTGCTTGAGATATATATGCATGTACTATATATATATAGTTTTTTCTGTTTAGTTGATTTCTGAAATTTAATTTTCATGCTGAAACGTTTTCGCATTAAATGCGCAGCGCACATGGTTGCAGCTTGCAACACACAACATTCGTTGCACGATCAGCGCTTTGATTGCGTATGCCGATCGAATGCCGGCGCTGTCCAATCTGCTGTTTAATTTTGTTGTTGGAATTTTTGTTTAGTTGGTGCGCTGTTCCAAAAAAGGGAGGAAATTCTTCAAATTGAAAGTTGAAAGATAAGTGCAACAACAATAAAAACAACAACGACGGCTTCAAGTCGCAGTTGACACAAAACGCGTTTGTTGTTGGCGACGCCATTTTTGCTCGAAACGTACGCGTGCAGTACGTGACTTTTATGCTAAAAATTAGATTTAAAGAGTTGACGGGTCGCGCCGATTTCTTGTTAAACGAAGAAATTTTAATTAGAGCACATTTGGGTAATGGCGTGTCGCATGCGTCGAGCGGAGGAAGGGGTTTGTATAAAATGTATTTATTTATTGTTGTTTGCTGTACAATGTTCTGAGTGGCGCGTCGCCGAGATGCGAACGAAATATAAAGAGTTGACTGTTGCCTGCTGTCTGTGGGCCATAACTCTTCAGTAAGATGTTGGACGATTTAAGCAAGAAACGTTTCTGTGGATTAGCCAAGCTGACTTGGAGTTAGAGTTAAGAAGAAAAAGCGACTGTAAAAGTGGTAAGATAAGATATCAGTTGAAGCACTTCAAGGGGTGTCAAAAAATGTTCTTAGATAGATAGAAAAAATTTTAGAAAAAGGTGCGAAACTAAAAGAACTATGAAGATGTTTTTACAATAACAACCCATGCGACCATGTGTCTCGATATTACTTTTCCATATACATACATACAGATACATACTTCCCTAAGAAGTGTGCACACGACATTTCAAGTCGCCACGCATCTTTCTTAGAGTTCTAGAGCCAGTTTACTTTTGAACAATTTTAGCTTAAAACGAGTTAAAAAAAATTTTGTAGCAATATTTTGTAATTACAAAAAATATATTTAATATTTATGGAAAAATATAAAATTATTACTTTTTGATTTTATTTAACCATTTTAAAGTAACGGGGTTCTAATCAAACGCGCCCAATTCGTAGACTTCAATTAGAGCACAAACTTTCCCTGATATCGCTGCAAATTATTGGAAATTATTTTTGGGATACCAGTAAAATTTTTGTAATGTGCTTTGAATTCACTTCTAAAAATATTAATTTGTTGGTGCCTACTTAAATTAAACCCATAAATCAATCATAGCTCTTGCTATAAGACGACAAATAGGTGAAGTTACTCTCAGGCGACTTTGGGGTCGAAAGAGTTAAAGTTCATATCGTGAGTCTATAGGTATCTCCGAGATTGTCTTTAAATCATATGCAAGCGTTCAGTAATAATTGAAAAAAATAAATAAATCTTTTATTCAACTTCAACTTTTATATTTGTTGGCACTGCAACACTGCACTGTTCTTATTTTTTTAAATGTATCTTTAATGAAGCGTCTGTGAATTCTTGTGCGCTGCTACAAACTACCTCAAATTTATTCATTTCATCAATTCAAAGCAAAGATGGCCACTCCCCCTCCCCACCCGGTTGCTCTTCCCTCTGCAACAACAAACCCCAGCAACCGTTGCATAAAACTCTAATGAATGCAGCTGTAAGACGCTTAAACATTTTCGCAATGTGAAATGGCAATAAAAACAACAAAAACAACATGAACAAATATACATCATTCCATTACCGTTGCAGAGCCCAGACGGCCACTGCAGACGGACAAGTGACTGCGCGACATGAGCAAAAACTTAAAAAATGAAAATTTATTCCAAATATTCTGCAGTGGTAGAAGGAGCAGCAACAAAAACAAAAATATAACAACAATAATAGCGGCTGCATAAAAATGCAAGAAAAGAAAATGCGGCGAGCAAAACATCCAGAAAAACAACAACAACGTCAGCCGAATAGCAAACAACACTAACGAAGCTTAATTTATGCCAAAAAAACAATAACAATCGCTATGAAGAAAACCAAAGGAGCAAAAACAAAACACACACACACACACAGGAATTTATAAAGTCCGAAAAGAGGGGAAGACTTTCTCAGCAGCAACAGCAGCGTCGTTGCGGTTGTTGCCGCGCAAAACAAACAAAAACAACAAGACGACAACAATCAAAAAACAACAATAACAACAACAGCAATCAGTAACGTTGTAGCAAATGGCAGCGGCGACAAACATTTTGCAGGTTTTGCAACAACAAAAAAAGGGGTTAAGCGCTTCCTGTCTTTGGTTCGGGCCGCTTGACTGGCTGCCCGTCGCACTGGCTGCTTGCGTACCTTTCTCAATTAACGGTTACGTTAAAGGACAAATAAATAAATTTATGCGCCTAGGCGTATGCTATGCTTAAATTATCTCACTCCACGTAGTTTTCTGTTTCGTTTGTTTGCTTTGGTCATGGCTTTTCGTTTCTGCATCTACCTATCTTTTTTTCTTTGTTTTTGCCATTTGCTTATTTTTTTTTTCTTTTGTGCAACGCAAAAATAGATCACACGCTGAGGTTTTGCAAAAGTTTCATTTTATTTAGTGAAAAAAAAAATAAGTTAAACTAAATAAAAATAAAAACAAATACTAGCGAAACATTTCTATGCCGCTGCCTCCACTCCAACTCTGTAGCAGCCACACAGCTGCGCCCCACTGCCTCCTTCAGCCCACTCCCGTCCCTTCATCACCATCTGCCGAGTCCTTGCTACGTGAATTGCGCTCAACAATTTTAAATGGAATTTGTCACACTGCCTGCCACTGACGCTGACGCTGCCGCTGCTTCGACGCTACAAACGTTTTACGTTTCAGACGCTGCCATCGTGTTTTTTTTCTATATGCAAAATAAACTTTTTTCAAAAACTTTTTCTCCCCCACTTGGTTTTGTTATTCGTATTTTTCTCAATTCTACAACGTTGCGTTGTTGTTGTTGCTGCTACTGCGCTCAAGTTTGAATTTATTATGCGAAAAAGTGCGAAATTCATTTTGGCGCTTAAGCTGCGCTTTTTTGCCGCCATTTTTTAACTTTTCTTTTGCCTCGTTTCTAGTTCTTTTTTCCCAACGCCATTGCCACTTGCTTTTCCCCACTCATACAGCAACATATTCTGTTGTTACGCTATTGTTGTTGTTGTTGTTGTGCGCCTAAGTATATAATTTAAATTGTGTGTGTGTGTAGGAGAAAATAGAGGAGCGCGGCGCACACGCCACGCAATAAAATTTAGCATAGCAGGCAAAATTTAGATAATTTAACGTAAAATGGCAGCTGAGAAAAAATTGCCAAAGAACTTTTTAAGGCGTAGAACAGCCGCAGCAGCAGCAGCAACAGTGGAGCGGCACCAGCGCGCAGTCGAAGCAGTGCGCCACTTTCACCAGTAAAAAGCGAGTAAAGTTTTTTAAGGTTTGTTATAGAACGCATGGGTGGGAGGGTCTTAAAATTTCGGCTACTGAACTTCTTTCTGTTCCACTGCCACTGCCACAGCCGCCGGCGCTACCTCAGCCGCTGCTCCTTTGTATTCCTTTTTTTCCACAAGTAATTGTAGAAAGCGGAAACGCACACAAAATGCCTAACAGTTTTTTGTCTTATTTTGTATTCTATTTTTTTTTTCATTTTGTATCTTTTTGACTTTTTTAACGCATCTGCGTCTCGCATTGCTTGGAAATTCTTTGGGGATTTAAAGTTTTGACACTGTCTCCAGCGCAGTGTTTCAGTGTTTGTGTCGAAGTGCCTTCACAAAAAAAAATCTCATTGCCCGTTATCAATTTCTTGGAGTCGACTTTTATTTCTTTGGGTTTCATTGCGCTGCTTTCAATACAGTTTTCTTGAGACCCTAATTCGTCTTCGTGTGTGTGTGTGTGTGTGCTGCTGCCACCATCCCTTCTGTTCCGGTTATTCGCTGTCAAACAAGCATTTCTCTATAATTTGATATTGTTGTTGTTGTTTTTGAGTTGTTTTTTTATCACAATCACATGTTGTATATCTGTACTGCCAGAGTGTGCTTGATCTTCTGCTACACATATATATGTGTGTTTGTATGTGTATGTGGCATAAGTCCACATGCGACATGCCCAATAAATCACTTGTCTCACTGCGGCGTGTTCGTGCTGCGCATGTTGCCGCCGCATTTCGGTGATGTATGCCTTCTATTATAACTATTTATACTTATAAATACATACATATACATATATACATACATATATACATACATACACATATATATGCACATATTTGTTTTCGTACTGCACAGTTCCCTATATCCCAATCTGGCACAACTGCCGCCATCATGTGGCACGTTATGTATTCAGTCGATACTTTGCTTGTACCGCATAAATATGTATGTACATGTGTCGCTTTGCTCTCGGCTTATCTGTGTTTGTTGTGCCGCATGTGTTGTTGTTATTGTTGCTTTCAACCGAACTTCCAACTCGATGGCACATATAATACTTTTGTGCTTTGGTTTTGGTGTTTTGGTTGATTATTCAGTCAGTCACTCTTCTATGCTGATTATAATACAATAAAAAACAACACTAATTCGACTTAATCTTTTTTGTGAGTTATAAAATTAGAGCATAACAATGATGAGGACTAGTCTGCGAGTCTTAAGAAATGTCTTTCTAATACCAGAGATTTGCCCAGGACATGGCCTCTTGAAGTTAAAGTCTTAGTTAGGTTCGAGAACTTAACAAGGAGCTTATAATAATAAGATTTCTTGGAACTTGAACTTTAACCCATGTCGCTTAACGTGTGATTCAATGAAGTACTTAAGTACCAACACTTTCCAATGGCTCACCTATTCCACTCAAGATCTTCCAACTTGTATGTTTCCAATCAATTATTTTCTATTGTTTCGATATGTTCAGATTTTCCTTACGTCTTTAGATATATTTAAGATATATTTAGGACATAATTTAAGATATATTAAAAAACAAAACTATTGAAAATTTGCAATGATATGCAAGAATAAAGTTTTCAAAGGACAATTTTTATACCTTTTCGTCCTTTTGCACCAAAACATTAAATTTTTTAAGATTCTAAGGATTTTTCTCTTTCATTTGATACCAATATTGTTATTCTACAATGCGCTCACTTTTTAAAATAATTTATTGAAATAAACATGTCCTTGAAATTTCAAAGTCCAAAAAATCCTGACGTCAGAGAGAAAAACTAAAAACGCAGTTTTACTACATTTGGCTCGTAGTTTTGCGCGTATATAGATTTTTTTATGTGTTTCGAAATTTTTTGATTTTGGTCCGTAGTGTTATGCTTTCTTTGACTCTTTTGATCCCTACTCCTTTTTCTGACTATATTTATTTTAGCCTTATTTGCCTTGTTATTTATTTTTAGGTCCTCATTCGTTCTTCTGACTATGCTTTGTCTATAAATTGCATTTAACCTTTTGCAGATCTACCATAATTACAATTCTTCTACTTTTCTCCAGATCTCTTTTACAACGCTTCTTAACCCTTTCCAACATGAAAATAAACCCGTTCTGTATGAATTGTATGGGCTGTAGTCCAATATGTTGGACATTGTGACTGAAAGGGTTAAACGACTTTTATTTAGGTCAATTCTAACTACTTTTCTTCTGCGCCCGTTTTACAGGTCTCCTTATTTTTTCCCTGAGAACACTTTCCCCGCTCTTAGGTTAGGTTAGGTAGGGAAGGATGTGTGCGGCAGGACCGCACTTCCACTCGGAATCCAAAATGGACTATTGTGAATCCCTTCTTATGGTATTCCGGAGCAAACCAATAGTCTCAGTCAAGGAGAAACCAGTTCGACCTCTTAATGAAGGAGAGCAGATTCGAAATTTCGACTTTGGCCGCACAAGCCAGGTTTGTCAGGAATCTTGACCCCAAGGTACGGAGTCGGCGTTCCTGCAGAGCCGGGCAGTGGCACAGGAAGTTCTGTATCGTTTCTACTTCTTCTTCATCTTTACAGCTACGGCAGACATCACTGGACAAGAGGCGACATTTCTCGCTCTTTGTACACAGGCATTTATTTTATTCTTCTCCTATGGCTTATTTGTAGATCTTCCCTAACCACACTTTGTCCACAGCTTGTATCCTAGACTTTTTGATTAAGTAATGAAATAATTAAACATACCCTTCTTCTTAGTTCTCATAACACAGTTCTAGCTCTGATAACACAGTTCTTAGTTCTGATAACACATTTTTTAAAGCTTTTCTGGTTTTGACATCAGTTCCAGTGACTGCTGATTTCGAATCCGCTAACCATTTTTAAAACTTAATTTAAGTTTAATTAAAAGTTCTATTAAAATAGTTGCCAAAATATTGTTTTGTTGCCAGTGTGCCCAATACATCATACTTCGTTATCCAAAAATCTCAAAAAAATCAACTTAAGATTAGAAAAATCATCTAAAATTAAATATAAATCTCCTAAACTTTCTTTTAAGCAATTCTTCCTCCTAAAAATTCTCCTAAAAAGTCATCAATCTCTTCAATCTAAGAAGAAATCTCCTGATCTGGCAACACTGTTGTAATTTCTAAACCAATAAACCAATAAATTCCACGGTAATTGGAACTCAAAGTTGGAAAATATGGAATTTCATGGTATTTTCTTTAATGTTGAAAAACATGCGCATTTTTCTTAAATCAATCAACCATTTGGATGTTAAATGAAAGCGGAAACATCAAGTTATACAACACAGCCAGATTATTTGAAGTGATTCTTATTAACATCGAAATAATAGCAAAAATATACCATCGACCATTCCCATGTTCCATTTACAGTCTGGAGTACAAAAAAAATCCAAACAAATTTAAAAAAATTAAAAACTTTGCAAAACTGATGTCAAAACTAGAAAAGCAATTTTGAATCAAACAAATTTTGAATTACTCGAAACAAAAAAAAAGAAAAACTTTGCAAAACTGATGTCAAAACCAGAAAAGCCATTTTGCTGTTGATCAGAGTAATATCTGTGGTCAAAAGCAATAACCGCTTAAGTCGACTTAAGAAGACATTGAGTTATTAATGCCACCACGTTCCCTTGACTGTGCTCTACGTTTGTGTAAAATCGGGGAGTTTGTAACTTTAAAATAAAAAAAATTATTAATAAAAACCTATTCGCATTCCCATAACGAACACACTACGCGCTAAAACTTTAAAACGAGATTGCTCGAAACAGGAATTTTCGACTTAGGCGGTTATTGCTTTTGACCACAGATATAATACATATTATTTTTATAGAACTAGTAAATCTACAATTTATTTCAAATGCTAAAATTTTCTTAAAAGAAAATGTCTAAAAAAATTACTTAAAAATAACTATTGTTCGTACACGTTCAGCGTTCAGAGCCCTTTAAACACCTTAAACAACACGGTGACTTGTGTAAACGAGATTCATAGATGCGACAAGGCCGGAAGGATGCCGAGTAGGCAGTTTAATTGCGGTACTGTCCAAACGGAAATTACTTTTCCTCCAACGCCAAAGGTGAACACTGATTGCGGCGTTGGCTTTCGGAGAAGACACGACTAGAGAATGGTGTGCAATACCGACTACCGATTGATGCCAGGAACAAGCACAAGGAAGCATACACTCATTGCGACTTACATACACTTTTATATCGATGGGCAGTTCAATAGCAATAAAGCGTGGCAGCACGAAGTGTACACAATTCAATTAAAAACCAAGTAAAAGTAAATCTGTGCGCAATTGTTGCGCCATTCCGCCGCCCCCACCACGACCAACAAGTGGCGAAAGAGCAGCGTAAACTTTAATCGAGCTGCTCAGAAAAGTGTAATGAAAATGAAAGCAATTAAAGCACTTTAAATGTAGAGAAAAAATCTAGTAAAATTGTGGAGATCGAAAAATCTGAAATGGCTTTGTGTGTGTGTAAATGTGCGTGTAAAGGTGTTCAATGGCGATCAAAGTTGGCAGCGGCACTACAAGTGGGCGTTGCTATTGGAAAAGTGTTGAGGCGGACTATGCGATTCATGTTCGTTTTTTTTTCTTTCTTGCGCGTACTTCAAGCTAAAAGTCGAATCAGAAAAGGGTGGCAACGCGCTGCTCCTATTCATAGTACAGCCTCCTTCTCTACTCTCTGCTCCACGGGCGGAGAGGCACTGGATGGGGTGAAGAAGGTGGCAAAGTGGCAGTTGGCAAAGGTAGGAAACTAATTTTACGCACTGACAATCGAAGAGCAGTAAATCTGCCAATTAAATTGCCCGCAGGGAGAGTGTACGCGCTACACACTGTTCGATTAGATGGCGACGTAGCGGTGCGGTGGCGGAATGAAGTGTACGCGGCGGTTGGTTTGCGGCAAACGCGCACAAAGTACACCAAATAGTACAACGATGGCGATGGATGCTGACGGCGTTGGTGTTGAAGAAGAAGAAAGTGGGCGCTGGAATGGGAAATGGGAACGGGGGAGGCGCCTTGCGGCTGTGAAGGGGTAACTTAAACGAATGGCAGTGTAATTGTGATTATTAGACGCATGTACCGCTGCAGCATGCTGCAAGTGTGCTATGTTGTTGTTATTGTTGTTGTTGTTGTTGTTGTTGTTGTTGTTGTTGTTGTTGGTGGTGGTGGTGATGGTGTTGCTTGCGGTGGCAAGCGTGCGGCAACTCTCATGAGCCACTGCCGCAACATACTCGCACATAGGAAGGGTGTGAGTGTGTGAGTGTGTGTGGTGTGCGTGTGCCGCATATTGCAATCAGCCGAGTGCATGATTGAACATTTATTGGCATTTGATGCAGCTCTCCTCCCATCCACGGCAACTGTCACTGCTGCTCTGCTTACGCCGATTGCTACTTGCTGACTGGGGCCGCTTGGCTGAGGCATTTTCCTGCTCCTGCTTTTGGCTGCACGTTTTCGGGCCCACTGCCACTCAGCTGCAGCCTCATTCTCAGCGTCATGGCTGAGTCTGAGTCGCGCTGCAAGGCAATCAGTTTTTAATTGCTTTTATGCGGCATGCACAGGGTGTACAGTAACTATGCAGCAAGGAGGCGTGCATCCTTAAATTGGCCTCGGCAGCCAGACACGCCAGCAAGCGCCATAATGCAATTTCGTTGGTGCACTCAATGGTTATGCAAGATTTCGGCTGAGGGCAGCGGCAAGTGGGAGCGGTGCGGGTTGTGGTTTCATGGACCAATTGAAAGACAATTTTAAATTTCATATGTTTAAATTAGTTTTTAAGCAGTTATTGGTCTTCTTTAATGAAATTGATCGATAAAAAGATCGGTTGGGTCGTTAAACAGTTTGACAAAATTAATCGATGGATGTTGATTTATTACGATTTAAAGATTTAAAAAATTTCATTTTTTAAGTATTCAAGTGCCTTTCCAAAAATACTTTTGGACATTGTAAAGTGCCTACAAATTCTTTTTTGTCGATACATTCTTGCAAAGCAAATGAAATAGTAGTAATTTCAATATTAAAGTGAAATGTTTGGCATCTCTTCTAAACCATTTGAGCAGCATTTGAGGACTCTCAAACGATCGTTGAAAGCCAAATGACAGAACAGTTCTGCGGGAATCAAGTCGTTTTTTTCAGTCTATTTGATATCCTTAAACACTTCATTAACAATCTACAAAACCTAAATATTAATGCATCATACTAAACACTCTCCATGTTTGACTATATCAGCCGCCGCAACGCTGCAGCGTATTACCAGCCATTTGCTGGCGAGCAATAAATAATGCGATTTGGTTGGGCATCTCGTTGATAATTAAACTTTGCATACGCAAATACCCACACAATAAATTTGCAAATATTCTTAAGAATGAATTATTAGCATTGGGGACTGTCAACAGCAACAACGAACTCATATATAATCGAAATTTTGTAGTCAAGGCAAAACCAGTTGCTGCTAATCCTTGAAATATTAAATATTCTCTGAAGTTCAATTAGGTTTAGTGCACAATTGGCAACAGTGCTGATAAAAAGTCGAAGCGAATTGAAAATCGAAAAATGTATTTCGCCGCACAACTTTACAGTTGCTGTAAGTGTAATTTTCGATTTGCCGAAATTAATTGCGGCCAAGCACTCAACAGGCATTTGCGTTCGGCCGGCTGCAGAGTGTAATGCAGCGCAAATGAGTTGATCGACAATTTAAAATAATTTCAGTGCGAAACAAGTGCAAAACGTAATGGCTCGCAATAATGCAACGTGCAGTGGCTGCGCTGGTTTGATGCATGAGCCCACGAGGCGGCCAGGAAAGTGCCGACGTGATGAACGGCAGTCGGCAATTACAACGAAAGGGCGCACACGTTTTAAGCCGTTCGACGGTACAGGTCGGCCGCAGGTGTGGAAAAAACTGTTGCATAGCGTGAACAAGTTGGCAGCGATTTTATCGAACCAGTAAATAAATGGCGGCGCTGAAGTTCAATAATTTTTGGTTGATTTTGTAAAATTTTATAGCAAATAACAAAAAAATACAAAGTAAAAGAAAATATAAATGTTTTTATTTTAAAAATTTACTAATAGCCTTATAAGGTATTGAATGCTTTCTAAACCAACTACCATGTTGTTCATTGTTGCTGTGTTGCAATGTTGTATTCGCCGCACAGTTGTTCTACAGCGACCGACAACGAGGCGTTTCCTCGAAAATTCCTCTTATTAAGAAGAAGAAAATAAAATTAAAGGAGTAGGTAATTGAAATTCCACTCTACAAGTTAACAATCTCTGTAGTTGCTACTTGTTGTTGCTGTTGCTAAGCCTCATGAATAGTTTTGCTGCAAGCTGAATTGCTCTGCGTCTTGCGCTGCTAGTCGACACAATGTGCGATGTTGCAAAGGAATAAAAATAGCAAAGCAACTAAATGAATTCAAGAGCAACGCCTTTGGGCTTTAGCAGCATTAAAAAAAAAAAAAAAATTAAAAATAAAAAAATAAAATACCTAAAAATTTAATGTAAGGGTATGTTTTCAATACATTGAATAGCCAAATCAAAAAATTAAAAATTTAAAAATAAAAAATGAAATACCAAAAAGTTTAATGTAAGGGTATGTTTTCATTACATTGACATAGCCACATTTGATAGATTGTATGGACCAGATCAAGCTCAGCCTTGAAGAAGAGATGAGCTATTGAAAAAATATGTATCACCAATGTAAGGCAAACAAAACTACGTCTATAAAGCTTTCAACTTAACCCTTTCGGTACTTCTTTTTTGTTTGTAACTTACCAAATCATTCTTTTCCATTTTATTACTGTTTACGCCTACATAATGAATAATCAAAAGTCATTTTTTAAAATATTGTTGGAAAAAGTGGTTTTTCGGCATCATGAAATATGGCATAGTACGAAATAAAAGACATCGTACAGCCTTAGTGAACTTTATTTGGGATCTAACTTTTTTTACAATTACTAAAGCAATAAATACTTACTAGATTACGTACATAAACCTATGAAATAAATTGATTTTTGTAATCGAATAAATAAAAGTACGAAGTGACCTCTTTTTGTAAAATACGCAGCTCGATAGGACTGCGCACTTTCTGAACCCCTACAATTTACTTGGTACACTAATCAAAATATTTTTTTCACTTTTTGGTATAAAAACCTTCAGAGAAAAATACAAAAATATAAAAATATAGAATCCACAAGTTTTTGACCTAAAACAGGCACTGAAAAGAGGCTATGCCATATGGCATAGAATTCCCGAAAGGGTTAAATGAGCTGGTCACACCTTAAATTTAAGTAATAACCCCTTAAGAACAAACTTTGACACCAGACTTCGGCCCACTGCAGATCGAATAACACATTGGCTGATAAGACCCCGGTCTGACGCATAGTAAGCGCTACAAAACGAGAAATAATATATTTTATTTTAAGTACTAACCTTCAGAAGCTACTTGTAAAAATTTCATTACGATGTGACATTTAAACAACTTTATTCGTGTTAAGAACAATGGAAAACAAAAAATTTCATGTTCTCATAAAACATTGCTTTTTGATGAAAAAAAAAAACACAATTGAAACAAAATCCTGGCTCGATAAGTGTAATCCGAACTCTGCACCCGGAAAATCTACCATTATTGATTGGTTTGCTCAATTTAAACGTGGTCGAACGAACACCGATGATGAGCCGCGTTGTGGTCGGCCACTGGAAAACGTTAAAAAAGTACACAAAATTGTTTTTGAAAACCGTAAAGTGAAATTGCAGGAGATAGCTGATACTATCATGATGTCAAAGGGACGTGCGGGTTTTCATTTTGCATAACATTTGTCCATGAGGCAGCTGTTTCCGAAATGGGTGCCGTGTTTGCTAACAAACCACCGTACCACAAGTCTTTCGCTACGATGGCAAAATTGCACGAACTAAACTTCAAATTACCTCTGAACCCACCCTATTCTCCAGACGTAACTCCAAATGGCCTTTATCTGTTTGCAGGCTTAAAAAAATGCTCGCAGGAACAAAATTTGGCTCAAATGAGGAGCCCAAGATAAGTCGTTTTACAAGAAAGGTGTCGAAATGTTAGAGAAGTGCTGGAGTGAATGATTCGCTCTTAAAGGAAACCATGTTGATGGTCTTAGACCGGGGACTTATCGGCCGATGTGTTAGATGTCCCCTTAATCTAGTTTTAGCATCAAAGATTCAATGCCATTTGGATGAATCTCCGAACCCAATTCTTTAAATACATAGAAAGGCTTTTGATAAGGTAGAGTGGCTTTCTGAGGTGTTGTATACTTCGCCTGAGTCCCTGAGATTAATCTGTGGTGATACCACGCAGCACTTTGCGACCGTAAATTAAACTTGAGTAAGCAAGAAATGAGTCTGTGGGTCTGAGAGTTCAATGATAGCCGCACCTTTTTCTATTTTTTCCCACCACTAGGTTCAAACGAGTTTAGGTGGAATTCATGAAGGAGTGCCCGTAATATTGTATATATATCCCCTTATTAAATCCATGAACGCATATCAAAATGATTAAAGTGCTTTCGTAAACATGGAACAAATAGTGTTATGTTTTTATGATATAATTTTACCACACAATATCTCAATATTTCAGCTGATCTTCTGTTATTCAGACTAGGTTAGGTTAGATGATGGTAGCTGTCCCTGTAAGAGATACACTCGGAGGCCTATTGTTAAGCCCATTGTGATACCACATATTTCACCCGTTTTTGAAATGTGTATGCAACACTGTTTTTCTCAACATGTATTACAACACACATTTCAAGCGGATGGGGGCAAAAGGAATGTTATTCTTCTAATTCTCGTCTGCTTCACATGGATGGCGATAGAAGTAAACAAGCGTTTTACCGGCCCGAGCAGGGATGCGAACCTAAGGCCTCGATATGAGAAGTCAGCGCGCTACCCGCTGGACTATCTCATTCTCTTTACTCATTACTAACTATTTTTCGGTTTCCGAACTTTAAAGCGGGGCTTAAAAAACGAAATTCAGCTCAGAATAGGAAATTGTAAAAACACAATTATTTCAAAATTGATTTTCAGGATCTTCTTTCTCCCATATCTCATTCAAAGACACTATCCAAACGGCTTGATTAATAAATTTAAATTGATTTTCATTTTAAAACAATTTTGTTTCTCGAAAATGCCAAAGCAGCGCTACTACTCACTTAAAAAAAAATAAATAGAAATAATAAAAAACGAAAACCATCTCAAGACTTTTCCAGACCCATTAAAGTGCAACATGCAACGCAAAGAACAACAGGCAGCCGCATGCAATATGCTGCAAGAAATGTCAACGACACTGAGTCCGGTTTTGGTTGCACCAATCGACAACCGATAATTGCTGCCAGCAAAGGACACCAAGTGCAGCGCTGGCTTCTTTGTCGTCTTGACTCATGGCCGGCGGCATGGTCTTGAAATTGTATTCGGTGTGCTACGGTGGCGGCCGGTTGCAGAGACTGGCTGAGGAACAAGCAACAAGCAGCGGCAGAAGCGCGGCGCTGTTTTTCTTCCTAACGGCCAATTGGTCGAACGGCTATGCGTCGGCTCACTTAATTCAAGAACATGCGAACGCATATTTTAAAAGTTTTCGCCAAAGATGCCAACAGCCAACAACGACGACGCGCATAACGAACACAACAGCAACAAAAACAAAAACAAAAGCAGCAACATAATGTGAGCAGCAACAGCGGCACATTGCACCGACGGCACAACAACAGGTTTTCGTGGACATGGCGCGCGCCCAGCGCCTATTCTGGGCATGTCTTTTGCCCAAATACGGCCAACCGGAACGGCTGATGGCTGCACTGCTGCTGCTGCTTCTTGCACTTCTCCGCTGCACATGGTCGCCAAGATGATTCGAACAGCGCGTACGCACTAAAGTCCACGACAGCGTTTTATGTAAGTTTGGCCAGTTTTTCGCAATGAGGAAGTGTGCCCCAAAGTCCCGAAAGCCAATGCAAACAATTTCGAAGAGTTACGCTGTAAGCGAATTTTCGCTAAACAAAAAAAGTAATGAATCAATGATTGTTGATTTTGAATTGCCGAAAATTGCCGGACACTGCGCGCATTTTTCAACAATAAAAAAGATCAACGTTTGGGATTTGCGGCGCAGCGAGTGTATGAGCACAAAAATGTTTATTGTTGTTTATGCTGCTTGGCGTGGTCGCTGTCGGGTCTTTTTTTTTGTGCTCAATGGGCGCGCGCATGCGCAGTCAATTTTCAGGTGCGAGTCTGTTGCGTTTATGGCGCAGATCGCGGATCAGTGCCACGGCAATATTCTTTACCGTAATTGCAGCAGTGAAATTGCTGCACAGTGCTTTGTAGTTGCAGGTAGATAAAATCACCGCATGACAAAAAACTGGTTTCGCACATAACGCAACCTAAAAGTGAGCCAAGGCAAAAATAAAAATAAAATAAAAATACAACAAAAATAAAAATAAAATCAAACCAGAAAGAAAGCGTATAGCAATGAGGTTTTTTTCTGTGGCAAGGTCTGTTGGACGAATTTGGCAATTGCACGTTTTTACGATGCATGAAGACAAAATCTCAACGTCGTTGATCATCCTTGAAGTTTATGAGCGCGTTTGTGCATTGCAGTTGTAGTGATTTTAAGATTGTTTGTTTTTTGGGACAGTTCTGTTCTTCAATACAAAATAAAAATTTAAAATTTTAAGAGTCAAGTCTAATAAAATGACTTAGAACTTAGAGAGCTAAATAGAGACCGTTTGGGCCCAGTGCATAGTGATTCGACTCCATACAACAACTCCGGAACAAAGTTAGAAGGAGTGGTCCGTTCTTCATAAAATTTTGTATACAAGTTAATCATAGTCTGCTGAATTGAAATCTCTATTTTGTTCTTCTTAAATTGTTGTAGTTTGCCAATGCTTGAGACTTAAATTTGTGATTTTTCAGATTTTTCAGAGTTTACATTTAATCGGAAACGTCAACATTAATCATTCTAAAAAGTAACAGAAAGTGTCTTAGGACCCTCTGGTTTTGCAATAAAAATGATAATAATAGATGTATGTTTTGTATTTATACAGATTTTTTCATTTTTGAAGCTGATTGCATACTTTTAGGGATAAATAAAATAAATTTTGTCGAAAAATTGGTCTTTAGACCACTTTTTAAATAGAATTATTTTCTGAGATCGGAAGATATCGGAGGATTTAATTACACTATCCGACAAAGAAAGAATGCTTCTTAAAATAAAAAAATTCAGAACATACTTTTACATACTTTTTAAATATTTTTCTCTGTTTTGCCAATTTTTAGATTTTTCATTTAGAAAAATATTTTAAATTAAAAGTGAAGTAAAAGCCTCAGGTTTGCAAATTTTGAGAAAACATTAAAATCGCAAATTGCCACATCATTTCTTAATCTATATTGAAAGTTTTAGCCACTCCTTGGTAACCATGTATTTAAAAAATTTTTTTTTATTCAATACACTAAAGAACAGAAAATATGTGTTTACATTTGTTTGTTTCAACTTTGAGCCGCTTCGTTAAATTCTGAGATTATAAATTTTTTTAATTTTGTCTATGGAACGAATCGCTGTGCGGTGACCCAAAGAAACCACTTTTCAGGTGATCTGCGGAAAGGCTGCTGTAGAGCTCTGACTGAATGCTGTGTATGACCTTTGATCATCCTGGTCATCGTACAACATCATAAAGGCTTCTAGAGCCAAGTGTTATCTCTTTATTTTGAAAAAGATTTACACCTCTTTTAAGTACAAAGTCACTCGAACAATACGAAACATATTTTTGCATTTTTTCATGGAATCGTAGTTCAATGAAAGTTGATTTAAATTGAAGAAAGTAGCTCGTCACTAAGATCACTTTAGGGATTTTATTACATTTCCAAGTTTTTCAAACGTTCATAAACTTTCAAATGACTTATTATATCAACTCATAAAGCAATGATGGTCAAATTTTCAATGCGCTATAATGTCGACAGCGAAAATGATCTCATCCAAATGTTTAATTGTGCCATTATTCTATTTGACTTGACCGCCTCGCCAGCACAGCTCGAAATGACCCTCGCTTTGTCTTCGTCATTTTCTTTAGCTCTCATAATAATAGCTCAATTAATACCAGTTATTTGGACTATCCCCCTCCGCAGCGTCCACAGAGAACGCCCTCAACTCGGCGCGTAGACTCGAACAAATTTCAGTGAAATGTGCTCACTGACTGGACTATTCGAATGAAGAAATATTCAAATTTCCTCTCTGCACGCGATTCGGCGCTCCAAAAGCGAATGGGTCGAGCGTGTGTAAACGCCTTTGAATCGTTAAAGTAATCAACATCTACATTGCCAACGCAATCACCATTGCCAGCGCCGTCGACAGGCCCCAAACAAACGCGCTCAGTCATCTTTTTATATCTATTCTCATTTCTATTTCTAGCTTTGTTTTTGTATTTCGGTTTCTGTTTCTACGATTAATCTGTTGTGTGTGGCTGTGTTTCTTGTTCGACATGGCGACAATAAATAAAGAAAAAGCAACAACATCAGATATCACAATGAAAAAAAAACTGAATAAAATATAAATAAAGTCATTCATCGTGTGTACAACACGTTACCAATTAATACCAAGGGGGGTCAGGCGGCCAGTGTGGCCATTGGCTCGTAAATAAATAAAACTGATGTGTCAGGCGATTCGATATCGCGCGCAAAGCATCGCAATATGGCAGCCGGCGCTGTCATAGTTTTTGTTGGCGCTGTCGCTGACGCTGCAGCGAATCAATGAAGCGCGCCATTATATGCAGTTTCCTCGCAAGATATCAGCCACGACCGAATACGCAATTCGTAATCAGCACATATTTATTTTTAGCAAAGTCATTAGGGCAGTGAGTGAGTGAAGTGGCTGTCATCATCGACGCTATGCGATGCGATGCTGAGACTTCACTCCACTGGACTGCGTTGTGTGGCATCAGAAGCAGCAACAGCAGCAGCAGTCAATATGCGCCATTAAGATGTCACATAAAAACTCTAAATGAAAATTCGCAATTGGTTCGCTGTGTTTGCTATTCGACTTTGCACAATGACAGCTCTGATAATTATCTTTATAGGCTGTCGTCATTGGAGCATATAAAGTAGTCGCATATGAACAACGAAATGGTGCCAGGAAATGTTGACAACTTCCGTATAGAAGTCGCGGAGTCTCGAGTGAGTTTTGGTTGAAGTTGAAATAAGTAGTAAGAGGGGGGAAAATGTAAATCGATTTTATGAAGAATCGAATGGAAACATTGTACTTAGGAATAGTTGAGCATGTAAAACATAGAAAATACATAGGAGAGTTTAAAATTAATGAAATAAAAGTAAGAAGTTATTCTTCGAAATTATTTGGAAACATAAAAAAATTTTAATACACACGAAAAAATTTATATACTCGAGAATTTAGGGACCAAATGTAGTAAAACTGGGTTTTTAAATTTTCCTTCTGACGTCAGGATTATTTTTTAAAGGACCTTTAAATTTTAAGGACATGCTTTTTTAAAAATGCAAATGCCAAATGTAGTAAAACTGGTATTTTCGATTTTCTTTCTGACGTCAGGATTTTTTTTAAAAGGAGCTTGAAATTTTAAGGACATGTTTTTTTAAAAATGCAAATACTAAATTTAGTAAAACTGGGTTTTTAGATTTTCTCTCTGACGTCAGGTTTTTTTTTTAAAAGGACTTTGAAATTGCAAGGACATGCTTTTTCAAAAATGCAAATGCCAAATGTAGTAAAACTGGGATTTTCGCTTTTCTTTCTGACGTCAGGATTTTTTTTTAAGGAGCTTGAAATTGCAAGGACATGCTTTTTTAAAATGCAATTGCCAAATGTAGTAAAACTGGGATTTTAGCTTTTCTTTCAGACGTCAGGATTTTTTTTTTAAAGGAGCTTGAATTTTCAAAGACATGCTTTTTTAAAACTGCAAATGCCAAATGTACTAAAACTGGGTTTTTAGTTTTTCTCTCTGACGTTATGATTTTGTTTATAAGGAGCTTGAACTTTCAAGGACATGCTTTTTTAAAAAAAATTATTTTTAAAATTGAGCGTTATGTAGAATAACAATATGGATATCAAATGAAAGAGAAAAATTTTTAGAATTTTAGAAAATTAAATTTTTTGGTGCAAAAGGACGAAGAGGTATTGAAAATGTCCTTTTAAAACTTTATCCTTGAATATCCTTGAAAATTTTCAAAAGTTGGCGAATGGCGAATCTATGGCGAGGCAAATTGACAAAAAAACCAACTGAAGGAAGAGGATTGAGCTACTGATTAACGCATTTGAGGCCCTCAAATAAGCAATGTTGCTGCTAAGTTTCAGTAAAGAAATGGATTGCGCTTGAACCAAATTTAAATTATATGGGCAGGGCCACGCCTCCTTATTCGATACTCGCACAGTGTCCTCTGTCGAAGGAGAAAATGGTAGTTTCGTACCAAGTGTCATTGCTGAGCGACTTATAGTTCAGCGAAATATTTGGGTTACAAAAAATGTGCCACGCCCCTTGTCCAATGCTTATAAAATCTTACCAGTAGAATGATTCATCTATGGGACGACGCTATACTAAATTTCAGTGCGATGCATCTTACAATTTCGAAGATATTCCATTATTAAGATTTGGCTTGTATGGGTGGTGCCACTCCCCCTTGTCCAATATTCGTTTCATTCCTTCTGTCGAAGGACATGACTAAGTAGTAAGTTCGTAGTGAATTTAATTGATGTGTGACTTATGGTTCCAAAGTTATCGTCTGAAAATGTTCAGAATTCACGGATTTGTACTTCGAGGCTGATGTCCTTCATCTACTGTGCCAATGTCCCACTTTGATCCTCATTTTCTTCTTTTCCTTAGAAAATATTAATCAATTTGAGTATCTTCGATTGCTTCCAACTGCCATTTTTTCAACTCTACAGTGATTTTTGACTAATTGAACTAAATAATTTTTTTACATTAATATTTCGTCTTTTAGAGAGGATCCATCGAGACCTCTGGTCTAATACAACTTTTCTTTCTTCGAAATAATACATTTCTAAAATAATTTAATTTACCATATTAATTAGAGACATAAAATATGGGGAAACATTTCGCATTATCCGCAACATGTTTCACGTTTGCTTCACTTCACTTCACTCTATATTTTTTTGGCTGCATCATTTTTTAATTGCCAACAATAAAATTAATTGCTGCAACGGCTCGAATGGCTGCTGCGCTGGTGCTGACTGTGCTAAGAAATGCTTCAAACGCAGATTAAGTTACCTGCGCCCTCACATTCGACACGCCCAGCCATTTAGCGCGGAACTTCTTGGCGGCAACATTCCATCTGCTGTTGCCATGATTGCTTGCGCCAAAGCGATACGCCAACTACAACAACAGAAAGCAATCAACCAACCAACTGGCTATGAATATTCCAACACCAACAACAACAATCAAGACAACGACAGCTATCGGCGCACAGTTGTGCTGGCCACCAAAAAAAAACAAACCAGAAACTGCGAGTCGTTTTTTACTTGCGCCCGACTGTTGTTGCCACCATTAAGATCGTTGTTGCTGCATTGCGTTGCGTTGCGTTGTGCCGCAAAGCGAAACAAGTCGCGTCGAAGGAATACAAGCGGCAAAAAATGAGACGCATTGAATGCGTTTTTAATTGCCTTTTTTCGGCGCATAATTTATTTTTAGCTGGTTGCCTTTTTATCTGTTGTCGATTTTTTTTTGTTGCTCTGCATGCCGACTGCCATTTTGCGTGGTGGCAGTTGTTGTTGCTATTGGGATTGCATGCTGCTGCAGACACATGGGAACAGCAGCGGCAGGGTTGCGCTTATCTTTGGCACTTTAAATGCGTTGGTAAAGTAAGGGAGCCGCACGTGGTGAGGGGGGTGGTGAGGGGTGCGCGGCGCTGGCTGAAAACGGAGACACTTCAATAAATCAAGGCTGCTCGCTGCAACAACTGGGCCTGTGCAGCGGTGCAAAAGAGAGGCAGCACATTGTCGATGAGACCGCCGAGTGTAGCAGTGTGGCAGCAAGTAGCTGACGATATCTCAATAAAAAATCGCAACTGCCTGTTTAATTGCCAACGAAACGGCGGTGTTCGAGTCGACGAATAAGGAGCTTATTAAAATTTTAATTTTATGAAATTTCAGTTTTATATTTTTTAATTAGTGTCAAGGTGGGCACAACTCCGAAGTTTTAAAGTTTGAGTGAAAACTTGTTATTTCATGCTCAGTGATCAAGTTAAATTTTTTCATTAATTTTCATGAGGAACTAAATTTATAGTTCACCGCCCATTCATTGCTTTGAATTGCTATGACTTTATTTAATGTTGTATAGTGACGTCTGGTGCAGTTATTCTGTAAAAATATGATAGCATTAGAACCGCCAAAGCAGCTGCCAGCTTAGAGTTAGAGAAGGGAATGGATACACTAGCGCCTATTTTAACAAAAATCGATTCATGTAGCTTAGTTTTTGGACATATTCCAGAGGTGTGGAGAGCAGTGAACGTGGTCTATCTCCCCAAGCCTGGAAGATCCAACAAAAAGGACCCAAAATTCTTCAGGCCGATAAGCTTGATGTCATTCGTGCTAAAGAGCCTGGAAAAGGCCGTTGACCGCTTCTTGAGAGAAGATATTCTTCCTCGGTGCCCCCTAAGTGCGAACCAACATGCCTACCAGAAAGCTAGATCCACTGAAACGGCCCTATCGGCGCTGGTAGGCAGTATAGAGAAGTCCCTGGAGGAAAAGGAAATCTGTTTGGCAGGTTTTCTAGACATAGAAGGGTCCTTCAACTACACGACCTTCGAAGCGATTGAAAAGGCGCTAGAAGAATTTCAGGTGCCTACCACTCTTATTAGATGGAAAGCAGGGTGAAACAGTCCAACCTAGGGGCGATAGAGCTGTCTGCAAGAACAGGAAGGGGATGTCCCCAAGGAGGGGTACTATCCCCGCTGCTGTGATCTGTGGTCGTTGATGGACTAATCTGCTCACTTACGGAGCAGGGATATGAAGTCATCGCCTATGCAGACGACCTAGTCATTGCGGTCAGGAGCAAAGACGGACATAAAGTCTCGGACTTGCTACAGAGCGCGATGAAAATTGTGGAGCGCTGGTGTGTAAGACAGAAATTGTCTGTGAACCCGGACAAAACAATTATTGTGCCTTTTACCTTTAAAATGAAATTTGATTTTGCACAGATAGAGATAATTGGTAAGGTACCGAACATCTCGAATGAGGTCAAGTACCTAGGGATAACTCTAGACAGTAAATTGAACTGGAAACCCCACGTTGATCGCACTATAAAGAGAGCAGGCAATGCCCTCACATAGGCAATCGGTCACTTATCTCTGCTGAGGGACAGGAGGCGAGATGGAGGCTTTTGGATGTCTCGTGATCTGATGCCTCAGAAGCACCTCTTCAGAAGAAGGTACAAAACGTACATACTGCACAGGAAGGACTGGGCTGATAATAGAATCACTCCGACGTGTGACGATATTGTATGGTACACTGATGGGTCCAAGACGGAAGAAGGAACAGGAGCGGGAATTTATAGCTCTAGCTCCCAACTTTCAGTCAGTCTTGGGTACAAGGCCACAGTCTTCCAGACTGAGGTCTATGCCATTAATGAATGTGTCAGGACAATACTAACACTTTACTTTAAAAGGAAGAGGATATTCATAATGGCTGACAGTCAGGCTGCAATCAATCAATCTGAACTCGACGACATTTGACTCTAAACTGGTCTGGGAGACAGAGATGTCCTCCAAGACCTTTCCAAGGACAACCAAGTGATACTACACTGGGTACCGGCGCACTGTGGACTCGATGGTAATGAGGAGGTGGACAGATTGGCAAAGGAGGGGGCGGCAAGACGTCCCTACGGACCTGAACCAATCCTAAGTGTAAGCAAGACTCATTGCAGACATTGTGTAAAATAGGAATTTCTAAATCGAGCTAACCACAAATGGTCGAACACAGTGGGACAACGCTGTTCCAAGCTTTTCTTTCCAGTTTACTCTGCAAAGAAATCTAATTACCTCTTGGAGCAAAGCGGACACTGTCTGCTAAATATGCATAGAGCGCGACTGAGAATCACGGACAACGAACTATGCAGATTTTGTATTGAAGACGAGGAGACTCCTGTACTCATTATAACGGAATGTCCTGCCCTCATACACGCAAGAAAGCGGGTACTGGGAAGGGAGTTGGTAGAGACAAAAGATCTGTCTGAATTTGATCTAAGGAAAATAAAGAAGTTCCTGGATAACATCGGAGGATACGAACTCCTCCAGTAAGATAAAGGGACGTGACACAATAGTTCAACACTGGACGCATTGTCTCGGGCAGGTGGTGCTCGACTCCCGCTACCCAAATCTTAATCATAAAATGTTCTTTTTACAAAATAGACCAAATCTTAATTTAGAACAAAAACCGTTTTGAAGAAAAGAAAGCTATTAATGAAATGGTTTGAAAGAGTTTACATGATTTGAGTACAAAAGAAAAACATGTGAAAATATAACATTTTCAGAACAGCGAAAAAAACTGATGAACTGTTTATGATTTATTACTAATTTTTCTTTCTATTTTACAAAATAGATCAAATAGAAATTAAAAACAAAAAGTATGGAAAGAAATAAAAAAATTAATGTTGCGGTCTGAGAGGGTCCTACATGATTTGTAACGCCCCTGGCCAAAGATATAACAACCATCTCCCCATTTGATTTGTTGTGCCGGGACCCCAAAATTCAGTTCACGTGTTCTATAAATTTCACAGTTTTCAAAGCAACATTTAAACGCTGTGCTCCGTCTGGCAACGCTATGCTGAATTCGCTAAAGTTGAAAAAGAAAAGAAATGCCATGCGGCGCAACTGTGTGGCAAGTTGACTATGAACTTTTGCGAAAAGGTTTTGCTATTTTAGTATTTTGTGTGTGTGTGTATGTGTTCTGTTGTTGTTGTTGGTAATCTTGTTGTCGTTGCTTTTGGTATTGGTGTTGCTTTTGTTGATTGTCGTTGTTGTTGTTGTTATTGTCTGCAGCAATGTGGGCCGCAGGCGGAAACACCCAATACAAGTCACAGCTGGATTTATGTCATGGCATTAATTGGCTTCCACCGCGAGCCCCAATTGCCGCAACAACAACAACAATCGCTCGACGCGCGACTGCTCTCTCTCTCCTCACCAACTGGCCGACGAGCCAAGCAAGCCAAAAGCGAGCTTCGGTTCATCAGCCATGGCTGGAAAATCAAGTTTAGGCCGCTGTTGTGTCCGTCGCTGCCATTGCGTGGTGCGGCCGCGGCGTTGCAAGTGGACCCTCAAGTGGCAAGTGGTGTTTTGTTGCTGTTCTGTTTTATTTTGTGCTGTATTTGCTTCATTCATGCCTTAATAACCACCAAATAGATTTAAATATTTTCAATTCATTTCTTAATTTCGTTTCTTTTCGCACTCGAATGCGCGACCGCAGTCGCTACCGTTCAGTGATTCAGTGCTGGCGGCGCTGCTGTTTGCAATTAAAATGAAATTTTGTGCCCTTGCGCCTGCCGCGGCTGTGTAATTAAAATCGAATTAAAAAAACCCCAAAATGCGGATTGTGTCTTCATTATGCGTTCGCCCGCTCTTGCAGCCACTAAGCGCGCAGTAAAATATGCTACGAAAATCTTTGCCCGCCTTTGAAATAAATTTGGGGATTTGCGACGCGGCTCGGCTCAGCTTGGCAGACTTTTCGAGTGGGGATTAAGCAATGAATAACATTTGCAACATGGTGCGGCAGCAGCGGCAGACGTACCGCCACGCATGGCATGAAGCGCTAGGCCGGGCGGGCAATGCGCCTACTGCCACATGCACATGTGGCAAGGCATTGGTCGATGGGTGTAAAGGCAAAAATTATGCTCAGCATTGAAAGCAGCGAAAAAAATAAGTCGAAATGGATTCGGTGGTTGTCGACAGACAGAGCAACAGCTGGCGTTGATTTAATGAAAAAGCGCCGCGTTTGTTGCATTTCGAGTATTTCACACTTGCCACATCGCCACTTGCAGATTTATTTATAAGCAAATTAAATTCGACTCGCCCCCAACCAGCAGCAAAAAAAAAACAACAACAACAATAATGACGACAATTTATTTCGAATTTTGCAGCAATTGAAGTGGCCAGATTCTTGTGGAAAGGGTTACCTTCAATATGTATAAAGTTTCCAATTTCTCACTGGGCTTTTTTTAATTATTTAAAATTATTTTTATTTGCTTTTATTTTTGTTTGTTGAATAGAAAACTCAAAGTAAAAGCCATACTAACTCAAAGAAATTTAATATGCAAAGCTTTTACAAGTGTTTGTTGTTTTTTTTTCGTTGCTGCAACACATAAATAAATATGCTGCACTCTAATATGTTGCAACTGTTGCACAAGTATTGCACGCGCAAAAAATTACAACAACAATAAATCAACAAGAACAACAAAAACAACTAAACCTTCAACCACAACAACTGCAAAGCAGCAGCGAGCGTAGAAAAGTGTAGTCGACTTGTGGGGAGCGGCAAGCGGACCGCTGGTTGCACGCATTGCAGCGCTTTTTGCCGTTTTGCATGATTTATCGGGCGACAGCAGCCATTCTCTTACTTATGTTAATATCTGCATTAAATAAAGTGGATTTATACATTTTTACAACATTTCCTCTTCCTCTGGTTGGGCGCGCGCCGTAACGTTGTTGCATTGCCTCTATCTCTGTCTCTCTCTTTCTGCTGCCTTCTTGTGTTGTTGCATCATATATATATTTGTTGAATTTTTTCTATTCATTCAATTTTTTTCTTGCAGCATTTTTTTTCTTACGCTCTCAATGCAACAAAATGCGGCCCACATAAAGCAAAACGTACGCATGCATGCATGTGTGTGTGTGTGTGTGGGTGTGTTGGTTAGTGTGCGTGTGTTGTGGCTATAAATTTGCGCGCTTAGGAAAATACATAGTGGGATGTTTGATCTCCCATTTTATGCATGGCGAGCACTTGGAATTAAGCGTTTTAAAATTCCTCCAGATGAGAATTTATGGTCGCTGGCAGCTTTGCGGATAAAGCGTTACGCACATATGCACTGTACATATGTATGAATGCGCATGCATGTTTCCGAGTGTGCGTTCGTTGTGTTTATATGTAATCAGAATGCAGAAGCATTAAAGTGTATACCAACCATAACAATAATAATAAAAAGATTAAGGAGTTTTTTAAATTCTTTCTATCTCTGTAATATTTTAGCGCATATTTTTTAAGCAATCCATACATTTCAGTTTCAGTTTCTGGCTAATCAACCTTAACGTCTCCAGCACACAGCTCATAAAACAATTGCATTATTTCTTCTATCGTCTTAGCGCCTGTCTGTATGCTACTATTTTTCAGATTCCATTTTTGTACTTCAATAAACTTTCTGGCATTTCAAATATGCAACTTTACATAGTTGTGAAAAAAATCGCAAGTTTTGCATTTCTTTTCTTCTCTTCTCTTTCGTGGCCATTCTTTCATAATTTGCAGTTTTAGTTTTCTCTACAGTTCTCTCCGTCGTTGTCGTTGCATACTTGTAGGCTTTGTTGAATGACTTTCTCACTTTACCTTCACGACAATTTGAGTGAGTGTGAGTTCCAAAAGGCCACGAAAGTACAAAAAGTACAAAAAATAAATGCAGCGTATAAAGTTGAATTGGAAGCGAGTAATGGATGGTGTGGAAGTTGCCGTGGAGGTTGGTGTGAAGGTTCAAGAATATCTTTTGCGTGAGAAATTTTGTGTGAAATTATGGCAATGCATTGAATGGCAGACAAGTGTGAAATTGCATTGAAAGATCTAGGAAGCATGAGCACACATTGAAGGAATTATGTATTAAGTAATAATAAGCTTTGTAATTTATGAATTCATATCGCACACCCACTTCAAAAACGACACAACTCAAAATTTTTAATTTTCGAGTTTATGTGTTAATGCTTAAAATGCACCAATAAGCAAAAGCTCAGTATATTTTGTTGTTGTTATCTGTTATCAAAAAAACAGTTAGGTCTCTCTTCATGTCAACAAATTTGATGCTATTTGATCGCTGCAGCTCAATGCAAAAGAGTCCTAATTCACATTGTGACACTTTTGAGGAAATAAATTTCTGTTGAAGTTAATTTTTTAAATAAAAAAATTAATTTAGAATTTTCAAAATTTTTCTTTTAACTTTTTAACTGTTATATATAATTTTTAGATTTAGCAAATGTGACATAACTTGAAATAATTCGGTAATTATTGAATTAAAATATCATCAAAAAAAATAAAAAAAAATGATTATTAAGCTCAAAAACAGTTGTTTGTGTTTCCTGAAAAATTAAAAATTTTTAATTGCGTCACTTTTGTAGTGGGTGTGCGATATATTTTTGAATAAATAAATTAATTTCGAATTTTTTTTTAATTTTATCTTCCTACTTTTTAACTGCCACTTATAATTTTTAAATACTTAAAATGAATTATTTTAAAATATTCGATTAAATATTCGATTAAAAGATCATCGAAAAAATCAGAACTCAAAATTTTGGATTTTGTAGTGTAAAATAAAGTGCTCTTTATGTTAGTTCTTTATCCATAATCTGCATAATCTGTAGGGATTATCTACTAAACATGTTTATTCAGCTTAAAAACAGTTGTTTGTGTTTCCTGAAAAATTAAAAATTTGAATTATGTCACTTTTGTAGTGGGTGTGGGATATGTGAAACAAAGATGTTCACAGGTCTTCTTGGAAACCAAAAGTTTCAAGTTTTTCAAATAAGTCGAGCTAAACTTGCTGAAGAAGTCTTCTGTAAACTAATTTCAAACGCCTTGTTAGCTACTCAACTATTGCCCAATAACAACAATGTTCTTCCATTTCTTTTCAAAACCCTTTCCTTTTTTCATTCTCTTATCTCATAGCTTCTTTTACTCATTCGTCGACACCGCTTGTCGCCTTAAGCCAACTTAGTATACAATAGCTCATAATTTCTTGAGTACACGACATTAATTTGGTTCTAACATTTCCAACACCCTTTCCCCCTACTTCAACTAAAGCTCATAGTAAATTTCTACATACTGCTCGAACGCCTAAAAGTATGCATTGTCATCTCATGCAGACATTGTCGGTGTTGGTGAACGCTGGTGCGCCATAATTCTCCACTCGAATTTCTTCAAACCCTACCAGAGACGCCGCTCAACGAGCTAAATTCTACGTCTCTAGCGGCGCTTATTCGGTTAGAATGCGTGCTGGCAGCCTAACTTCACTCCACAGAAGCCACTTTCCCCACTCGTGTGGGCCTTCTTGGCGTGCGACTGGCGTTTTTGGCGCAGTTTCTTTTTGCATGTGAGTTAAGTGAATCTAAAGCACCAACCAACGTGGCCGCCAGAAAATGGTGCGGCAGAGGTTAGAGAGCGCGCACGAGCGAGCAGAGCACGGAGCGCAGAGAAAACCCAATTAGAACCAAGATATATGACACTTTAGTTGAGCGCCAGCCGAGACTGGGGATTGAGACTGAGACGGCGTTGGCGACGGCTACGGCGACTGAGCGCTGAGGTGCTGATGAGCGATGCGTTAAGGGGTTAGCGGTTTCCAGGAGGCAAGCAGCTCTTCTATGTATGTATGTATGTGTGCTGCGCGCTGGTTGCATGATGTGCTAAACTACAGCAACAACAACTGCCACGCCAAGCTAACAATCAAGCGTGTAATTACAATCTTCATGTCGTGCCGTGCCGTGTCGTGCAGTGATATTTTGCTCCTTGTTGCCGTAGTGTGCATTGTTGTTGTTGTTGTTGTTCGGGTTCCACCACCGGCAGCACCAACAGCGTCTCATTT
Source organism: Melieria omissa (assembly GCA_963971225.1). Lineage (NCBI taxonomy): Eukaryota > Metazoa > Arthropoda > Insecta > Diptera > Ulidiidae > Melieria > Melieria omissa. The sequence continues at coordinate 4,159,843 of OZ020267.1, forward strand.
GTTACCGAAAATCTAAAGTGCGCCCTTTTAATAAAATATTGTATGAAGGCGCTCACGCGTCTCGACCGAACTCCAAACGCACCGTCTTTGTTGTTGTTGTTGTGTTGTCGCAGACAAACGCGCAACAAAGGGTTAAAGTGCGAAAAGAAGTGTGTGCGCTTTTGTTGTTGTTATTGTTGTACACGTACAATATGCGCTTGCAGCAGCCATGCAGCGAGGTTGGCGAGCAGTTGTGCGGTGCGAAGTGTGGGTTGGATGGGGTCGGGGGGTGCGTTGTGCAACCTGCGCAGATACGCGTCGCAGCGCATAATTACTTTACAAGTTCATTATAAACAGTCATAAATCTGTGAAACAACATATAAAGCAACAACAACAACAATAGTCAGTGAAAACGGTAACAATGCAACAAAGCGAAACAATGCGGCAACTGCGCCGCACTTTGCACTGCTGCAGTGCATATTTGCGCCAAGATGGCAACTCTGATTTTAAGTGTAACCCGAAGCAAGTGGCTGCCATGTTGTTGGGTGAGTGGGTGGGTGGGCGGGTGAATGCAGTGGCGGACACAATCGGCAGTGAACTTTAACACTTTCTTTTTGGCGCATTCCTGTTCCGGTTGGTTGTTGTGCGAGAAGGATGAAGGCGAGCAGGGTTTGTTGTGTGGCTGTGTTTGACTCATGCATGCCAATGTTTTGTATGTGTGTGTGTGTGTGTGTGTGTGTCGTTAGAGAACAATAGAAAGTATTTCAGTTGCGAAAATGTTATTGATTGGAGTGCACAATAGTTGTTACAAAAACAATAATAACAAAGAGCAACAAGGTAGCAGCAACAACAAAGACTGGGAAAATTACAACAATTACAACGCTAGGTGGTGGAGTTGAAGTCAATATTACCACAGAATAAACAGTATACAGAAGGCGCATCTGAAATAATTTTGCGATTTCATTTCAGACGCGGGCGGGAAGCAACAAAGGTGAGGAAAATGTAAAGGGAACCGAGAGAGTAAGCGCGAATTGATGTATTGTATACGCAAACATTCGATTTTTTTTGGGCTTTATTCTCATTTCGACAACAACACGCAATGTTGTTGCGGCTGGCTTGCGCAGCAAGCCAGCTTGGCTTTACTCGTGCACATTGAAAGTGGTTGATTTGGCAAAGCAATCGCCAAGGCAAATTCAATAGGTAGTTGCAGCATTCTTTGATAATTAGCACAACATTGTAGCAATAGTTTTCCACTTATTATCACTTTCTTAATGCGTCTTGGTTGTTTCAATATTTAACACATATATTTCATTGTAGCCATTTGTACTTTTTACAACTTCTATTTTACAAGCAGACCAAAAGAACTTATAAAATCCATTGAATTTTGGTTTTTCTCGTAGTGCTACCACCTTATGTGCCTTGGCGATCGCTCAATCAATTTTTCTATGAAACTGCCTCACCACTTCTTGTTCTTGTTTGTCAAAAAGCAAGCGGAGAGCGAGCACGAGCCAGCACCAACATGCAAGCGGCACATCGCTTTGTTGCCCAACAACAACAACCACAGTGTGTGGTGCGCGGTCGCAGCTTCTCAGCTCACGCTCTCGCGCTCTGTGCGTTCTCATCCCCTTTACTGCTTCCCCCCGCATCCACAAACGGGTCGTACCGCTGGAACCCGCGAAGAAAATTTTCTTTACACCAGATGCGCATTCTGTATATTGTTTGTTCTGTGATATTACACATTGGCAACATTTTGCTTCAGGCTTTTTGTATGTTTATTGGTATTATTGTAGTTTTTATTATTGTTGTACAAAAATTAACTATGACTGTTGTTGTAGTTGTAGTAGTTTCTGTTTCTGGTTACTGTGCTGAAATTGGGGTTTGTCGACTTTATGCTGCTGTTTCCGAATTTGGGATATTTTGATGCATTGATTAACCATTTTGAAAACAAATCAGTTTACTTTTGAGTAGTGAAAGTTTGTTGTGCTCTTTTCAACCTATTACACCGTGCGACAAAAACCGAAAAAATGTTTAACACTGGAAAAAATCTATATGGGCGTAAAACTAGAGACCAAACATAGTAATACTGCGTACTCAGTTTTTCGTTTCTACATCCTTTGTCCTTTTAAAAGGACTTCAAAATTTTGAAGGGTATAAAAAATAAAAAAATATAAAAAATACTTAACCTCGTTAGAATATGGCGATATGTATATCAAATGGAAGAGGAAATGCTCAAGAATTTAAATAAAATCGTTATTTTATCTATTTGTAAAAAACAGAATATGAAAAAGGTCCTTTGAAAATTTTAATCCTTTATATCATTGAAAATTTAGATAGAATTTTCTTGAAAAATAAGTATATTAAAACCCAAAATTTTCTTGATCAACTTGATATTTTTATATATGATAGTATTTTGTTTTAACCTAATATAACGTTTCCTCAGTTTTCTACTCTCGATATTTTTGCCATTCAAGCAAATGTACGCTAAGTTTTAACTTATACATTCTGCCTCTTTTAGTCTTAGTTTGGATTATAATTTTGTTTCTCTTTCACCAAAAGAAAAAAAACAGCAAACCATTGCTCTATAAATCTTCAAAGGAGCAAACGTGCAAATTTCAGCACACTTTTCCTATATTTTGGTTTCCTCAATGTTGTTGCTATTATTCGTTTGTTTCGTTTCGGCTTCGCTTGCTTTCGCACCTCCTGTTCCACATTCTTTGCTTGTGTGCGCTTGTATTGTATAATGAATGGACGAAGAACTGCTGGCGCAGGGTTTACTAGAGAACAACATCAATTGACGGCTTGTTTTGCTGTTCCACTGAATTTCTCATATTGAACACACACACACACTCATCCTACTAGCAAGGACATGTGTCCTTTTTTTCGTGATTTAGTTTGTATTTCGTTCTTCTACTTTTTGCCGTTTGGACTACGCTTGCAGTTGCCAAAGCGTTAATCTCTGCACGAAAAATTTGCGTCCTTTCGTCCTTTTGAACAGTTTTGAGTTTCGTTGTTTAGCGTCAACTTTCACTTTTGTAGTTTTTGAAAATCTTGTACCTTTTTGCTCACTATTACATGACTATTTTGGTTACTAAGTTGTGTAAGGATCTTGAGAATTTTGATCCAATAGCGTTTTTTCTCTTCTCGCATAGTGTTTTAGTGTTTAGGGCAGTGGCGTAGCGTGGGTATCGGCTGCCCGGGGCGGAAGACAATTTTGCCGCCCTCTTAATTAGGTATTTCAATTTAATGTATACTATACATTATATACATTAATTCTAGAGAACTTTTCGGCAAGAACAGTCATCATTATTTTGCATTAAACAGGTTAGATTTTAAATAAAAAAATTTATTTGTTTTACAATCACGTTTATTAATACAAAAATTCTTACTTCAACCATTGATATAACAGGTAGTTACATAGGTATTATTTAATCATGTCGATCGTCGAGGTATATTGTACAGCACATCTATCTATAGGCAAAAATCTGAAAACCGTAAATATTTGTTCGGAACCCTGGGTATGCGAGTGTAAAACTCGTACATGGCCGGATTTCAATAAATTAAAGCTTGAACAACATATCAGACAGTCCAACATACAATTACATAAATAAAATATTTAATACTCACACAGTTGAATGTAGGTACAAGTAGCGGAAAATTCAAATTTTCACAAAGTTAACCAATAATTTCATAACCACTACACGTACTTATTTGTACAAAAATCACAGTTACGAAACAGTGTGAACTAAACAACTGAAGATCTATGAATAAAACTTTCTTTGAATTTTCAAAGCATCACAAAGCATCAAAGCAGCAAGTCAGAATAGACGGTGTTGCCATTCGCTACAAAATATCATTCAAAGAAAGGGGATTACCCGAATTCGTCACAGAATAAGTAATGAAAAATTCCGTACTCTTTTCAATTGCTGCGAATTTATAGTTGCGTTAAAAATATGAAATGGTTCAAATATTTACAAAATATATTTTATTATTTACTGTGAAATTTTGTCGCCCCCTAAAAAGTGCCGCCCCCTAAAAAGTGCCGCCCGGGGCGGGCCGCCCCCACCGCCCCCACTACGCTACGCCACTGGTTTTGGGTTCCATTGCCGAAAAGGTTCAGAGTTCTAGGCGTCTTTGTAACTCTTTATCAAACTCATTTAAGTGCTAATTATGTGTAACTGTATAGATATGTGAGGGTGCGTGAATGTGCAGGCATAGGTTTTAGTTTCGTTGAACCATTAAGCTGGTTTAATTAACTGTTGAAACTATTCGACTGCTCGAGTTAATTAAGAAAAGCTCACACTAGCTGACGAGGCAACAAAGGATCAGGTCTCAGGTGCGTTGCAGCTATTTGGGTCACATATACATACATACTCGTATTATACATAGATACATACATATGTAAGTACATTCTCGTATGTGTGCTGTTTCCGTATGCAAATTTACACGTAGGTAAGTAGGTGTCAGCGTGGACTTTTTTAGTGAATATGAAATTTTAGTGGAGTGAATATGAAATTTTAGTGGAGTGATATTTAATGGGGTTGTGAGCCATAACAATTGGTGTAGGTGGGTAGCACTTGATACGGGAAGCATTCAACATTTGAAACCTTCACTACTTGAAGAAAAACATGTCATTCAACGTTTCTTTCTCTAATATTAAATTGCGTGCTTAAATTTGTGTTTCATGCAAAACGAAGCAAAGAAACATAGACAAAAGTATTGAGCTGTGTACAAATAACAACGAAGAAAACCCTCCTTCAGCAACAAAAATGGCCACTTTATGTGTTCAGCTCAGGCACAAGGACACATTTTCGCACAATTCAACAAGAAATTAATTAGTGAAACATAAGAACGGGGATTACTTGTAGATGCCTAGTGGCAGTGTGGCCTGCGTGCTCGCTGCTGTCAATAATAAAATTTAATAAAAGCATAAACTCACGCACACACACACACACAGCAGAGAAATCAAGTTAATTAGACTCTTGACTGCGTCCAATACATTCACACACCCACACACACATATTGCATGTAGTAGATGTAATAGATGCGTATCGTCAGCCGATTGGATGGTGCGCACAAAAACAAATTCGCTCTGCCATTATAAATAACACTTTCGTCCCGATGATTTATTGTGCAATTTTAATGTTCAGGTTTTCTTAACCTCCGCTTCATGCCACTTTGCGCTCCTCTACGCTGCTCTACTCTGCTCTGCACTGCTGCAGAAGCGTTTCGGTGTGCACATTCGACATTTTGGCCGCTTCGTAACAAATGGCAAATAACAGCCTCACTCTGACACGCACACACACACACACATACATGTACACAACGAAAATCAGCAACACTGCGCGCTGAGGGTTGTGGGGGTGGAGGTGTTGGTGTTGCTGTTTGGGGGCTGTTTGATAAGGGCGTTTGTAGGCGGAGTGCGGCCGGCCGGCGGGCTGTAGGCAGTAGGCGGCGGCACGTACCGTGTTGCGGCAGCAGTCGGCCGCTCGGTCGGTCGCCCCTAATAATGTAGCGTGAACGCAGGCATTGTGCGCTGTAATTCAACGGAATAAAATAAAACACGCACCAAAGCACATTCATCCCTCGAGAATTATTGCTTATTTGGCTTGTAATAATTCTTCTTCTTTTGCTGCTGCCACGGCTGTTGCCACTGCTGCTGCTGCTGTTGTTGTTTTCTTGTTGTTGCTGCTGCCATTTTCATGCTGCTTGTTGCTGTTATTGCTACAGCATCTTTCTCGGCAACCATACTTCTTCTCGGGACACTTTTTGCGTTTGTTGTTGTTGTTGTTATTTTGTCTGTTTTTCTGGCATTTTGTTCAGAGAACTCGATAGAGAGGCCATAGTTATAAAAATTACACGAAATAAACAAAATTACAAAAAAAAGTTCAATTATTAAGTGAAGATGGGATATTGTTTGGCTTTCATAAAAAACTTACGTTAAACTTTTCGAATATTGCAGAGGAAGTGTAAAAACTTCAAAATTAAAAAGGATATTGTTTTGCTTTTACAAAAAATTAAATTAAATACAAAAAATTATATATTAAAAAAAAACCTTGTTTTTTTCTGTAAATCTCTTTTTTACAAATTTCAAATTGAAAACGATATTTTTTCGCTTTAACAAAAAATTATAAATTAAAAAAGTTGTTTTTCTTCTCGGTGAATTTCTTTTTTATAAATTTCAAATTGAAAACGATATTCTTTCACTTTTACAAAAAATTATAATGAATACAAAAAATTATAAATTGAAAAAAAAAGTTATTTTTCTTTTCTATAAATCTCTTTTTTATGAATCAGATATAGTACATTTTTTAATTGTAAAAAGTTTACTCTATAATTAAAAAATTTGTACAATTTAAACATTTTAATCAAATTCGAGGCATCATAATTTGGAAACTAAATTTTTTTCTTAAAAAGCCAAAAAAAATAATTTAAAAAATTTACAAAAAAAAAGTTTGTAAATTGAAAAAATAAATTATCTTTTGTTATTTTATTTCTTATTTTTTATTATTTATTTTATTTTATTTTATTTTATTTTATTTTATTTTATTTTATTTTATTTTATTTTATTTTACTTTTTTATTTTATTTTATTTTATTTTATTTTATTTTATTTTATTTTATTTAAGTATATTTAATTTTTTTATTTACTTTCATTTAATTTTGTTTTATTTTTGTTTTTTTTTATTTTTTTTATTTTTTTATTTGTTTTATTTCATTTTATTTTGTTTTATTTTATTTTATTTTATTTTATTTTATTTTATTTTATTTTATTTTATTTTATTTTATTTTATTTTATTTTATTTTATTTTATTTTATTTTATTTTATTTTATTTTATTTTATTTTATTTTATTTTATTTTATTTTATTTTATTTTATTTTATTTTATTTTATTTTATTTTATTTTATGATATTTTATTTTATTTTATTTTATTTTATTTTTTTTATTTTACTTAATTATTTGTATTTTATTTTTTTTAATTTTCATTCGATTTTTTATATTTTCTTTTATCCTTCTCCCTCTTTGACAAATGCCAATTCTAAAAAGCAAACTGTAACACACTTTAGTTTTGGTGTCAATTTTGACACCAATCTTGCTTAAAAAAGTCGATAACTTTCTTTCTTTAATGTTGACAGTTTTTATCATCCATCCAGCAAACTTTGCCTAACCATTCAGTGTCCTGACTACAACAGCATTTCGTCCTTTGAAACCTGCACAAAGTAAAAAATGTCTGGCCACACCAGTTCTAGGGAGAAGGTGAAACGCAAAAGCAAAGTTACCAGTTGGTGCAATCGTACTCTACTCCATGTCAGCGGCAGAAGGAGAGCAGGAGTCGGAGGATATGCTAAGCGTGCGCCTTCAAGCAGCACACGAAAAATGTTTCTCCACTCACAAGGAGAAAGTTTTCAAAGTCCAAGTCGCACCAAGCGGCGCAACAGAGAATAGAAAACCGAAACAACAACAACAACAACGACAACCAACAGCCAAAGACAGGAAAAAGCAAAAGAAAATATAAAATAGAAGCGGCAAAAGGAAAAGGAGCCAGCGACACTGCCAGCCCAAGTGAAGAGACTTATGCGTGAGCAACAACAACAACAACAACGCCAAACAACAAACAATGAACGCGTATTTTTCGTAGACACTTTTTAAGAAATATTTCATCGAAATGTGTCCCTGGTGTAACATTTAATATTAAAGGTGGGTGGTGGCAGCGACGCGCCACTGCAGTGTTGCTGTTGGAACACAGCAACAGCGCTGGCAACAATGGCCGCGGCAAGACTCGACATATAAATTAGCTTTACTTATTTTTAAGACATTGTTTCAAATATAGGAAAAAGAGGGCGTGCAGCGGCCATGTCGCACAACGAGCAGAGCAACTAACACCAAACAAACAAGAAGAAGACTGAAGTTATGCCGAAAAAGCGAGCGAGCAGTGCGTGAGTAGAGACTCCACCAGCAGCGGTGCCGACTGAAACAGGCGCTCGCTCGCGCCTTTGTTTAAGGTGTACAATTTAAAACAGCAACAAAGTTAAACTAATAAATCACAAGTTAATTATAAGAGGGTATTAAGTCATGCTGCGCAGCGCCCACAGTGGCGCGTAGGGTGCCAAAGCCACTCTTCACTCGCCAAACACGAGTGGGGCGGGTGGGATGGCGCTAAGGCAAATAACAAATTTTTGTAATTATAATCCATGCGATTTATTTATTTGTACTAGTCACACACACACACACACACACGCACACGAGCACCCTGAAGTATAGACGAACTGAGTGCCGGGTGGTAGATGCTGCCTGGCTGGCTGCGAGATAAAGCGACGAATTGTTTTCTTTTACTTACTTCGCTCGTGTTTGGCTTCTTTCGCACTTTTCTTTGGCGCTTCGTCATTGCTTTAATTTAATTGCATAACTTGAGGCTTCAGTCAGCCATATGCGTGTGTAATGTGCTGGCACACACACACACAAAACCGTTTGTGGTGTGCTGCACTGTGTCACTTCCCCTCTTTGCTGACGCTTTGTGTAATTGCTTGTTTGATTCTTGGCGGCAGCAGCATTTCCGCTCGAATTTATGTTTGGCAAATTTAATTGCTGTTCGACTGCAGTGCAAGCACACGCAGCAGACACATGCACTCACACATACATACATAGCTGAGTGAGTGTGTCCACTTTTGCAGTCGATAAGACATCATATTAATTATTATTATTGAAGTTTGTTGTTGTTGCTGTCAGAGTTGTTGTAATAATAATTGTTTTGTTGTTGTTGTTGTTGTCATTAACATTGTTGTTGTTGGGCTTCCTACATATTGTGCATTTGAGCAGATTGCCGTAAACTAGAAATAAATTTATTTAGTCTGCTTTTGGGCGTTCGAGCATAATTCAGGCTATTTGACTTTTAGAGATTTTGATATTTAAGAATTTTCAAGTGAGCTTGAAAGATGAAAGTGCATTTGTCATTTGTTAGGACAAATTATTGGAATCGAAATTGGCTTAAGATTTTAGTGTCAACTATTCAATTCAGATATGTTGACAATGAACTTAATGGACCTGATAATTCAGTTAGATTGAAGAAAGATTGTAACCATAAGATTTTAGGTTTCTTCTGATTGATGAAAGAATGAAATACAATAGGAAAGACATCGTCATTCATTTACATGTATCTTTTTCTGACACGTGAACCAAATAGCAATGTTCGAAAGGAAAACACTGAGAAAAATATATGGTCCAATCAGGTTGGAAGATGGCGCATATCGTATTAGATACAACTCTGAGCTTGAACACCTCATTAAGGGGCAAAACGTCATAAAATACATAATAGACCAAGGAATACGCTGGCTTGGACACGTAGAAAAAACAAAGAGCTCCAAAACGAGCCTTCAAGAAGCAACCATATGGGAAGCGAACTACAGTGATCGATGACCTCAAAGAGATGATCGCGCAAAACTGATGGCGCTTAACAGCGGATCGAGAAATCTGGAGGAAGATAGTTGCGGAAGCAGTGGTCCATCCAGGACTGTCGGGCTAAGAAGAAGAAGTATCATTTTCTATTTCTGAAATGTTATTAGCGCGATTTTTAGATTTCATTCTGCTAGGTTTTCTCTCAGCTGGTTAGTTTATGCAGAAGTGATATACATATCACAAGCTTGTGATGTCAATTATCAATTAAATATAAATCGATATTTGCCTCACTGATGAAGAGGGTAAATTCTCATATACATCACCGTGTGACAAAGATAAAAAAAAAATGTCACACCGGAAAGAATCGATATGGCCGTGAAACTAGAGACCAAATATAGCAATACTGCGTACTCAGTTTTTCATTTCTACATCCTTTGTAAGTAAGTATATTAAAACGCAAAATCTCCTTGATCACGTGTCGAAATTTCATTATTCTTGTTTCATTAATTTTGCATGTTTTTATTATTTCAAATACTGATACTCAAATACTTAAATTAGAAAATTTGGACTTCATTAGAACTGCAGCTTCTGTCTTTTTTTAATAACTTTTGAACCAATAAAGTTAGAGTAATGAAATTTTGACACGTGATCAAGGAAACTTTGGGTTTTAACATAATTACTTTTTAAGAAAATTCTATATAAATTTTCAAGGATATAAAGGATTAAAATTTTCAAAGGACCTTTTTCATGTCTTTTGTTCACAAATAGATAAAAAATACATTTTATTTAAATTCTTGAGCCTTTCCTCTTTCATTTGATATACATATTGCCATATTCTAACAAGGCTAAGTATTTTTTATTTTTTTTTTTATTTTGTATCCCCCTTCAAAATTTTGAAGTCCTCTAAAAAGGACAAAGGTTGTAGAAATGAAAAACTGAGAACGCAGTATTACTATATCTTGTCTCTAGTTTCACGCCCATATGATTTTTTCCGATGTGAAAAAATTCTGTCGCAAGCTGTATTCATCTTAAGGACCTAAGAAGAAACAAAGGACCACTACCAAACACATTTTACCATCGTTGAACCTAACCGATATTCGATTGCAATTTTTAAAGACTCTATAGTGTGGCATTACTTCACAAACATTGCTGAAACATTACTTTCTTCAAAAAATGCTGAACTCCAAACAAATATCAACTCGTTTTGCCACTCGTCTGCTGTCTGCAGCGACTGCATGAACTCAATCAATTCACACAAACCCATGTCACAAAAATAGTTTATCCGTCTGCTGGGCACTCACTGGTCTGTGTCAATTGTCAATTGTGTTGCTGACAAAGTGTCGCATATGTGGTTGTTGTCACTGATGGCTGCGTTGCTATTGTAAAGGACATGTTCACATCTGCGAGCATATGCAACGCTCCGCTCCAACGCTGATTGAGTCACTGTGACTGACGACCTATTATGATTATGCTTATCCTTTGTCTATTGTGTTGTGTTGAATTCACATAAATTAAAATTTCTGACGTTTAAAGCACAAAATAATTAAGCGACAGCTTTTGTTTTCCGGCTTTTTGTATTTTTGCTATAATTTTCATAAATTTTAAACAATCGATTTTATCGCCATATATTTGCTTGCTTGCTTGTGTGTGTGAATGTATATGTATAAGTATTCCTGTGTGTGTGTGTACATTTGCAATATTTATGTGCAATTGTTGTGCTTGGTTTATTGGCTGGTTATGTGGATTTAGCCAGCCAGCAGTCAGCCAGCTGGACAAAGCTTTCGCTGCTTTCATTTGCCTTCGGCTTTAGCTGACTGGCTGGCTGGCTGGTTCGGTCGATTGGTTGGCCAGTCGGTGTTATTCGCTTTATATGTAGTGTTCGTTTTTTTCTCTATGTTGGTCCTACCACATGGCTCCGTTTTTTGGCCACGCTTCGTGCGAGAAGGATGAGGCGAGATTTGTGTGCTTGCAGATAAAAGTGCCACAGCAACTTGTCATAATAAATTCGGCCAGCGGCAGTGGCAGCGCAATGCCGCAGCAATAGTGAATATTTATGCGCACCATTCATAAAAACAATGGATTTTATATTTGTGAATATTTTGCGCGTAAGCACACATACATATATAAATATATGCAGATATCTATGAGAATATATATATTTTTTGTATTCATTGCAATAGCGAAATTTATTTTATTTTATTATTTTCATTCATAATCGTCTTTCTACTGGTGGCAGCCATACTGACAAAAGTTTAATGAAGTGTAGTCGATGGCAATGCAGAGGTAGACTAAATATTTTTGTGTATGTTTCTGTGATGATTGGAAATCAAATGTTTTGTTAATTTGTAGAGAATTTAATATAAAAGTGAAAATAAGGCTAAGTGAAATACATTTAAGCTGATTTATCTAAAAGAACACAAGAACACTAAATATTTTTGTTCACATTTTTGTGATAATTGGAAATAAGATTTCTTGTTTATTTGTAGAGAGAATTTTTATTTCATGAAATTTTCTCAGAAATTAATTTTCAGAATACAATTTAAAAAATTTAACTTCCACTTCCACTACTTGAGAGTCCTTTCATATGAGATGATCGAGGTTGACTGAAAGGCCATAAATATTTGAGGTTTATTTCTCGAAAAATTGCTTTTTTGGTGGTAGAATACTTTGATTTTGAATTGAATTTAATTTGTGGGTTTTTCATTCCACAAATTAGCAACAATTAAAAGCTAAAGAAATATTAAAACAACAACTGCAGCTTCAACGACAACATCAACCACTTACGACTTGCAACAACAGTGCATTGTAAATAACAGAAAATATCATGGTCAACAAAAACAACAACAACAACAATAGCAACACACATGCATCATTTGCATTTGCCACACTAAATGTGGCACAAATACTGCAATGCGTTGCACGTTGCACAAACACAAACACGCGCTAACAGCCAAACAGCGTTAGCCAAAACAACAAATGCCCTTACAACTACAGCAACAATAATAACAACAACAAACACACACTAAGCAGAGATACGGCACACACTAGAAATAGAGGGGCAACTGTCGGCGTTCGTTTGGTAGGCGTTCGCAGGCACAGTGCAACAACGGAACGGCGGAGGTGGGCGCGCGTTAATCTTTGAGAATCCAAGTGCTGTATGCGGTATTATGCGGAAATTTATCTGATTTAACACCTAATATACAATAACTTAATATGCAACACTCTGCTGGCTAGACTGCTGTGCCGACACACACACACACACACACATACGACTCAAAGTCGGCGCTTGTGTGAAGCAAATGCGTTAACGAAAATGCAGCCAAGCAGCCAGTGGCGATTCAGCACAGCCAGTCCAGCACAGCCAACCAGCCAGCAGTTATGGCCATATTGCCAAACCCCAACAATTTCAACTGGACATACTTCACAAACACACACACACAAACACACACACTGGCAGAGAGCGCCAGAATGCGGCACATGCCTCAGAAGCTGCATGCGGCAATGTGTGCGGCGCGTCGCGGGGTGACGCCGCTCGGAAAATGTGAATATGAACTACATAAATCTTGTCGAGGCGGCTGTAGTGCGCCGCCGACACCAGCCATGCCCGCCGCGCGCCACTGCAATTGCAACAACGAGTGCAGTCTCATCGACATCGGCAACGCCAAACGGCCAAAGCATCGGCAATTTCGGCTGCTGTGCGACGTGCAGCTTTATGGCTTTGAGAAGTAGACGCCGTGCAACAAGAAAAACGATCCAAGTTCAAAAATACGGCACACACCGTACACCATATACGAGTAGCCCACGGTTCATGGATGGATGATGCATGCAGGCAACGGCACTCACACACTCACAGAGGCTTTTTCGGGTTGGTTTATTTTACATAGGAAGTGGAAGTGGGCAGTTAGAGGACGAGTGAGCTGCGTGCGTTGAGTGCAGCATCAAAGGTTTTCGGTCGGCGTCTGAATCGCTGCGGGTGTAGGGAACGACCAGCATTTGCTGCGGTTCGTTCGATTTTCGCATTGATGCTGTGCTGTGTGCTGCTGCTGCTGCTGTGCGGCAAAATTCATATTTCTTAGATTATTATGCATTCATATCGCAATTTTAATCATACCGGCTTGTACGCACACACACACACACACATTCATGCACACACATGCACACACAAGCCATGCGGACAGACACTCAAGCACGCTCACATGCTGTGTCTGCACTGAGCGGAAGTTTAGTGTGAAATGATGCACTCGAACGCGTTTGAATCACACACAGTGGCGGTTCAGTGAGAACAGCGGAGGTGTTGAGAAAATTTGATGATCCATATTTTTAATAAAATTTATGGATGCTTTGATGAAAACATTTCTTAAACATAAAGATTTAAAATTCAAATTGATTTACAGACACTGCAATGAATTTTGGATATATTTCTGTAATACGCTTTTGGTTCAAAAATGTCGTTTAAGTTTAAAGAGGGTTTGGTTTTACCAGCAGGAAAATCAGCCGAATAGACTCGGTCCATATAGATGGCTTTCGAGCTCTCTTGTGTTAGTTTTTGGGCCTGAAATGACTGAAACTCACTGTCGCTATTGTTATTGCATTCTTCTTGTTATTTTTGCATGTGTGTTTGTGTTGTTCCTACTTTTTTGTCCACATAAATTTTACGCCAAAGCTTCGCAACAACAATCGCCAAAACCAACAACAACTAGGCATTGTTGTTATTTGTGTGCCGCCTGTTTTTGTTTGTGTACTATTGCAGTTGTGGACTTAGTTAAGGATATTTTGCGGATATTTTGGCGCTTATGCACTGCGTCCACTCTGCTCTGCTCGAAGCGAATTGCGCATAAAATGTGTGCAATTTACAAAATAATGAAACGTATTGAAATAAAATGAATAAAGAGCGAGCCGCATGCGGCTTAGACAACTTGCCGCACTGGCCCCATCTCCCGCCGCTTCCACTGGCAGCCCACCTCGCCTACCTCGGTTGGACATAAACTGCCATTGGCCGCGCACTGAATGCACTTTTAGGCCTCATTGTCGGCTGGTGTTGAGTGCAAATGTGCGCACCCTGTAATTTAGTGTGCGCGCCGTTAAACCAAATAAACGCACAAGAGGCCACGAAAAACGCGTGGACGGAACGAGATGGGTCGGGTTGGCGAATGGTGAACATTGGAAGCGCGCGATTTGCGCCTTTTGTGTTGTTGCCATGAATTATGCGGCGAATGCGGCGATTTTCGTTGTGAATTTGTGTGCGCAAAATTTGTGCAAGTTTGTGTGGGTTTGTTGTTGTTGTTGTTGTTCACACAATGGGATTTGCGGCTTTTGAGTTCACTTTTAGCGTTCAGAAATTAAATGTCCAGCAGGATTTTAATGAAAATTTACAATGTGCGCAATTGTAAAATGAGATTAATTAAACTACAACAACAACAAAAAGTACACGCAGTGAAAACCAAAATCATGCGCACAAAAAATTTATGTTTGAATGCAACAATCGAAATGTTGAATGTTGAATCAATGAAAAATCATAGAACAAACATGGAACAATTAAATGTGTGGAAAATCAGTATCAAGTATGGAATCGAGACATGGTTTTGGGATAAAAATTATTACTCGGAATGACCACTTGAAGACTAAATGGAAACTCCCTGCAACTACTCAAGATGTGAATGAGACATAAATGGACATGCTCAGTCATCGAAAAGAAGCTCACTGGAAGTTGGTTGAGTCGACATTTGAATCCACTCAGTGGTGGATTCAGGGGGAGTTTCTGGGGTTTTGAAACCCCCTCCCCGAAAAATTAGGGTCGGCTTAACATTTACGATAATTAAAAAATTACATTCTGAAACCCCCCGAAATATTTTTTTTACTCCACCCCTGAATCCACTACTTTGAGGATGGCCAGTCGCCGAAAAGAAGCTCACTGGAAGTGGGTTGAGTCGATATTTGAATCCACTACTTCTTCTATCTTATAGTCCAACCCACGAAACTCCTTCAGCCTCGTCTATTTACCGATTTTCTGTTCGTGAAGTCTACAGAGAAGCCACGTCGCCGTGACGCCTACAGGACGAATGTCGCTTTACTATTCATTTATCTGATACCCAATTCACTCTCACAATTTTTTTGTGACATTTTACTCTCTAAATTGTTACCTATAGTTTCTAACCTTAATTTTTTTTTACGAATTTTGAATAAGTACGAAATAAACACTTAAACACATTTTCAGTTTTGGCTTAATTCTGGCGTTCAAGTTAATTTCTGAGCTTTGATGTATTCAGAGACCTACAGTAGAATTTTATGGCAAATATTTTCGTGGTACATTTTGTCCTTAAAAAGTCCTGGTTTGCAGGACATTTTTGGCATCTTAGAAAATAAGGGTCAAATTGACCCATAAAAATAAGAGCTACAGGGTTAAAATGCTCCACAGAAATGTTCTTCGTAGTATTTGACATCAAATTGCTGAACACATCATATACCTAAAATGTGTGGTTACATGGTTTTCGTTAGCCGATTCACCATAAGAATGAGCAAAAAGGGGAAAACTTTTACCCCCCCTTAAAAAAAATTCAGACGTAAACTTTCAAATCGTCGATACACGTATATTTTTTTTGGGACCTTTCTACCAAAATCTGTTGTCATTTTTTCATCTTTGTCATT
Organism: Melieria omissa; assembly: GCA_963971225.1. Classification (NCBI taxonomy): domain Eukaryota; kingdom Metazoa; phylum Arthropoda; class Insecta; order Diptera; family Ulidiidae; genus Melieria; species Melieria omissa. The sequence goes on from OZ020267.1 coordinate 4,175,857, forward strand.
TTTTTGTGTTGTACAGTGTAATTGATTAATTGATTTTAAAATGCCAACATTTATGCAACTCTTCCTCAGCTCTTTACTTCTCTCCTGCTGCTAAACTTTGATCTTTGTTGAACGTTTAAACGCAATGAACTTGCAACCAGCCTCCAGTCATACCAAACGTCTTTCAATTGGGCGTAAGACGTATTGCAGCCCAGCCGCCAACAGTTCTGATTGCATATGCAAACAGGTAGAGGTGGCGCAAGGGGGGCGGGGGGTTCGCGCCGGGCTTAAACCAACAATTTACAGCGCAAGCACTTTGTGCCACTAGCAGTGCATGTTGCATGTTGCGCTTGTTTTCTCGCTTGATTGCTTGCGTGTTTTTCGTTGAAGTTGTTGTTGTGTGCGGATTTGTTTTATTCTAGCAGCCATGCAGCCGGTTGGTTGTTTTGGCTGTTGTCGGTTTGCATGTTGTTGTTTGGCGCTGTTTGTTTGTACGTATTTCGCGTTGTTGTTTCATGCTGCGCAACTATCGCGTGAAGGTACATGAGCGTCTATATGTTTGTGTATGTGTGTGTGTAATTGAATACACTGCAACTACAATTATTATTATTATTGTTGTTGTTTTTGTTGTTATTATAATTCGTATGCTCAAACGTTTACATTGGCGAGGCATTGTTGCATGCCACCTTTTCTACCAGCTGTTGTTTACGGTCTTCTCTCTCTCTATGGCCGCAGCGCTCAATAATGCATTCACTCCACCTTTTGCTTTTATAAAATTAAAATTTCTTACTTTTCCCCCGCTTCCTCGACTTTCCCACCTTCACGCGCCGTTTTACATAGTTGCAGTGCGACAGCGGCAATTTGAAAGCGCACTCACACTCGCACTGCAACTGCCGTTCCCTATTATTAAGTAAATTGATTTTAAGTACGTTTTAAACTTATTTAGGTTCTAAATGTTAGGTTTGCTAGCTGCTGGCTCGTTGGCGTTTAGTATCAAGTGGCTTATTTGCGTACTGCCTACGTTCATACACAATTTTCTCACATATATGATGTATGTGTGTGTGTTTGTTAACCTGCGTGAGTAACAGTGTAAATTATACACGCAAGTGTACTGAGCGATTACTGGACGATTAACCCGAGTTTGTTTGCTATTTCAGAGGCTAAATGCGTTCGAACTGAACTTTTTCAAACCGATTACGAGTTGAGACTTAACTACTTCCGGTTAAACTTTCAATAGGTTGTTTTTAATGCAATTTCTAATAAAAAAATTCACAACTACCTCAATGAGTTTTCTGGATTTCGCAGAAATGGTAATGGGATTGTAAGATTGCTCGCACGCTGTGGCCAGCGCTGAACATGAGAAGAACTAAGAGCTTGCTGCTCCTCGACAAGCATGCTATGCGCATGGTCACGGGGGTAATCACAGGTCACTGCGCCATCGGCGTAATGCTATGCAAATGGCGTCTGGCGACCGACGATTTATGCAGAAGCTGTGGAGACGAGGAGGCGGTGGAATCGGTCGAGCACCTGCTTTGCCACTGTCCATCACTACAGAACCGACGGCTCCAAACTCTTGGGGCAAGGTTCTTCGGTGAACTTGTGGAGGTAGCGGATGCACAGATCACTGATCTACACAACTTCCTCGCGAAGACCAAATGGTTCCCAAAAGATCCGGTCTGGATCTACAGGGAACCGAACAGATAAGGGAAGGCACCGGTGAAATAAAAATGAAGGGAATCACAATGGGCCCAACAGGGCCTCCGAGTGGAAGTGCAAATGCACACTCCCCTTCTTTAACCTAACCTAACCTTCTGTGGTTTCAATAATACATTTTTTATTAGTCCTTAGAATAGTTTGAAGTTTTAGGAAAAATACGAAATTAATAAACTGAATATTAAAGTTTAAAGAAGAGAAGTATATACGTTTTTTTAATGGTATATTTTGACATAATAAAGGAAGGAGAAACAGAAAACTTTACATGTAATTTTACGTTTTCTTTCAATTCAGATACTTTTTTTTGTTAATTTTGGCGGAAGTAAATGAAGAAATATTAAAATTTTCGTTATGCGTAAAAAGTTGTATGTTTAAGTCCACAACGATGTGGTTGCTCTCATAGGAAAATACTCTAAAATACAGGGTCCGAGTGTAAAAATAAGAAAATATCTTACGGAATGTTGCTAATAAAACCACATAGAAGCCTAAGACGTAACATATAAAATTTTAACTTTCTCCAGTAAAAACCTGTAGCGAAAGGGTTAAGGTGGAAGAATTGTAAATACACATTCAAACTTTCTAAAGAGTCATTAGATTTCATACCATCTGTATGTTAAATTTTGTCCACTTGCATTGAAACCACTTGGCATGTTTTGACCCTTTCGACCTCGAATTTGACCTTGTGTGTCGATATTACTTTTTGGTATTTAAATAATGGTATTTAATTCATAAAATCCACGCCTCTTTGTTAGAGTTATAGAGCTACTTTACTTCTGAACAATTTGAGCTTAAACCGGATCAAATAAATGTTGTATAAATATTTTTTAAATACAGAAAAATTATCAAATATTAATAGAAAAATACAAAATTATCACCTTTTGATTTTATTTAACCATTATTAAAGAGACAGGGTTTTGATCAAACGCGCCCCATTCGTAGACTTCAAATAGAACACAAACTTTCTCTGATATCGCAGCAAATAATTGGAAATTATTTTGGGGATAACAGTCGAAATTTTTGTAATTTGCTCTAAATTAACTTCTAAAAATATTAATTTGTTGGTGCCTACTAAAATTGAACCCATAAATCCATTGTAGCTTTTGCTGTAAGATGACAAATATAGGAGAAGTTGCTCTCAGGCAACTTTGGGGTCAAAAATGTTAGCGTTGGAGGTTTTTTAAGCAGTTGAAGTTTTTGTTACTATTATTGTAGTAGTCTATTCCTCGCTTTTGGTCATCAAAAATGTTTGATGTACAGGTATCAAACCTGGTCCTTCACTGCTCTTAAAGTCCAAGTGCCAAAACGGCACAAGAACCATCGACAGATTACCCAGTTACGCTAAGTTTATTCAAAACCAATTATTTAATACATTAAAAATGGTGTCTGTTCTTTAATTTAATCTCGTTTAAATCACTCTGCTCACCATTAATGCAACGCATATGTTTAAATGGTAATCAGTCAGGAAAAAGGGAATATCGTGCACTCACTCTCAGCCCATTCATTCAAACTCTAATTGCAATGCGCATGTGCAGCCTTCACCTTCAGTGCGCATTAAATTAACTCAATTAATTTTAAACACGCTGAATACCCAAGCGCAATCACCAGCGCGATTGTAGTAAATTTACCGCCGTCAAATTGCCACAACAGGTTTTCCATTTCGCAGCGTTGGATTATGAGCAAAACGCGGGCCGCAAGCAGTGAGCGAAAAGCGAAAGCATAAAAACGCTCATAAACAGCGCCATTAAGGTAAAGATTGCTGCTGCCAAGCAGTCAAGCAGACCGGACCACACAAGTCGCACGAACGGCCACGTCCGTCTCGAGCTGCGCCCGCAGTCCACACTAAAGCGGCGATTATGTTAACATTAACGCTGCCATTCTCGCCGAAAAGCAACGGCAAAGCAAGCGGATAAGTGAAAAACGTAATGAAGTGAAATGAACGACTCATGATGCGACTCATTCATTTTTCATAATGAAAATAGTGAAAAGCTTCTTTTAGACTCGCATGGTGTAATTTGTTTGGTTGGGTCGAACGGGCAGCAGTGGCAGTGGTCGGTTTATGTGGCGCATGCGCAAAGCATTTTGCATACTATTAGCCCGGCGGCCACGTAGGCGATTTGAAGAATATTACGAGTTGCAGCGGGCGATTTGCAGCGCCTGCACCCACTGGGCAATGGAGCGTGAAGACAACTAGTTTGAAGCAACAGTTTTTCTCATCAGTAAAATATTTTTTGATTTTTTTCAGGGACCGTAAAAATTATGAGCTAAATATAAAAATCAAAATATAAGACTTCTTTTCGATTTTTATTTTCCGCTCACCGAATAATAATTTGTTGATTTTTTTTTTGGATCAGCTTTTTTGATAACTGCTTTCAATTTTATTGCACTAATAATAATTATTTACGGTCCCTGATATTTTTTATTATTTTCTTAGCAATAAAATTAAACCTTCATGCTTTGCATCTATTCAGCAAAACACCACTAATAATTTTTTCACAAAACGAAAATCTTTCCTACTACTTAGGATCGTCCACAAGTAACTCTCGACAAAATTCCACCACTTGATGCCTCAACCACTTGATGTCTCTTAGTACTGCTCGCTTCCACTGTTGCACTTATCAAGCGGCTGCCACACGCATCATCCATCATGGGCCGGTATTGTGGCATGGAACCCATTGCTCTCGTTGCCATAGCAATGGCAACGGCGCATGCGTCCAAACGACGCAACCGGTTTCAAATCAACAACAACAACATCATCAAGTCATTCTTGCCTGCGGTGCATGGCTGCTGGTGGTATTGTTGTTGTAGTTGTTAGTGTTGTCTTGGCTGGTGCTAGTGCTGGTGGTGACTTTAATGGCTTCCGAAACGATCATAGCATAAAATGAATGGCAGACGGAACCAATAAACGTCGCGCGTTATGTGCGCTACAAATCTACCTACTCGTTTGGCACTGTTGTTGTTGTTGTTGTGCCATATGAGCTAGAGCGATGGCATGCAAGCGTACAACTGTCACTATGGCAAGAAATGAGTTAAGCGCAACAAATGCGACCAATGTTCGACTTTCCAAGAAATTCAATGACGACATTTATTCAGTTTATTGAACATAGTTGGGCAATGCAATTTGGGAAAATCTGATTTAAATGATGAGAAATAATTGAGGGCACTTGAAGTGTTCTTTTCAGTGGGAATGGAAAGGAAATGCGATAATAGACATGAGAAGTAATTTGATTCTTAAGCCATTATGATGGTTTGAGAGAAACGTAATGTAAAATATTGATTAAAAAAATATGTTGGATACAGGAAGTGAAAAAAATAAATAAAAATTGATCGATATTTTCAACAACTACAATGCAAAAAATGCTTACTAAATTTGGTAAATTTAAATAATTTTTATATGTTGACCACGTGATGCCGTTGGGTGGAAATTGCAGCTTACAAGAATGCGCCAACAAATTTTGAACTTTAAACTTGATGAAGCTTCTCTTAGTTAGCTCTCAGGGAATCGTTGCGATTTTCTCATGAGGTGCGCTATATTTCTCATCTTAATGGTTGGATAAGAAGATCTTTTGGGTAATAATGTGCATGGATACGTTAGCACTTGTTATATTTTTTACTTTAACCTTATTGGTTCGAAAGTTATTAAAAAATGAATGAAAATTCTAATGAAGTAAAAAAATTCGAATTTATTTGAGTATCAGTATTTTAAATAATAAAAAAGATACAAAATCAATGAAGCGAGAATAATAAAATTTTGGCACGTGATCAAGGAGATTTTACGTTTTAACATATTTACTTTTCAAGAAAATTTTATATAAATTTTCAAGGATATAAACGATACAATTTTTCAAAGGACCTTCTTCATATCTTGTTTTCACAAATAGATAAAAAATCAATTTTATTTAAATTCTTAAGCCTTTCCTCTTTCATTTGATATACATATCGCCATATTCTAACGAGGTTAAGTATTTTTAAAATTTTTTTTATTTTTTATCCCCTTCAAAATTTTGAAGCCCTTTTAAAAGGACAAAGGATGTAGAAACGAAAATCTGAGTACGCAGTATTAATATGTTTGGTCTCTAGTTTCACGCCCATATGAATTTTTTCCGGGGTGAAACATTTTTTTAATTTTTGTTATAGTAAAATTCTAAATAAATGAATATCAAAATACTTGCAGAACATGTACCGAAAGGACTAGACAGATCTGTGGATCCTGCAGTTCCTTATACCTAACGCATCATATTGAAAGTCTACATGGGATACATTTTTAAATACTAGCAGAGTGTGATGAGGACATATAGTGCTAGAGATTCCCCATCTGGAGGACTTTCTGGGACTGGGTTTCCAGAGGTTTAGGTAGCAATCAGTTTTTACGATTTCCGAAGTAAATTATCTCAACAACAGTGCTTCGATCGCCTTCATTCGGCATTTGGTAATGAAGTACCAACCCTCAACACAATTTATAACTGGTTTAACGAATTCAAGCATGGTCGCTGTTCGCTCCAGGACGATTTTCGTTAAGGTCGTCCAAAATCGGTCATTGTGCCAGAAACCATCGATGCTGTGCGTGAATTGATTATGAAAGATCGTCATGTGACATACCGTGAGATAGAGGCATCCTTGGGCATTAGATCCACGGCCGTGCATTCAATATTGCATGAACATTTAGCTGTTAGAAAGATTTGTTCTCGTTGGATCCCGCATAATTTGGCAATCGCTCAAAAAAGGCTCGTGCCGATTCGTGCAAAGAAATGATGGAAAAATTCGATCGCGGTACTTCGAAAGATATTTATAAGATCCTGACAGGGACAAATCATGGATATATGCATGTGAGCCCGAAACAAAACAGTAATCGTCCGTGTGGGTCTTCCAAAATGAGCCAAATCCAACAAAAGTTGTTCAGGCACGCAGCACACCGAAGCAAATGGTCGCCTGTTTCTTCGGTAAACCTGGGCATGTGGCTACTGTGTCATTAAAACAACGTAGAACGGTCAATTCTGAGTGGTACACAACAATTTGTTGGACAGAAGTGTTCAATGAAATACGGAAAAACAAGCGCCGACGCCGAATCATTCTTCATCAGAACAATGCGCGCTCTCACACATCGGCTCAAAAAACCGCCTATTTGAGCAAATTGCATTGTCAACGATTTTCATTGCCAGAAGAAGCTGCTGAAGCATTCAAAAACCATGTTTTGGAGGTGTCTAAATCGGAGTGGAAAAAGTGCTTCGACAATTGGTTTGAGTGCATTCAAAAGTGTATAAATTTTCAAGGAGAATACCTTTAAAAGCAATACAACTTTTTTTGATGATAAAAAAAATGCACTTTCATAATATGGAAAAAGTATAAAAGGCAACCCTCGTATACTAAAATTCCTCTCGGATACTGGACTTATTGACGAACTGTAGCTCCATGAAATGGTACAATGGATCTTTTAGGTCGGAGTGCACTATTCCTCTTCAATAATAATGTGTGATAAGACCAGACAGTTCCATATATTCTATAGTTTCTTGTATGGAAAGCTATCGTATCATAATAAAATTCTTTATGAATCAATTTCAGTGGCGCACACAGAGGGGGTTTTGGGTGTTCAACCCCCTCCAATCATAAAAATTGCTGGTACAAAATATGGTTTCGAATGGTATTCGGCTCAATAGTAATACACAACCCACTCCCTCCAAGTAAAATCCTGTGTGCGCCAGTGATCAATTTATAAATGGTTGCAGAACATATGTGGAGAGGAACTGCATAGTTCAGTGGATACTAAAGTTTGCTGCGCGGTACATAGAAACCACTGTTGGATGATAGTGAGACTCTACTAGAAGAAATGAGCTGAGTAGTTCCCTAAATATCTTGTAAGAAAGATGACTTCCTTGTGGTCTGCTTAGGCTTCCTTGTAAAGTGTTACATATATTTATAATTGATGTTTTATAGTAAGGAGTTTAACTGTTTCACTTTTCAATATTTTCATCTAATCTCGATTATTCTCAGTTTTATTGAAGAAATCCTTCAAACAATCAAATGGTTTTTCCTTTCTTTTTTGTCCCTAAAATAAATTTCGATTCTAACAAAAAACTACTAACGCTATGTGTCCACTCGCCGCTTGGTCCATTAAATCAAACATTTTCCGCTTCACAGGGAAATATTAAAAGCATTCAATCATGCGGTCATATTTTCCATGCTCAGCCATCAACTTCAGGGCGCTGCAGTAAAGTGCGACCGGACGACCGGACCAACACTGACTGCGCCGGTCTGCTGCAAACCACACGCGGCACACTGCACAGTCTAAGCCAAAAAACATAATAATAACATATTTTGCGCCAACATAATATCAACGTGTAATTTAATAATACGTATTGCACATGGCCAGCAAAAGCCACGGCTATAAAATATATTGTAAAAATGATAATCGGCAGCGCAATGGCATGGCGACTGGGCCGAGGGGAGTGGGAAAGGCATTTCCTACAATATGTAATGTATTTTATTATTAAGAAAGGAATTACATATTTCAGCGCACAACCATCAATCAGTTTGGGGAGAGTTTAAAGAAGTTGACCCCCGGTCGGCTGGACATCGGCTGGAGTAGCGCGGACGGCAGCTAGAATGGATTATGGATTAAGCGACCGACAGAGGGCGCTCGACTCATGAATAATAAAAGTAATTGCAAATCGCCGGCAGGGCGCAGGGCCAAGCAGCGGCCATGAAGAGCGGCAGCCAGAATGCGACTTTGTGTTGTTGTTGGTGGCAATGGTGGCCAAGAAAATTGTTGTAATGCACTTTTTACTTATTTAATTTGCAAAAGAATGAAAAATTGCTGCAATTTGATGAAAATTGCATTTTATTCGAACAACGCAGTGAGCGATGGAACGAGCCAATCGATTGATTGATCGATCGATGGCTTCGAGCGTTGGCCACAATGGCGGCGCATGGCTGAAGGGGGGGTGCAGCGAGTGGCTGTAATCAATATTATTAAACTGAGTGATTTTTTATGTTTTTGTGTTGCGTTTTATGAGCAAAATTTAATTTAAAACGAAAATACTTATAGAGCAAAATGATTTATGGCGAGCGGTCGTGAGAAAGCGAAGGGGGGAGTCCACAAGGGAAGAAATTTTTAACTGTAGTAAAACTAAATCAATCGCTCAATTACAAGCATTGTCAATGTGGAATATTTTTTTTTTTTTTTTGTATTTCGCAGATGAAAAAAATAAAGGCAACAGGACATATGGGGAGAAATTGTAATCTTTTTGGTATTTGAAACGTAATCGCAACACGTTTGCGTAGTTTAGAGATTTCAAGGGATTTAGAAATTTATGCTTGCTCGACACTTTGGCAATTTTTTTCTTTTGAAAGCGAAAAAATGTGTTAAGCGTGTAAAATTTGAAGGAAGAGAGTGTGGACCCTTTTCACAGTAAACTAGGAGGGTGAAAAAGTACATAAGAGCATTTGAAAAGCATTTGAAAAGTAAGTAGAAGCACAAGGAATATGTTGACTGACTTTTCGCAGAGTTTGACAATTCTTTGCAAGTTGCATTCATATTTAAAACCAGCTTTTAGAGGCCCAAAAATAGGCTTCGATTGCACTAAGAAGTGTGTATGGAACCAAAAAAGCAACGAACCCATTTATTTGGTCTTTCAAACTTCCCGAATTGAACCGTTGATTGAATTTTTTAATAACTAACCAATAACACTGCACAACAAAATCTAATTTTTTTTAAATAACAAGGTTCTGAGATTTCAGCACCAAATTTTGAATAAATACGAAATAAACACTTGAACATATTTTCAGCTTTGGCTTAATTCTGGCGTTCAAGTTAATTTTTGAGATTGGATTTATTCAGAGACCTATAGTAGAATTTTATGGCAAATATTCTCGTGGTACATTTTGTCCTTAAAAAGTCCTGTTTTGCAGGACATTTTTGGCATTTTAGAAAATAAGGGTCAAATTGACCCATACAAATAGGCGCTACAAGGTTAAAATACTCCACAAAAATGTTCTTCGTAGTATTTTTCATTAAATTTCTGAACACATCATATACCTAAAATGTGAGGTTACATGGTTTTCGCATGCCGATTCACCATAAGAATGTGCAAAAAGGGGAAAACTTTGACCCGCCATAAAAAAATATCCAGACGTAAACTTTCAAAACGCCAATACAAGTATATTTTTTTGGCCCCCTCTACCAGAATCCGTTGTCAAAACTTTGTTATCTTTTTTTGTGTTGTACAGTGTAATTTGTAATTATTACTTTTAGATTTTTAAAGGATTCGATTTATTTGGACCATAAGATTTAGATATTAATAAAAATTTATTTTTGTATCGTTGTGCCAACTCCAATAAAAAAAGTGAAAGAAAACCCTAAAAGAATTTTGGAAAATTTTAAAGAAATGTTTGAAGCACTTGTCGCTCTCAATTGGCTTCACTTGCTGTGGCCATTTTGTATTCAAATAACATTTAAACGAAAACTTTTTATAAAAATGTGTTTCTGTGCTGTTGAAAATGAAAGTAAAGGAATTTTGGAATATTTTCAAAAATTTTTTAACCACTTGTCGCTCTCAATTAGCTTCACTTGCTATGGCCATTTTGTATTCAAATAACATTTGAACGAAAGCTTTTTATAAAAATGTGTGTTTTTGTGCTGTTGAAAATGAAAGTATACAGCTAAAGGAATTTAGGAATATTTTCAAAAATTTTTGTAAGCACTTGTAGCTCTCAATTAGCTTCACTTGCTGTGGCCATTTTGTATTCAAAGAATATTTAAAAAGCATTTGAGGTCACCATTTAGGTATACAAATGACCATCCAACAGTGCACACGCCCACTGTAGGCACACACACACACACATACACACATACATACTAAGGCAATAGATGGCAAACATCGCGAACTTGTCGCTTGGCACATAAATAATGCATTAAATTATACACGCTGACTGTTTTATATATAGAGCGGAAAATTGTATATGTGCCAAAAAATCCATTTTTCATAAAATAATGCCAACTGTGTACTTTCGGTGCAACTCCAGCCGCCCTTCCCCCCAACCGCCCTCAACGCAAGTGCTTTCACTTGCTACTCCCTTGCTCGGTGTCCTTTCACCCCGACTGAAGACGCGCACACGTTCAGCCGAAAGCATGTCCGTCCAGATTCAGCGGCTGCTGCTGCTGCTGCCCGCAGATAAATAATACACGCTGCGCTGCCATTTCCCTTCCATATTTGCGCGCCGCATTTTCCGCGCCGCCCAGACCGCACTCGCTGTAAACACGGCTGAGCTGTTGGCTGGTTGGTTCGTCGGTTGGTTGTTTGGTTGGTTGGCTGGTTGCGTTGTCTGCGTCGCGGTGACTGCGTTCGCGGCGTTCGTGGCGTTAACTTCTTCGCTTTTTACTTGCAATAAAATTGTAATAAAACACATTGGTCACGTAATTTCGTTTGTCTGTGGGATTTTATTGCCAGCGCTGGCGCTGTCGCTGTCATTCCTCTTCTCTTCTGCAGCTCATTGCGCCGCCTCTCCTTCGTTGCCTGCGTCTTGTGTGTGTGCAATTTTAAATTGTTATAAATGTGGCGTAGAATCTGTTTGATTATGCGGTTGCATGCAGTATTTATGATGTGGCAAGTGCCGCACGTGAATGGCAAATATTTGCCACCGCTGGTAACCGTTGCTCCACCAATCGGCCACAATGGCGGTTGCGGACTTAAAAAGTGACAGTTGCATTATTTCTTTCGGCAATGAAATATGTCTTTTATTCCGAGGCCCATATGGTTAAGTCTCTAATAAATATTGAACAACGAAATAATATCACATACAATCGTATTTAAAGAGTTGTAAACACTAAATGAACGAAAGTATGCGCATTGAGCATTTTAATTTTTTGTTCAAGTATACATTGCACCGCTCAAGATAAATTTTTGTATATGAAAAAAGTCGTATATGCTTTCTGCAGTGCGTTCCATACCAAAAATTCAATTACGCTCGCATCGAAACATTTTAAAGTTCACTCCTGACTGTTTCTACTAATTCCTTTAAACAAATTCCTATACCTAGGAAACTTACTTATAGTTGTAAAAATTCTGAAAGTTATTTCTCAGCAATTCATAGAGTGTTAAAAGACTTAATTGTATTCCTTTTTTGTATTCCTTTTCCTTTCTTAAATCTATGAAACTTACTTATAGTTGTAAAAAATTCCGAAAATTGTTTCTTAGCAATTCATAGAGTTTTAAAAAACTTAATTGTATTCCTTTTCATAGCCAAAACTTATTAGAATTTATACTCAAAAACAATTCTAATTTAGTTGCGTGTAAACTCACACCTACGCCAACCAAAATTGTGTCCCGAAATTGCAGCCAACAATTTTTCATTTTTATTACACCCCCCGCTACATCAGAAGACTTTTGCTTTGTCTTTTGCTGGTTACCCTTAAACTGACTGAACAAACAAGCCACAAAAACAACAACAACAAAAAATTTTATGCTTCCGCTATCGACACCAAATAATGGCAAAACAACAACAATTATTGCACTAACAACAACAACAACAGTTTCGAACAACAATTAAACTAGAGAAAACTTTGATAAATTGCTTCCTTGTGCGCACTTTATTGCTGGGTTTATCTGTGCCACCCCAACCATCGAGTAACCAACAACGCGTCCCAACTATGAGCAGCGGTAGCAATCAGCAGCCAAATTTTGTGCTACTACCAGAGAAGCCCCCCAACTAACGGCGGTCAGTAAGGTAAGAAGAGGAGAGGGGGGACCTTCGTAAAAGGAACATTCAACAGGGGGAAGGGGTGTCATGAAACGAGTATTGCACTCTAATTAGGGGCACACTGCTTCCTGGCTGCACAAATATTGGTTGGTTGTCTGCTTTTAGGCGCATGAGCTGCCGTGTAGAAGTTGGAGTGCACATGCCGGGCAAAGTTTTGCGACCACATAGTTTCTATACGGCAAAGGTTGCCACCAATTTGTGAACATTTCAAATGAATAGTTGGAATAAATTGCGGAAAAATAAATAGTTTTGTCGAAACTGAATAATTTCGAGAAACATTTTTGGTGAGACATTTAATGGGAGGTATTTCATTGGTAAAAGATAAATAATTAGGGGGTGATACTTTTCAGGGTGTTGTGGTTATTGTTAAAAAGAAAGAAATGGAAAATGCAGAACATTTCACCATTTAATTTTCAATTAAAAACTACTGGTAATCTTTATTTACTGATTTGATTTGATTTGATATCTCAAGTAGTGAGAAATCAAGTTGAACAAGAATCGGCAGTATTTATTTCTTGCAGCTAGTGATTCTGAGTATTTAAAAGTGCTTAAAGTATAGTTTCTGAGTGCTTGAAAGTATTTAGTTCTAAAAAGTTTAGATCTAAAAGAGATCCGAAGTACCTATTCGTTCAAAAAGTACTCGATATTTGAAAGTATTGATACTAAAGTACACTATTATAAGAAGAATCGGTACCTAACCCTTGCCATGTAACTTCGTTTTTCGCACCTTTTCTGTGTAACGTTGGAACACTTGTATTCGACTTTAAAAAAAAGCACGTTAGAAGTGTTAAAAAAATTTGAAAAAATTCTCGACACTTTATTGAGAATTCTTTTTTATGGATCAAACGAAATATTACCAATTTTCTCATTTGTTTAACCAATACAACTGTTTAAATAAATAAAAACGTGGAAAATGTCAGTTTCTGTTTAAATAAATAAAAACGAGGAAAATGGCAGTTTCGGCAGGGCTCAAAAGTGCCTAAAAGTGCTCAAAAAAATTCCTAATACTTAATGAGGATTCCATTTTAATGATCAATTGCTATATTATCGATTTTTTTAATTTTTGTAACCCTTTCAACCCCAAAGTTTCCTGAGAGCAACTTCACCTATGTGTCATCTTACAGCAAAAGCTACGATTGATTTATGGGTTAAATTTAAGTAGGCACCAACATATTATAATTGATAATTTTAGAAGTGTATTCAAAGCAAATCACAAAAATTTTACTGTTATCTCAAAAATAATTTCCAATAATTTGCAGCGATATCAGGGAAAGTTTGTGTTCTACTTGAAGTCTAAGAATTGGCGCGTTTGATTAAAACCCTGTTTCTTTAATAATGGTTAAATAAAATCAAAAAGTGTTAATTTTGTATTTTTCCATAAATATGAAATAATTTTTCTGTAATTAAAAAATATTGATAAAAAATCCTTTTAACTTGTTTTAAGCTGAAATTGTTCAAAAGGAAAGTAGCTCTAGAACTCAAACAAAAAGGCAAAACAGGGTGAAAGTCGGGGTCGAAACAATAACAAATTGTTTAAACAAATAAAAATGTGGAAAATATTGGTTTCGGCAGATCACAAGTGCCCCGACGTTGCAAGAAAAAAGGAATAAAATATGAGTACTCAAATGTGCTTAAAGTATTATTTCTGAATACCTAAAAGTACTCAGTATTGATACTTGCACTCATTTTAGTTAAAAGTGGAAATGACTCAAAGTTTTGTGGGCAAACAAACCGTAAATATTTGTTAGTTTAATGTTCCCCTAATTCAAAGTTTATTTTAAAACATCTTTTATTTAAAAGTGAAAAATAATTGCACAGAAGATAGTTAGAAAGTTACTTTGAACTCGGTTTTCAGCTCGGTCAACGTACGCATTGAACTGTGGGCTCATTCAAAATTGCGTGAATTGCAAAACCGTCCACGTGAACTGTCACCCACTCCGTTCGTCTTAACCTAAAAGCAACTATGCAGCAACTATTCGCTCGTGCCGCTTTAGCAATTAAGCAAAATTGAATGCGGCCTATTGTGGATGGTTTTTGTGGCGTTGTTGAGTGGGAAGCAAAACGAGTCAGGCTGCTGTTTCGGTGGCTGTTTGGTGCTGCAACATCCGCCCATCCGAATGACAGTGCCGCATTCCGAGTCCAAAGCTCGGTTAATTTATTTAGTGCGGCTTGACACTTTGTTATTCGGTGCAATTGTTTTATGGATATGCGAACGCCAACACCAAAAGCAGGACATACATACACACACACGCACAAATGCTCATAAGCTCACATGTGTGGCAGACTACACCCACACAAGTGCAGAGTTGCATGCCGGCATGCACGGGCACATAACTCGATAGTCTGCATTTAATGAATAAACGCTGACACACGTTCTCGTTCAGTCATTCATTTGCATGTGGACGGGGAGGGAATGCGTTTGGGATGGTGGCCAAAGGATCATGCAAGGAATTTTATCTGCCATAGTCCAGTTGCACACAGCCAGACACAGCGGCTGAAAATTCACACTATTTGCAGTTGTTGTAATGAAAAACTAGTCGTCCTATGTGTGTGTGTGTGTATGTGTGCAGTGCAGTTGGGCATGAAATTGTATGGGTGACAAATGCGTGTGGGTGTGTGTTCGTTTGCTCTTTATTGGTTTATTATTAGTTTTTTTGCCTTTTTAATTGAATTTTAATGGACGCGCAATAACTACCAAAACCAACAACAAATGTTCATACACATTCTGTGCATATTTTTAAATCAATAGAACTTTTTTACATAACTTTGATTGAATTTGTATGCCAACTTTAATTTAAAACTACTCACAAATTTGTACTTTTTATAAAAAAAATTTTATTTAATTTTATCAAAAAAAATTCACCAAAAATTTCCTAACAACCGAATATGAATTCGCTTCTATTAAACATACATAACCATATTTGTTGTTGTTGTTGTTCCCTGCCATATTCCTGTTGTTATTATTTCTTACATAAACAACAACAACAAACAGTAAACGAACACACTACAATTTTTGCGCTCAAATTTTTCTTTTTCTTTGCCACACGTCGCGACACTCTCTACATATTGTTGTTGTTATTGTTATTGTTTTTATTATTGTTGTTGGCATTGCGTGCGTCGCCTGCCAGCCGAAAATGTTTCATTTTGTGTTATCTTTTTGCCGCAGGCAGCCCATAAATGCCAGGCAAATTAAACATCCAACTTTTGCGCCTTTTTTCGTTTCGCTTCCCATCGCCTCTTGCCCCCACTTCTCGCACAAAATTTGTCGTTTTGCCCGATTTTGTGCCTCGTCGCCATTTCACCTTCCCTATCTCGACGGCCGCACTTGCCCTTTTGTAACTTTTGTGTTTTTGTTGCCTTTCTGCCTCTCCGCCCATCATCAGTGTCGCTTTATTTTTACCTTTTTGCGCATTTTTCTTTCATTTCTGCTTCCATGTTTTTCACTTTTTCTGCACTTTTCGGATTTATGCGACAAACTGTTACGTTTTCGCTGCCATTTTTTCGCCAGCAGCTAGAACGTGTTTATGCGCTTTGTCGTTTGCGTGTCCTTTTAGTCCTTTGGCTCGCCCACTTTGCCGTTCGACGCTCGACGCCCACCTTTGGTGTTAACTAACAGCGCTCGGGCAGCGGTAACGACGCGCCGCAGTTATTAAACACCCACTTATTACTTTTTCATTTACCCATTCATAAATGCGTCTCGTCCTGCTTCCTGCCCCACACTTTCTTGCTCTCGCTCTCTCTTTTTCTTGTTGGTACAACGCATTCGAGCAGCGCCCTCGTCAACCTGCCGGAAATTATGGGCCACAATGTGTGCCAATGAATTTTACGGCTCTGCACGCAGGCACAGTTTGAAAGGGTTAAACAACAGCAACAACAAAATCAACAACAAACAAAGCTCATAAAAACGGCGCACTTTGTCAGTTAAGTTTTTGATTTTTTGCATTTTTTCCACAAAAATAAAAAAGTCAACGTTTGTCGTTTTATTATTAACACATAAATTGACTCGACGGTGTCGATGTAGCGCTGATACATGCAGCATGTGGCATGCCACACCAAGTGGCCCCTTAGGCTAGGGCGTGCAACATATTTCTTGTGCAATTTGTGATTTGCCACGCTGCTGCCATCAAGTGACATTTTTGGTTCCGCCTCTGCGACGACACTGACAAGTCGACGGTTTTTCGAAAGGGGGGTTGGGGAATTTCTGCTGCTTGGGGCAAAAGTTGTGCGTAACTCAAAATCGGTCAGTTGAAAGTATCAGGTGTACAACTTTGCTTCCGCCGTTTTCCGATAGGTGGCTGTACCGGCTGAGGCTGGTTGAAATACATAGATGGTAATGCCTTTAAAGTGAGTGTGGACAGTGCCTAACGAATTGTCATCGCCGTTTCAGTGACAGTTGTTCTTGTTTTCGTATTATTCACGCTCAAAAATGTCCGTTTATGTGCCCAATTCTCGCCATTTGCGGGAAGTTTTACTTTTCTGTTACAATTCGAAAAAAAATGCAGCTGAAGCGCATCGAATGCTCTCAGAAACTTACGGTGATGCTGCTCTGAGTGAAAGAACGTGTCGGGAGTGGTTTCAACGTTTTAAAAATGGTGATTTCGACATGACAAAATCATCCTCCAACACGACAATGCTCGGCCTCACGTCGCAAACGTGGTCAAAAAGTACCTGGAAACGCTGAAATGGGAAGTCTTGCCCCACCCGCCGTATTCCCCAGATGTCGCCCCTTCTGACTTCCACCTATTCCGTTCGATGGCACACGGCCTGGCAGATCACCATTTTCAATCCTTCGAAGAATTGGAAAAATGGATTGCTTCATGGATAGCGTCAAAAGAGGACTCCTTTTTTCGAGCCGGGATCCGAAAATTGCCGGAAAGATGGGAGAAAGTTGTCGCTAGCGACGGACAATACTTTGAATAATACATCTGTAAGCACTTTTTCGCAATAAAGCTTTTAATTTTGGAAAAAAACGGCGGAAGCAAAGTTGTACACCTGATAGAATGAATGACAAAAGACTCGTATGAGAGATACTAAAGTTGTTGTAGAGTGTATTATGTGGCAACACAGATGAACTGGTGTAGTAGTAGTGGTGATGTGATGTGATGTGATGTGATGTGATGTGATGTGATGTGATGTGATGTGATGTGATGTGATGTGGTGTGATGTGATGGTGATGTAGTAGAAAATACAGATGAACTGGTACAAGTCATCAAAGGGTGTCTTAACTCTTTCAACCTCAAAGTTGCCTGAGAGCAACTTCACCTATGTCGGCCTCGATAGTCAAGCGGGTAGCACGCTGGCTCCTCATACCAAAGGCTCCAGGTTCGATTCCTGGCTCGGGCTGGTGAACAACTCTTCTACTTCTATGGCTATTCACATGAAGGGAATGAGAATTACAAGAATCACAACTCATCTACTTCTATCGCTATCCACATGAAGGGAATGAGAATTACAAGAATCACACAAGTGCGCTCTTGGCAGGCAATGGCAAAAACCTCCAAGTGTGAACGAAAAAAAAAAATTGCCAATCGCCGTTCGGATTCGGCGTTAAACTGTAGGTCCCCTCCCCCCCTTTCCCCATCCGCTTGAAATGTGTGCTGTAACATATGTTGGCAAAAAACAATGTTGCATACACAGTTCAAAAAACGGGTGAAATATGTGGTATCACAATGGGCCTTTCAGGCCTCCAAGTGTGTCTCTTATAGAGGCAGCCACCGCAACCTAACCTAACCTAACTTCACCTATTTGTCATCTTCTGGCAAAAGCTACGATTGATTTATGGATTTGATTTAAGAAGACACCAAAAAATTAATATTTTTAGGAGTGTAATCAAAGCAAATTACAAAAATTTTGTTGTAATCCCCAAAACAATTTTCAATAATTTGCAGCGTTATCAGGGAAAGTTTGTGTTCTAATTGAAGTCTATCGTTTGATCGCGATTGATCGCGCGTTTGATCAAAACCCTGTTTCTTAAAAAAATGGTTGAATAAACTCAAAATGTGATAATTTTGTATTTTTCCATGAATGTCAAATAATTTTTCTGTAATTAAAAAATATTGAAAACAATTCAATCAACCCGTTTTAAGCTAAAATTGTTCAAACGTAAACTAGCTCTAGAAAGAGGCGACTTCAAATGTCGTAATCCCACTTCTGAGAAAACACACAGGGTAAAATTTGGTGCCTAAAGGGTTAATGGACTTTAGTAGATGTAAAATAATTGCAGTAGGGAAGGATTTGTGTCCCTGTCGTTGATGTGCCAGACTTCAATTTATTGGAAAAAATATAAAATTCAGAAGAATATCAAAAGGACAGTAGAAAGCTATCTCAAGCATGAAGACAACGATTTTGAGTTTAAAATTTAGTAAAAATAACAAATCTTTTTTAAGTGCCATTAACAAAGAAAACAGTGACTAAAACCTCACAACGCTCATCTCACAGCCCCCAAACCGTTTTCGGTTGCTCTTCCAACTAATTTATCTGGCGACACTTTACGCTTCAAATGAACTGAAACTTCCTACACTTAATGCCGCATCATCCATTTGGCGTCCATTTGTGTGTTGCATGCCACATTTTGCTGTCTGCAATGCTTTTCTGTCTTCGATCTTTTCGAACTTTTTGTTTGGCGCATATTTATGCATTTTGTTGTATGTGTTGTTGTAGCGTTTTTCAAGCCAGCTGCCAAAAAAACTGCAATAAAATGCAATATTAAAATGATAAACTTTGCGGAAATATAAAATTGAATTATTGCTGGCAATTTAAAGCAAACAAAGCTGCAACAGCATTGCGCGAAAGATGTGACACTGGCAGTGGAAATGGCATTGTGGCCACACATAAAAAATTTCCATTGCCAAAAATTTGTCAAAATAATGGCGTCATTCTGCAGATACAACTTAGCGCATATACAGACCCGCTCCGCTGTCACTGTTCAACACTATCCGGCAGCTATGTACGTCTGCAGCAACCGCCCACTATTTGGCGTAGTGTCTGCCACAGGCGCAGTGGCCAAAAACCAATGAAAAAAAACATGCGCCTACTTCACTCCGCCTTTGTGCAAATATATATGTATGTGTGTATGTGTGTGTGTCTATTAGTGTGTGACTGTGTTTGTGTGTAGTTGCAATATTTGCTTTTGAAATTCAATGCGATTAAGTACAACTATGACTTGGGGCCCATTAAATGCGGCATAAACAACAAAACACTGCTGCCTTAGCTTCGACTTTGGCTTGGCGCTTTGTGATGCTTCTTCTTCTTCTACTCTTCGCAATGCATGTCTTTGAATGTGTAGTTTTTTTCTCATATTTCTTTCCTGTGGCACGCTTAATGGAAAAGTCAAATAAAATTGCAATATTTTGGGACATTTGAATGGAGCACTGAAGAGCATTTAGCCACAGCAGAAATTTATTAAAATTACATTTGGTCAGAAAGCGCTTAGCGAAAAATTATACAACACTTTAAAAGGTTTCGTTGTAAATGTGGAACGAAGGAGGTATGGGTGCAAAAAACAAGCTCTACTTTAGCCGCTAAACGAGCCCCGACTCATTAACAAGGACACAATTTTTTAAGGTGAACTTTGGGATCGTCTTCAGTTTCATTCAGTTTTAGTTCATTTATTGTTCTGAAAATGTTTCATTAATATTTTTTAATATTAATCAACGGCTACTTTACCACAACAACACCCAACTATGCAGTTTGTCTTCACTCGCTCTAGACTACAAACATTTTAGCTTATCTGTTTCGTTAGGCGGCATTTTGTGTAAAAAGTAGCAAGTGAGCAAAATCCAACGAAACATCACAAAAAATGGCAACAACGTAAAAGCAACGCAGTGTGGCATGAGACGTGTATCTTGCGCTCTGAATCACTTTCGTATGCAAATTAGCGGCTTTCTTGCTTTTCCTCAACTCGCTGTTTTTTTCGCAGTTTTCCCCGCCAACGCTTCATCAATTCCCACCACATCGCACCCACCAATGCAACGTCGTCAGTGCTAACGTTTTGTGCGCTGCTGCGGCATTTTTCCTCTTACTTTGTGCCGCACAAAGTGGAAGAAGTAACATTTGATCGGAAAAATTTATCTCAATGATATGCAGATAAAACTAACAAGTACATTTTCGAGCACACACACACATACATGTGTACGCATATGAGCCACACACACATGAGCATGTGTGCGAAATGGCGCGGCTGATGGCATCGACTGCATTAGCAAATAAATTTATTTAACGTTACAATGCGTCGAAAAAGAAATATAAGAAAAAAATAAGCGAATGTGAAAAGTAGAAAAAGTGAAATGAAATCAACGGCAAAAAGTTAGCGAACAGCAGCAACAGCCATGAATGAATGGATGCGATTGGTGTGGATGTGAGTGCGAGTGTGAGTGTGAGAGGGTTTAGGGTGAAGGCAGGGGCGCCAAAAAGTAGCTGCTATGAATTTATTTAAGACGCTTATTGATTGGATTGGATGTGATTTTTTATGCGAGCAGAGCGAGTGGGGTGCACTGAAGCGTGGAAGTGGCTGGTGGGCGCGGAGATACGAAGGCAATAAATTTGGGCGCGGGGCGTATGCAAAGAACTTTACATACAGGGCTGTGAAGAAACTAGCAACGATAGGTGAGGGTGGAGTAGAAAAGGATGTGTTTTATTTATTCAGAACTTTTTGGGGATTTACAAATTTTTGTATAATTGTTGTTTTTATAATACAAGACAGAATAAGTAAAGTGAAGTGCTTTGAGGCGTTCGGCGTAAAAAAATTTAAATAGCTAAAGTCAGTTTTATGTTTTCGTGATTTTGGAATAACAGCCTAACTCAACAATTTAGGAATAACAGCCTAACTCAAAACTTTGACTTTGACTTTAAAGTGTAATAACTTTGCAACGGTTAGCTACATCTAGTAACTTTTTTTTGCTTGCGCGTCGAGTTAAAAGTTATTGTAAAGCAAAGTTGAGTCAAATTTCGGAAACAATTCGTCACATTTTAACATTTTACTACGACAAAGGGAAGAACGCGACACAGGCGCGTGAAAAGATTTGTGCTGTTTATGGTGAAGATACTCTATCTCAATCAACTGCCAGGAAATGGTTTGCTCGCTTTCGATTTGGAAATTTGGAAGTGAAAGATGCTCCTCGCTCTGGTCGACGTATCACCGAAAAAGTCTGTGTAATTCTGGTTAAGGTTCAAGAAGACCGTTATGTAAGCAGTCATGACATCGCTAAGGAATTGAAGATCAACCACAAAGCCGTTTTAAACTACTTGCATAAAGTTGGTTTCAAAAAGAAACTCGATGTTTAGGTGCCTCATGAATTAAGTGAAAAAAAATGTAATGGACCGAGTTTCCATTTCACTCTTGAAACGGAACGAAATCGAGCTATTTTTGAAACGTGTGGTAACAGGTGATGAAAAGTACATCACATACGATAATGTTGTTCGAAAACGGTCTTGGTGCAAAAAGGATGAAGATCCAAAAACGGTGTCAAAACCAGGATTGACGACAAGGAAGGTGATGCTGTGCGTTTGGTGGGACTACAAGGGTATAATCCATTATGAGCTACTACCTTCTGGCCAAACGATTGATTCCAACCTCTACTGTCAGCAATTAATGGGGTTGAAGCAAGAAATTGGAACAAAGAGGCCGGAAATGATCAGCAGGAAAGGTGTTGTGTTTCATCACGACAACGCAAGACCACACATATCTTTGTTGACCCGCCAAAAACTAAAGGACTTTGGCTGGGATGTTTTAATGCATCCACCGTATAGTTCTGACGTTGCACCCTCAGATTACACCATTTGTTCAGATCTCTTCTGAACTCTTGCTGGAAAAAACTTGGTCTCAAAAGAGGACTGCGGAAGGCACTTGGACCAGTTTTTCAAGGATAAACTCCCGGAATTTTATAACAAGCGAATAATGGTTCTGGCCGAAAAATGGCCGAAGGTTGTCGAAAAGAATGGACAAGATATTTGAAGTAATTAAATGTTTGTTTAACTAAAAAAAATGATGTGAATTTTTAATAAAAAACGCTCAATACTTTTTCCACAACCCAATAATTTTGAATATCGATCGAATTGTATGAAAAAAATTGAATTTAAACAGAACACATGTGGTTGTAAATTTTCGTAAGTATTTAATTAAATATTGAAGAAAATTTATGGGCGGCACTCTGGCGATTTGTCTTGGGCGACATACATATAAGCCTTTTCCGCCTCCGCTTGTTGCAATACCAAATTAGGATGGCACGACTCAATCTTCTTTTCAGTCTAAGCAGCTCTGTCTACCTTCTTTTTATTTTATATTTTTTTATGTATTTTATGTTTTTATATATTAAAAAATTTTTTTTTTGTAAAGACGAAATTAAAAATATTTTTCTGGGGGTACTTAATCTTCTGTTCAGTATAAGCAATTCTGTCTACCTTCCTTTTATTTTGAATTTTATATTTTTTTTTAACTTTTTTTTTCATTTTATATTTGTAAATATTTTTTATATTTTTTTATGAAAATATGAAATTACAAATATTTTTCTGAGTGTACTTACAGCATTTCTCTTCATTAAAATACCTTTAGTAGCATTTCAGAGCACTTTGTTTAAGCTGTTTCTCAAATTTTTCTCAGGGATCCGCAACTTTTGGCACAAAATTTTCAATTAAATTGACACTTGACACTTACCTAAGTTAGAGAAAAGAAAACAAGATAAATACAAAAATTAATGAATCAGTTCTCATCATATATACGCGACATTATTTTGTATTTTTTTAACGTTTAGGGTTTTGTACAACATTTCATACATACATCAAGAGAAGTGTACAAAATGCGCTTCAAAGCCATTTATATTTGCAGCCATATTTATATGTACATAGCTTATAGTAAATAATTGAACACACACAACTACATACAAGAAGAATTGTAAATAAATTGTCTTTGATTTTCATGCAATTTTCCATAATTTTTGCACTGAACAATTTTCATTTAAAAACAACCAACAAGTACTCACACTTGTTTTTACTATAAAAATCAGTAAATTATGCATTTGTATGAAAATATTTTGTTGTTGCCATGACTGAAGAATGAAATTATGAAAGTAATCCGGCGCTTTTGCCACCAGCATCACATACCATAAAGGACCTTAATGCCTTAATGTTGCGCGCAGGTAGCAGCGTTGCATCATAACAACGGTCCAACGCGATCAATACACATTACGCAATAATTGAATCCGGCGGAATTTTGTCGAGTATTAAAATGAAAAATAAAAACTAGGGAAGCTTTGCAATGGCCACAGCAAGGCGGCTGAGTGGGCCGTTTACTGGGCCAATGTCGTTTTTGGCCTTTTGCGCCAATGAATGTCGTAACTTTATAGATTTTTGCCATAACAATCAGCAGTCATAGGTAAACGTATTAAAATTAAAAAAGAAATTGTGGACAAAATCGAAAATTAAAATTCACACTGAACATGGCACAACTGCGTTCTGTATAAAACTGACAAAAAATACTCAAAACAGTAGGAAAAAGAAGTCACATTCACAGTAATGGAGCGTGTCTACATGTTGCAAGCTGCATTTCACCAAAAAATATTTTAGGCTCTAAATTTTTTTGTTACCTAAAACAAAATCATAAATCATAAAATGCGCATAGCACAATTTGTGTTGCTTTTGTATTATAAAAACAAACAAAAAACAATTCGCACTGCTGTCGCGGCAGGTAAGAAAGGAAAGGAAACGAAAGTCGTCTTCAAAAACCGCAAATATTTATTTGCAAAAATTATGAAAACTACCAAGCGGCGCGTTTTGCAACTGTGCCGCTGTGTGCTGTGCAGGTATTTGGTGGAAATTTTGCATTTCACTACAACAAAGCGTGAGTCGCAGCAACAAAGACGCGCCGCAGGATACAGTTGCGTAATGCGTGAAAAATTGTGTCGCGCTGTACGTTGATAGGTTTGTGCGAAAAAAATTATAGAAAGTCATAAATTTGCATTTCGAAATTTACAGCAGGAAATGCACAGCGACACTTTCAAACAGTGCGCACTATATGGAAATTTCTGTTGTTCATAAAAAAATGTAAACAGGTTCAAAGGAATTTTGCAACCTGTCGGTTTTGTTTGTTTAAGGGAATTTTTTTCTTTTTTTTTTCGGTTGGAAATGAAGAAATGGATTTTACAAAAGTTGTTAAAGCAAATATTTGGGCTCTTTAAATTTCACGCTTGACTACTGTGCGCTGAGGACAATGGAGAGAATATCTGCTGGGGGCTGCAACACGCATAGAAAAGTCTGACAAAACGAAAATATTTGAGAAATCTTCTTCTTCTTCTTTGGCATATTTGAGAAATTGTGTATTCTAGTTGTATGGGAGACACTGTATGAAAATATTTAGTACAAACAAAAGTGGAGGATAAAGAGCACAACTCATATCCAACTCGAAAAGCAGATCACCATTCAAATAAGTTTTGTTGTAGATTCGTTTGGTAGGATCTTGAAGAATCATATATTATGAATTATTAAGTAAAAAGAAAACCAATTCATCACTAAGAAACTGTATTGTGAACAGCTACAAAGACGAAAAAAACTATTGAGGAAACAAGATCTGCTTCAACCAATCGAATTACACTTCACTTTCAATTATGACAAGAGATATTCTCCACACTTTAAATATGAAATTAAAATTCATCCACCCTACTATTCTTATTTGGCAATTTATCAGATTTTCACCCCTTTAAAACGCTGCAAAACCCACTGAACGAAATACCATTCAATTCTGAAGAAGCAGTCCGAACCCATTCTGACCACAACTTAACCAGTAAAAAATTCAAGCAATTTAATTGCAATAGAATTGAAAATTTGCAGACAAGTAAGGAACAAGTAAAGAACAAGGCGGAAATTATATTTTTGACTATGACTATAGTTTTGATTTTTTTTTAATAGATTGAACTTGACTAGTTAAAACCTACATTACTTCTAACATAACTTATAATCTTATTGAGCCAACTCAAAGAAAAATAAAAATAAATCGTCGCATCAACTTTGTATACAAAAACAAAAAAAAAACCCATAGCCCTGGTTTGAGTCAACTCAAAGAGAAATAAAAAACAGTTGAATAAATCTTCGCATCAACTTTGGATACAAAAATAAAAAAAACCAAAGCGCACAAAAATGACTTAAAAAAATCGAAAGACGAAAAAGACTGCCTTTATATGCGGCAGCAGAGTGTTGCATGCAGCATACAGTATGCTATCATTGGCCGTAAATGCCTAAATGCCATTTGCCATTTCAGCAGTCGTCATGACAGCCATATATGCGTCTTTGTGCGGCACTTTTCCATCCCTTTCGCTGCCCAACTCCTTTGCTTTGTGGTTTTTGTCGCTAAAATTGGTCAAAATTGGCCAACATTGTTGAATAAAAGTCGCACACAATTCATGCGGAATGTCGCAACAAAACAATAAACAAAAAAAAACAAAAAAAAAACTGTCACGATAAAGACAACAGCTAATAGAAGAAGAAGAAAAAAGGGTACCAAGAAGGGTTAAACGAAACAGAAAAACAGCAAAAACCAATTTAAAACGCACTAAACACACACACACATATGGCGCACGCAGCACATACATCAAACGTTGCATGCAACGCGCGAAAAACCGCAACCACATAAACGGCCAATGCGCGAAGAAGGCGGGCGGTGTACATTAGGTGCTGCGGCCGCTTGAACGCACCGGCGAGCGCGCACGGTTAGCGCACAAAACACATCATTAAGTATAAAATTCTTAAAATGGAATTTTAAATCATTAAATGTGCAACGAACAACAAACCAGCGCAACGGCAAAAATGGCCAGAACGCCGTAACGACCCGGCAGTGACTCAAAAGGAAGGCGACCAAACGACGCTGACCAGCAACGATGAAGACCACAACAACAACAACAACAACAAAAGGCAACTACAACAGCAAAAAAAGGAGTCGCAGTCAAAGGAGGAAAATGAAGCGCGACTTTGGTCGCTTTATTTGGGCATCTCTGGGCAGTTGGCGTTGTTGTTGCTGTGTGCATCATACACGCGTGCACACAAGTGCTTGCATGTGGCATGCAGCAGCAATTCCTTGCTTGCAAGTTGCAAGCGCACACAGAAAACCAGGCACAACTTAAACATTGCAACAAAACTTACAACAACAACAATAACAACAATGGGATGGCTTCTCGTGCCGCTCCGTTCGCGGCTGCTTAGCCAGGAAGAAGTGGTCAATGCAAAAAACCACAAAAACAATAACAACAACAACAAATGTTGAGGCAATCCATAGAGCGTTGTTGTTGTTATTGTTGCTGCTGTTATTGTTTTTGTTACTGTTGGGTAGTGGCTGCAGGGTTTCCAGCGACTGCGGCTGTTAGCAACAACCAATGCCGGCAACATAAGCTTTTACAACAAATTGAAACAACAACAACAACAACAAATATGCTGCAGCATATTCACAATAAACGAGCCGGTACTGTTTTGTTTGTGTTGTTGTTGCTGCTTCAACTGCAAAACTGGCAATTCTCTTGGTGCGCACAGTGGTCAGATTTGATTAATTAATTTAAAAATATTTAACATTATTTTGGAAAATTGGAAAATTTGCTTCTTTGTTTACTTATTTTCAAATAATTAAAAAAAAACTAAGGAACAATTATAATTTTTACAAAATAATATAAAAAACTTTTAATGATTACAAATATAAATTAAATATTTTTTAATTATAAAAAAAACAAAAAATAATAGTAATTTACAAAAATTATAAAAAATTTTATCAATCAATCAGTTTATTAAAAATTTTTTTAATTATGTGAAAAAGTTTATTTCCAAAAAAAATCATAAATATTATTAAAAAATAATCATTTCTTAATTTACTGCAGCCAAAAAAAATTGAATTTTGAAACTTTTTTTTTAAGTTTTTAATGCAAAGTTTTCTGTTCCTTTCACCCACTAGACCACTGTGCAGTGCAGTGTTGCATTTATTTTCATTTGTTTATTTTTTTCTTCATTCCGTTGCGCTTCTTTTTCAGTTCATCCAACAATTTTTATCCTAACTTTTTTCTTATTTTTCTGTTATTGTTGTTCCCTTTTCTTTGAATCTTTTTTAAAAGTGGCTAAAGCCTTTCCCTACCATTTGTTGTTGTTGCTGTATGTATTGTTGCTGCTTGCAGCATGCTGCTATGTGCACGAATTGCATGTTGCTGCCGTATGCTGGCGAGCGTTTTTCCTTTAAAAACTTGCTCAATGTTGTGATTGTTGTTGTGGTTGTTGTTGCCGAAAACGCTTCTCGCTTGCTGCACCGAAGAATGCAACTATTTCTTCTTCGTTTACTTCTCATTGTGCTGCTGATATTTTTTGCAGCCGGCAAGTAACCAGCGCATCGGCAACAAGCTCAAGTGCCGTCGCAGCAGCAAAAGTGCGCAACGTTGTGGCGCGGCGCAGTGCGGTTCCGTTTCGTTTATCGCCTCGCAAAAATGAAAAGATTTTCGCCCATTTATGCTTTATATGTCGAAAGCCAGCGAAAAGGAGCTGCTATTGCTGCCGTTGTTGTTGTTTTTGTTGTTGGCATTGTTGCTTTATTGCAAATTTCATTACCTCGGGAATGTTTACAAATTCTTGAAGGCAGGACCGAGCAACGAGCAGCTCGTATTTTGTTATTTGTAAATAAATTCAACATACACAGCGAGTCCAAGCGGCAAATAAAATGCAATCACATGCAATCAAGGCAACAACAAAACAACAACAAAAAAGCGAAACATGTTCCCCGACCATAGTTAGTGGCATTGGAAAATGTTCACTCAAGTCAAATATGGACGTCATTAGACAATTTAATTACTTTTATGAGTCGAACACGTATTCGATGGCAACCGCAGTCAGTCAATAAGCCAGCGATTCGGTATTCATGGTAAAATACTGCAAAAAGTAACAACAACAACAAGTTCAACATTGCATCTAAATTTGAAAACTTGCATTGGCTAATGTCGATGGCCAATGTTGCAGCCGACCACAGTGACTGAGCAGATCAGAGTAGCAGAGCACCACGCCGCAGCCAGCGAACTGATATCCATTAGATAGATTTTGTATTTTTATTTAAATTTTAGGTTTATTTTTCATTTGGTCAATTTTTACCACAGCTCGCACTTTAAGTTGCCACTTGCCGTGTATGGCTGACACTCCAGTAACTCCATTATTAGAAGCGATAAAATGACACGAAGCGCCGAGCACTGAGACCGTTGACAGTGCCGCCGGCGCACAGTTGAAGCCTTTACACCTCAAGTGCCGGCAGCCGCTGAAAGGCTGATAGCTGCAAAGTGACAGCTACCGACAACATTTACGATTTTACCGTTTTTTTTTTATTTCATTTCATTTCATTACATTTTATTTTATTTTATTTTATTTTATTTTATTTTATTTTATTTTATTTTATTTTATTTTATTTTATTTTATTTTATTTTATTTTATTTTATTTTATTTTATTTTATATTTTATTTTGTGGCGTATTCAAAAAGTGCAGTTGATGATTTTGTTGGAATTTAGCAACAATAATAATTCTAAATTAAGTAAGTATTTGTAACCGACACACCTTTTTTTTGCATCTGAAAACAGGACTGTGTGGTAATCACTTTAGCAATGAGTCTGTAAGGCCCAGAAAAAGCAAAGCAGCAATTGTTCCGAAAATGGATGCCGTGAACATACTTTTGACTAGATTGACCATTTGGTTGTTTAACAAATATGAGAAATTTATACTAACCAAGAAAACTAGACGAATAGGCTTACATATTTACAAGTGCACATATATTCTTCTTCTTCTTCTTGACTAGCACGACTGCCAGATTACGAAACTAAGGCCAGCTTCCCGCAACCATCCATGTTGTGCGATTTCGAACGGCGAGTTGGGAGCTTTTCCAAAGGCAATTTTTACTCTCAGGGGTTTGCCATTTCCTGCTGAGAGGACAGCCGCCGAAAGAAAAATTATTGTTTTTTTTTTCTTTTTTTATGTTAACGCAACGGAGTCTTGAACCTGTGTTCGAACTCCTTGCGGCTGCCGGAAATATATTAGAAAAATATAACTCAGATTCAATTAAAAGTTTAAGAAAATATTTGAATACTTTTGCGAAAAATGCCAAGAGTTGATTTCGGAAATAAATTTTACAGAGAAAATTCTCACAAATGCAGCAATCATCAATTTGCTGAAGGTCCTTGAAATGTCTAAATCACCAAACAATTTTTCTCACAATGTTTTTATTGAAAATCAATAAATAAAAAAACATAAAAACCTAAGCAACGAAATGAGAGCGAACAAATGAAATGGAGAAAATTTCAAATTAAGCGCACATCCGCGACCCATGCTGAAGGCACGTCTGCTGCACATACAAAGCGCCACATTTGCAACACACAAAACTTTCAGCCACACGTTCCTCTGCCAAACTGACTGGCATTACGATTCGACCAGCTTGTGGCGCATTGACATCGCTACTCCTTGCGCCATGCTTTCTTTCAGCTGGCTGTTGCAAGTCCTTGACTTCAGCCAAGTTGCTAACTAAGCAGCCAAGTTTATGCAACAACACGCACTTCACTCGAGAACTCGCTGCGCCTATCAACTTTTCGCGCTTTCTTCGCAGCGCCGCCTGTGGCGGTGCGATGGCCAAAGGCGCCAGCCGGCTGCGTTGCTTTCTTGCGGTCGCTACCAATGTGTCTGGTTGCTGCTTCATGCCGCGCAGGTGAGTGGCACATTGCACACAGCACAATCGGCTGGTGCCGTCCAACGTTTGCTTGCTTCTGCTTTGATGATTTTTTTACGCTTCGGCAGCAAAAGTGGAAAATGGCATTTGGCGAGTGTGGGGATCGAAAGAATTTGTTGCTCCTTTTTTGTAGTCCTGCCACCGTTGTTGCCGTTGTGGCATCGACGGTGGCATGCAACATATGCAAATATGCCGTGCAAATACTTTGCGTTGGTTTTTTCAACAAAACCAACAATAAAAACTGCACAACAAAGCAACTAAACACACAACAAACGAATGAACGAACGAAATAAAACGTTTCGCTCTTTCATTTTTGTATCATTTTGCGCCATTGTGCGCGTAGTTTTAGTTTTTCCTATAGCTTTGGCTGCTGTTGCTGCACAACTGAGGTTTTATTGTTTGTTTTGAAATTTGCGCCCGTTTCGTTGCACGCTGTTGTCTGCCACCGTCGCCGATTCCACATCAGCGGCTTCGGCTTCGTTTGTTTTGCTCTTCCGCTAAAAGTTTTTGCAGCACTTTTCTTGCATGTTGCTCTTGTAGCATTTATTGATGTTGCTGTTGTTGCTGTCGTTGTTGTTATTGTTGTTGTTGTGCGCTTTTTCTTCATTTACATGCCGACATTCGAATGTTGTCGAGTTGTTTTGCTTTCATTCATTTGTGTATATAATTTTTGAAGCTGATTTTGCTGTTGTTGTTATATTTAAACTATTATTATTGTAGTTGCATGTTGGTTTTGCAGGTTTTTAATTAATGGCAAATACCTTTGCATGTCTATCATTATTGCAGCATGCCACAGCAATCATAGAAATATTAATTATAATCAATTAATTTGTTTCTACTGAAGTAAAATTAAAAATTCCTTTTGATGCGCATTTTGCCTTATTTGTCCCACTGTAGTAGTACACACTAGGCGGCCGGCAGTCATTTCTCGCTCGGTTTGCATATCGCGCTGCATTATCTCGGCATTCATAGTCGGCTCGTATATCTTAAATGCAGATTTTGCGCCGCTTCAACTGCTCGTCTCCCCGCTTGAGGCCCACTGCAGCAATTCAACCAGCTGCTGTGCCGCATCGATGGCAGCAAGCGCCGCCCGTTGTCTGCTTGCTGCCACTGTAAACAGCAATGAGAAAAAAAATCACAAAAAATCAACAACAGCAACAAAACCTAAAACAACAATACAGTCAACAGTGAAACCTATTTAGGTTGTTTTTGTTCGTTGGCTTCTAATCTATCGAGCCATGGCCGCCTTGTCCCAGTCAGCTCGCCACACGTCGACCAGCATTGAATGACGCCAACCAAAGTAAACACTGCAAAATGCCGGCGCAACTTTGGCTGTCCATCCATATGTCCATCCACCCGCATATGTTGCTTGCTTGTAGTGAGTTATTGTTGTTGTTTTTGCTGTTTTTAGGCTCCACCAGTACCCACCCACAATTTTTTTGCTGCAACACGTATGAACGATTCGTCCAATTGGGTGCTGCGCTTTGTTCGTTATTTGTGTTGCTGATGTTGTTGTTGTTGTTATTGTTGTATTTGCTAAGTGTTGTGGAAGTCTCGTATTTGACGTTGCATGCACCATGACGTATAATTAAAACGGATTTGACAGCTGATTCGTTAAGCGTGGAATTTTAAGCGATTTTCTCACGCAGTGCTCACTTCGTTGTTGTTGTCTTTGCAATTTTAGTTTGTATTTGATTAAAAGTTTCGGAAATGTGCATTTGTTGGAAATTTATACTTTGCGGCAGCAGCTCCAAATAAATTCGTTTTAGATATTATTCGTGTTTAAGGGATCTAAGTTCTAACTTGAAGTTGATTTCTGTATGGAAATACTTCTAAGGACATAGTTTAGCATCTCTTTGTATTGGCAACTAGGACACTTGGGTATGCAAATAATATAGAAATTCGGTACAGAATATTAAGGTGATCCACAAATTCAGCTCCAGGTAGAACTCTGTCAGTTAGGAGCCATACAAAAAGTGGATAAGAGATCTTAGTTCAACTTTAGAAGTTGTTAAAAACTTGAATTTGGAAATACTTCTAAAGACATAGTTTAGCATCTCTTTGTACAGGCAACTAGGACACCTGGTATGCAAATATAATAGAAGTTTGGAACAGAACTTTTGGGTGATCCACAAATGCCGCTCCAGATGGAACTTTTTCAGTTAGGAGACATACAAGTTTTACATAGACATGGACTCTCTTTTATATGGGAATTGAAGCATAGAAAGACTCTGATTCAGTCTTGCAGGCAAAGAACTCGCTGGGCCTATTCCGACTACATCTATCAGAGTGACAGGAAAGGTGTAAGTATCATATGAAATGTACGATTCTTCCAAAATATTTCTTACAAAATTGAGAATTCTTAAATGAATGTTTTTCAAATTTCGAACAAACAAATATTGGAGAAATTTTGAATTATGCATCTCATTCTTAAAGAATGTTATCTACTAATTTATGTAGAAAAGATTCAAGTATTCAACAATGATAAAAGAGGAAATAGAAGAGCCCAGGATTATACCTTCCAGACACTTACGTTTTTTTAATTTTATTTTTTATTTAGAAAAGGATACATTAAGTGCAATAAGAACTAAGTCTTTTTATTACACTTCAATCAAAATTAAATTTCTCCAATCAGAATGAAACTTAAATCTATCAATTACAAAATAAAATAAAATAAAATAAAATAAAATAAAATAAAATAAAATAAAATAAAATGAAATAAAATAAAATGAAATAAAATAAAATAAAATAAAATAAAATAAAATAAAATAAAATAAAATAAAATAAAATAAAATAAAATAAAATAAAATGAAATAAAATAAAATGAAATAAAATAAAATAAAATAAAGTAAAAAAATAAAATAAAATAAATTAAACTAAAATTAAATTAATGGAATGTTTTTCCAAAAATTACATTATTTTCATATTTTTCATTTTGGGTTTTATTTAAAACTTCAAAAAACCAAACAGAAAGTAAAGTGATGCTTCAAAACTGCAGTCTTTATGACCGTTTTCTTTTGGTTCAAAATTTAAAGAAGGAAACTAAATAAATCTCATTTGAACGCTTCCGCCAACACTCTATAAAACAAATAAGCAATCAAATAAAATACAGTTAAACGTTTTCGAAAACACGCAAAACGAATGAAAAGTCATGCAAAAAAAATTTAGAGACTTGACTGCTGGCACTAACAATGCCAGTTACCATTATAAAAGCTACCACGACAACAACAATAACAATAATATTTTTAAGTCACAACAATAACAACAACAACAACGAAGCGTGGAGTGCACAATTTTAGAGGCTGATGTGCTGTCTGGGGCTGCCGTCGCCGTCGCTGCTGCTGGGTGATTTTATGCTTTCATATCGCGCAAAAGGATCTGTTCGGTTCAATGTTGCAGTAAGAGCTCAAGAAGCAGAAGATTGCACAAAGGAAAACATGAAAACCGGCGCGTTGAAAACAAAGCAAAAGGGGCAGAGTTGGAGTTTGAAGAAGGAGAAGAGTCCAAGTTGCATTGGCTGAGATTAAGTTGAAATTAAGAAAATTGCCAATCAATGACGTCGGTCGAGTGGCGGCAACACGGGATGAGCCATGGCTCATGCGGCGAACAAGTTTCGCGCGACACGGAGAAGGATTTATGGGCCGTCGGAACAGTCGGACAACAACGATGACGACGACGAGGAACAGTAAACAGGTTCCATTCCAATTGGCGCTGTCGGATTGTGCAACTAAGTAGGTTGAAGTCGGGACTCGAATTGGATTTGTGAACGTTGTTTTTGTTGTTGTTGTTGTTGTCGTTGCCTCCTGTTGGCATAGTTGGCACATCTAACGATGTGTTGCTTTTAATGCAACAATAAGCAACAAGTTGCAACTAAAACAAAAGTTGAAAATGGCTTTCGGTAATTTAGCTGAGAAATAAGACGAAAGAAAATGAAGATAGCTGAGGTCCTTAGCAGTTGCCTGACTACAGTTTCGTACTTAATACTTGAAGTCAGGGTAAGAATTTTCACTTCAGACACGCTTTGTGCTAAAGACTACCGTGTTGTTGTTGTTATTGCTGTTGCTCACTACCAAAATCAGAAATCAGATAAATTTGATAGTAACGAGAGTCGCTCGTGTTTTCTTCAACAGTCGACGAGGAAAAAATTTTCACGAAAGCTACTACACCAACAACAATAGCAACAAAGTTAACAACAATGTTTTCTGTTTTTTTTTTAACAAAAAGCTTAAACTAAAACCACAACAACAATTGCAACAATAACGTTTGAGAAAAGTGGAGCTAAATGCCGAGCAAAAACAACAACAACGGATGGGCACATGAAAACTTGCAACAGGCGCAATTTGCATCCCAAGTGCACACGAGGCTGCGGAAGTTGCACGAAGAAAAAATCAAACATGGCTGTGTGCGTGGCGTTGGCCAACGACTCCCGTCGATTAGGCAAATATGTAGAAAAATGTTGTCTACATTGCTGGGTATTTTGTTTACATGACGGCGACACATTGTCTGAGAACTCAACAGTGACAGCGTCAACAATGCGACACAACGGTGCGAGTGCAGGCCACGTTGCCACATTGTGTTGCAATGTGTACTGTGCGCTCGATATATGTAAAAGTGAGCGAACTTCTAAGGACGCAGGGGCTGCGAGAGAGACGTTAGTTGGGGCCAAGTGGGGCCTCGGCATGTTAAGTGTGTTGCACTGTTCATAGCCGTCGAAAATCTTGAGTGCTGTGTTCATTTGTGGCACGGAAAATCGCATGTAAATAAATTACAACAACAATAACAGGAACAAGCAACAGCAGCAATGACAACAACCAGCGACGGGCTAGCGAGCTGCTTTCGCATGCGGGTGCCAGGCAATTGTGGCAGCGGTGCTGGTGTTGGTGGTGGCAACAACATGCACCATGCAACACAAGAAGCATGTTGCAAGTTTTTGGGGTTGCTTTATGTGCTCGCTCAACATTTTTCTTTTGTTGTTTGCCTTTTTGTTTTTGTGGTTGTTGCTGTTGGCTTCTGGTGTGCACTGTGGCGTTGTGTTGCTGCAGCTCGTTTCGCTGTTGTTGCCGGCGCGCCGCGTGCACTGCTGCGACGGGAACTTGCCACATTTGCATTGATCGCACATCGAAGATGAATAAGGAGCTATTTTTACTTTTAAATCTCAAGAGACCCGCATGCGGTGCATTGTCGGCAATAGACAACGACAACTACAACAATAACAACAACGATGCGCACTTTGGTGATTTTTGCTGGCAGTGTTTGTCAATGTTGCATGTTGTTTTTGTCCTTTTGTTTTTCGATTTTTTTAAATGTCGTTGTTGTTGTCGTTACAACGTTTCTCCATTGCCGTCGCTGTACTGTTGCTGCAATGGCTGCCAGGCACAGCATTGCCATCGCACTGTGCGCTCTGGCTGTCATGCAACTTCACATGGCGCACACTGAGCGCGCCACATTGCGATGACACGATGCGATGTCGTTGCGCACATAAATTGCAGTCGTGGCAACAACAACTGCTCCTCGAATCGGTAACAACAGACAGCAATGGACAGCAGCAACATGCAGGCTGGTTGGTTGGCTCGAAAACAGCAACATGCATGCGACAGCACGTTGCTTCGTTAGCGTTCGCTCGTTAGGTTAGGTTTAAATTTGAAATTTTTTGTTGTTGACTGGGAAATGTTGCAAGTAAAATCTCTACTCCTACCCAGACAACAACAACAACAAGAGTAAATGTTTTTTCATTGTTGTTGCCATGGCGGGAAATCGTGCCAATAATTTTGTATTTTCTTGCAATGAAATTTCGGGTCTTTCTGAGACCACAAAAAACAAAAAAACAACAACAAAAAATGAAATCAAAATGTTTTTTTCGACCATTTTTGTGTTGTTTTGTGGCTGTGGCCAAAAGGATATGCGCCGCAATAGCGGAAACGAGACAAGCAACGGTGTTGGCCAAAAATAATTTCAACTTTTTGAATTGCGTCTTGCAACCGCAACAACAACAACTGACGCTGTACAGTGCCAATTGTTCCACAACAAGACAAATCGCCTAACTGTGAAACATGCCAGCAAGAAACAAAGCACAAAGAAATGAGGCAAAGAAAACACAGGAAAATCCGCCAAGCGACATTCGGCCGAACTGGCGACGAAATTTCGACTGCACGCGCTGCATGCAACACAAATAAGACGCAGCATTGCAGTTCTGTGTCTGAGCTTTTGCTGTTTATGTGTATGAGTGTTGTGTGTTTGGCTGTGTGTGTGCGTGTTTGTGTTTGTACTGCAAGTTCACAAGCATTTGCTTCGATTTATGCGTTTTTAAGTTCTTGAAGAAAAATTACTTTTGTTTACAAAAGTGCCGGCTCGGCCGAAGCCATACCTGGCCCTTCCCGTCCGTTTGTGCTCTCTAAGCATAAAAAGCACTGCAGACGCGCTGCATTCGAGCAACAACTGCACTCGACGTATTTGCTGTGCTCGCCACTTCCCATACAAACACACTCATACAAACATTTATATATAAATACCAACAACACTATATCGACCGGCTGGCTGCATATTCAAATAAAAAGGACTTGTTTCCTTCTAATGCCGACAAATAAATTGGACCCAACGAGGATGTGTAATTTCTCAGCTCAACTTTGCGACGCTGCTCTGTTGCTGCTTGTGTTGTTGTTTCTGGTTTGCATTATTTATATATAATTTTTTCTGTTGTTTGCTTTTAGATTGTTTTTGTAAGTTGGTGAATGCAAAGGTTTGTTATTATTTATTTAATTATTTAAAAAATTTGAGATTTTTCGCATTCGAGTAAAGTACAAAAATTTGTCCAAAGACGAATTTGGATCAGCCAGTGAATTTTGTGATGTCTTCTTCTTGCATATTTCTGAAGAGCTTTCTTAGAGTCGTTTTGATTTGTCAAAGAACTATAGGAAGTATATTACTTGGCCTGATTTGTAGATGTTCGTTTTTTTGCTCCCATACCTGTTTGCAAGTGATATGAGGCAGGAACTTCGCATCCAAGACGAACACCGTGCGACAGCTTTTTTCATACCGCGAAAAATCCATATGTGCATGAAACTAGAGACCAAATATAGTAATACTGTGTACTCAGTTTTTCATTTCTATATCTTTTGTCTTCTTCCGACTTCAAAATTTTGAAGGGGATTCAAAATAACAAAATATAAAAAATACTTAACCTCATTAGAATATGGCGATATGCATATCAAATGAAAGAGAAAAGGCTAACGAATTTAAATAGAATTAATTTTTTATCTATTTGTAAAAAAAAGGATATGAAAAAAGTCCATTGAAAATTTCAATACCTTATATCCTTGAAGATTTTTAAAGAATTTTCTTGAAAAGTAAGTATGTTAAAACCAAAAATCTCCTTGATCACGTGTCGAAATTTCATTACTCTAAATTTAGTGGTTCGAAAGTTATTAAAAAAAAGGCGGAAGCTTTATTTAAGTTTCAGTATTCAGGAAAAAATCTATAGTTTTAGGTCTTTTCTCACAATTTGTCTAATATTTGTAAAGAAAAGACAGACAATATTAGTAGATAATGGGTGTTCTTTGAAAATTATACTCTCCAACCGATGCATAGCGATGTGAACCACTACCAAAATTTATTTTTATATTATTCTCAGTGTTGTCACTGAACCGAAAATTTTATTCGATTTTTTGACTAAACGAATGTCCTTTATGTAATTTTCCCCTCTCTTTCTTACCCTCATTACACAAGTTTAATGTCTCTCTAATTGTCTGTCACACATTCCATATGGCTGACCAATTGTAATTTTTGCCTGTCTCACCACTAATCGTAACCATAACAACAGGCAACCTTGTTTTTGTTACTCTTGCGGTGCACTGCCGCACAAACCGCCGCCAACATTAGACACATTAAGATATCAAAGAAATGGGCACAGCTCGTAGAATGTCACTCACACGAAACTTAAGCCCAGGCTTATGTAGCACAACAGCTGCAACAAAAACAAGAACAGCAACACCGCTAATCCAAACGACAATTTATACGAGCACAGCTAATCGTCGCCAGCTAACTGTTAACCCATTCAAGTGCCCTGCAAGTACGCTGGGACCAGCCAGAGTCGTTATCTCTCGAAATGCACTCGAGGCCGAGAAAGAGATCCCCAACGGGTCGACGAGAGCGACCGAAGAGTGCAGCCGGCCAGCTGATAACGGCAACGGCCGAGCGCCTAAGGACAAAGCATTTTCCAAAAGTCTGCGCCCAAATCCCAATGTGATTTATGTTAATTAACAACACACAGCCACTGTGCAACATGCAACATGCACTGAGAATCGTTGAAAATTACGAGCGGCGGCGCACTTCAAGTGCCGTCTGAGCGCTGCCAATAATCGCCCAAGCATGGCGCCAACAGTTTTTGTCAACTTGTGAGCATTCTAAAATGATTTCATATATAGTTCATAATTTATATATTTTATTTTTCATTGTTGTTTTTGTTTTTGTTCTAAGTTTATAGTCAGCTGCTGCTGTGCAATGGGCGCGCGCACACATGAATAGACTTCATTAAAATTCCGCGCGGCATTTGAATGTACGAGTACGACTACGTCTGCGAGGGGGGGAACAGGGACAGGGACATTGACAAGTGGCAGCGTTGTTACTCCATATTGAATGATGATTTATGGCAAGGATGCGCCATATGCGCGCGCAGCAAGGACACGCTTGAATGGTGCACGAACGGCACAGAGCGAGGAAGTGAAAAGGGGGCGAAAGGTGTGGGCCAAATGCGCACATATGGGACAATGGGAAAGGAAAAGAAAGAGAACTGTAGTGGAGGCTGTTGAGAGTGAACGAGGACGTCGAGTAGATGTTGCTTTAGATATGAAATCAATGAGGAATGTGGAGAAACAGTGAGCAAAATGACTCATAGACAAGAAATCGTAGATCATAAAGCATTCAATAACGTTTTTGCTTAAATGTTGAAAACATTTGTTGCACTTTTCGGAACTATTAGTTGAAGTAGACCAACTTTAAAAACATTTGTAATACAGAAACATTGAAAAACGAGAGAAAATTGCTAACAACAAAACTCAGATCATAACCAGAAATGTTCACGTTCATTACACCGTGCGACCAAAAATTTAGCACACGAAAAAATCGATATACTTGCGAAACTAGGGGCCAAATGTAGTAAAACTGCGTTTTTAGTTTTTCTCTCTGACGTCAGGACTTTGAAATTTCAAAGACATGTTTATTACAAAAAATTATTTAAAAAATTTAATGCAATGTGGAATAACCATATGGGTATCAAATGAAAGAGAAAAATCCTTATAATCTTAGAAAATGTAATGTTTTGGTGCAAAAGGACGAAGAGGCATTGAAAGTTTCCTTTTAAAACTTTATCCTTGAATATCCTTGCAAATTTCCAATACTTTTTTTTGAAAAAAATATATATTTAAGACTAATATGTACACTACCACATCCTTGAATTTCGTCCTTCTAACTTTATTAGTTTAGGACATATTTTTTGTAATAAACATGACCTTGAAATTTCAAAGTCTTTTAAAAAAGTTCTGACGACAGAGAGAACAACTAAAAAGCAGTTTTACTACATTTGGCCCCTAAATCGTGTGTTTTGAAATTTTTGGATTTTTGTCGCACGGTGTTATCAAAAATGTTTGAAGATTACTCGTAAAAAAATGAAAACTAAATTCACAGTTGCAACTTCCACATATAACTTAGATGGCCGCTAAGTATGTGACGCTTTACAATTAACACTTTGAGTTCAGGCAACAACACGACTCATAACACTGCACAATTTGACGCAGCACCTTTCAATCTGAGCAGACAATTTTCAATTTTAGGAAATTTTGGGTCCTCACGTGAAATAACTCAGAGAAGCAGCTCTACACCCTAAGCTACACTATGCAAGACGCAGTATGCGGCACCCAAAGCAGGGGTGAAGTGTAGCCGAAGAGAAGCAAAAACGAAGCGAGGAGGAAAGATGTTCAGTGCGAAGGTGAGGCGCATTGTTAAATGACACTTTATTTTGTTGTAGATGCGCTTATGAGCGCATTTAAAATGTCATTTGATGTGATGTGACGGTGCAACATGCCACAGTTGCAGCCTGACCCATGCAGCATGGCGGCAGCATGCATGGATTTTCCATGTTACTACTCGCAGCACCCTCCCCCAAAGATTTCGGCGCACCATTAGTCGTCTCGCCGCAGACGGACGCAAGAGTGTAGTGTGTTGCTGTTGCAAGTAGGTTTTGTTGCATGTCGGCGTGTATGCGCTTACGTGTAGTTTTCTCAAGTGGTTCATGGCAACTTTTTTTTTTTGTTCTGTCGCTTATGTTTTATTCTCGGTGCTGGCAGCCATTGCCGCAGCCAGTCCAGACGACAGCACACAACAAAGAACAGCCCCACGCCGAATGTTGCAAGGCACCCGGAGCAGCGGAACGACGCAACTTGGCGTGACTGGCAATGGAGTGGGGCGGCCAAGTGGCATGAAAAGTGGCGCGGTGGCGTGGCAATGAAGTGGCGCACATGTGTGCGCGTTTTGTGGCAGCTATGGAAATGTGACATTTTAAATAGCAACAACAAATGAAACGCAAGAACGTGCAATAAAAACTTCAGGCGACGGCTGTCGACGTTCGTCATGCGGCGTTGACAATGCCAACCAGTAGCAACAACGTGCCACCATCAGCGATAAACTAATGGCGCGGGAATTCTGTATGCGTGTCTATGTGTGTGTGTGTGTGTGTGTTTGTGAGGACAGACACTCGGACAGCGACATTGCTCGACTCCAATGAAATTGCAACTAACATTTATTTGCATTTTAAAGTTGGCAATGTATGCGAGTGTGTGTGTGTGTGTGTGTGTGTGAGTTGTATGAGATTGTAGTCTGTATTTGCCACCCTGTTTGCCCACCTCACTCGCTCGCTCGCTCGTCTGCTTCCAAATGTTTTTCTTGCTACTGGCCAAACAAAGACGAATTTTTTTTATTTCCTTCCTTCCTTCCGTTCGCTGCATTCTTGTTTCTCTTTCAGCGCATTTTTTCATGTCAAGTTTGTGCTGTTTGTGTTGTTGGCTGACTGTCGTCGCCACCACCGCTGCCGCTTTTGCGCAGCATTTGCATATGCAATGAAGTGTGTACAAAACTGTCAACGTCAACGCGCCATACAACTGTCAACTCATGATGACAATTTCAAGCAAAGCTAACCAAACGATTTTTGTGCTGGCTGCTTTTCTAGAGGAAGCGACACGTACATGTGTGCGTGTGTGTGTGTGTGTGGTAATTGTGTGCGTCACTTTTTGTGTATATTTGAAGAAGTTGATGGATTTACAACGTACACCTCACGCCAACTGGTGTGAGACGGCGGTATGAGGTGAGTATGCAGACAAATTTAAAATTCTATTTTTTACACTCCGCCCCTGTAACTGCGCTGCTGACAGACATTTTGTCATTTAAAATGCGAAAATTTAATTTAGTGCGCACCGTGCAAGAGAAAAAACCGCCAGACTGAGAGGCGAACAGCGAACGGAAGTTGGACACAGTATGGCACCAAAGTTGAATGCACTGTCTGTCTGTCTCAGTTTCTGGGAAAATTCATTCCATACTTGCACACTTTCATATGTTATGAGATGTG
Source organism: Melieria omissa (assembly GCA_963971225.1). NCBI lineage: Eukaryota > Metazoa > Arthropoda > Insecta > Diptera > Ulidiidae > Melieria > Melieria omissa. The sequence goes on from OZ020267.1 coordinate 4,217,617, forward strand.
TTGAAATAAAATGTCTATTTTAAAATCCAATAAACGCCAACAACAAAGACTTGAGTGCCCGCAAATCATCTCCCTTGTTTCTTCTTTTACATGAAATATTATTAATGCAGAAAATACAACACTTCAGTGTTCAAGCTTTCCATTTGTTAAGTAAAACTGTTGCGCATTTAATGACAATTTAATGTTGTCACTCCCCTATATCAGAAGGTCATGGTTTGAACTTCAACTAATTAATTATAATAAAAATAAAAAAAGGAACATGGTCGTTGTTTTCTTATCATTAGATGATTACAAGTCTATGAGAGTAGATAATTGCAGATAAATTATAAATAAATAAATGAATAAAAATTGGGGGTAAGTATGATATTCCTAAAACTAAAGACCTGATCTAAGATTGAGTCTGTTAAAAACCAAGTTAGGCAAGTTTTTGAAGAAAGGTAAATATAAAGAATTGCTTGATCCCAGATTCCCTCAACCCTTAACCAACAATCACTGGTAGATTGTATCGACATTCCTAAAACCTTTCCTGCTTCAAGACGAAGTGTTATTAACAAATCTGCTAATCTTCATCATCGTTGACTTAATTTTTTGATTGATACGGATAAGAGATTGTTGAAGGTAACAGAATCCTTGGATATCTCTTCTTAAATATGAACTCACAATAACTGGTCGATTGTATCGATATTCCTAAAACATTTCCAGCTACAAGACAAAGTGATACTAACAAATCTGCTAAGCTTCGCCATTCTTCATCATCGTTGCATTAATTTTTTGATTGATACGGGTAAGAAATTGTTGAAGGTAAAAAATTGTTGAAGGTAAGATATTGTTGAAGGCAAGAGATTCCTTGGATATCCCCTGAAATATGAACTGGTCGATTGTATCAATATTCTTAAAAACTTAGCTGCTTCAAGACGATCTAATATTTACAAATCTACTAAGCTCCACCATTCTTCATCACCGCGAAATTAATTTTTTGTTAATACAGATAAGAGAATGTTGGAAGCTAAGAGTATCGTTGGATATCCCTCCTCAAATATGAAAAGACAGTTAGGCGAGTGATGGCCCCATGTGTCCTGAAATCTTATCCTTTCTTGCTTAGAACTTTTACAACTCCTTCCATTATTTTATTGCTTATGCAATGCAAAATTCAAAAATTAAATCAGCAAGAAATTTAATTATTTTTCAATTAAACAGGGAGGCGTATCTAACACTAAATAATTAAATCAAAAATAGCTTCGTACATTCCCTATTCACCATTTGGTTTGACTAAAATTTATTTGAAAATCACAAAGTTCATAAAATCCAAGCAATTTGGATGGAAATAGCGAGCTTTTCACCATATTTACCTTATAAATATTTTGCAATTACAACAACAGTACCCAACATAAATAACAATAAGAACAAAAATTCAATACAGCAAACGCTTCTGACAGTAATTTTGGTCAACACCGAACTCTAACCCGCTTATTTGAGTCGTGTTTAGTAAATTAATTTTGGAATTTTTATCATATCATAAAAAAGATAATAAATAACTAAAGCATTGATCTTCAAAGTGCAATAAATTAGTAGACTGATAAGCTCACTCAGTTATTTGGTTAGGTTTGGCTAACCAACCAAATTGTTCTTCATCGGAAAAAATATTCTGAAATCCTTAGATCCCACAGTGATCCCTGAAAGTGTGTCAATCCCATTGTCAGTGAGTAGCAGATGGAAATCAACCTGAAGCTTAACCCTTTCGAACAAAAAGTTGCCTGTGAGGAACTTCACCTACCACCATCTTATAGCAAAAGCTAACTACGATTGAGTTACGGGTTTGATTTAAGTTTAATTTAAGTAGACACCAACAAATTTATATTTTAAGAAGTGAATTCAAAGCAAGTTACAAAACTTTCACTGTTATCCCCAAAATAATTTCCAATATTTTGTAACGATATCAGGGAAAGTTTGTGTTCTAATTGAAGTCTACGAATTGGGCGCGTTTGATCAAAACCCTGTTTCTTTAATAACGGTTAAATAAAATAAAAAAGTGATAATTTTGTATTTTTCCATAAATATTGAGTAACTTTTCTGAAATGAAAAAATATTGATACAAAATTTATATAACTCTTTTTAAGCTAAACTTGTTTAAAAGTAAACTAGCTCTGGAACTCTAACAAAGAGCCGTGGCAACGTCAAATGTCATCATTGTTTTTGAGACATTTGGAGTAAGTTTTTTACTAAAATTTGTTACATTTTTACTGATCACTTAAGACCACTTTCAGACATCACTTTATACCAAATAAGGAGCAGATTTCACTTCACTTTAACTCAATTTAGTTTAAATTACAACTACTAAATTACTACATAACTCCTCGATTTTTCATAATACCACTTGGACCCCGTTCGTCGATTCCATGCAGTCACAACATCTACAAAACCCAGAGAACCAGCATCTTTTGCTTGTAGGGTATCAAAATTTTTTCACAAGGCGACATTGACAGCAACGGTCAACCAAATTGCACATGATGTGTGTGTATGTGTGTGAGTGTGTGTCGGTGTGCGTTCCCAAGCGTCCACTTCAATTAAAATGCATTTTGCACTGCGTCCCGCTTTATGGCGTTTAATCTCGTAAACAATTTCTGCCAGCAGTTTGGAACGTGCTGCATTCAGCTGTTTTCGTTATTGTTGTTATTGCTGCTATTGTTGTCGTTTTGTTGCAAATTACTGTTATTGTAGTCAGTGTCGCAATTTGTTGTCGCTCTTGTTGTTGTTTTTGTTACTGTTGCATGGTTTATTATTAAAAATCAGTCCATTATTGCGCTTTGTTTGCGCCAGCGACAACAAAATGCCAAAAGCAACAGCAAATGAAAAATTATTTATTAAAAAAACAAGCAAAATGCATTGTTTAAAAAAATATTTACCTACAATAAAAGCAGAACATGAAAAGGCGCCAAGTTATGGACCACAGCGAGAGTGCAAAACTCTTTTGTTTTGTTGTTCTTGTGGTTATTTTTGTTATTAATTTGTTGTTGTTTAATTTTGTTATGATGGCATTCCTTTTTTTATTTTTTTGGTGCTTTTTATATGCGAAATATTACAAGTTATGGGAAAAAAGTCACATTGATGCATGTTGCATGAGGCACGTTGCTCTTTTAATCTCTTCATAATGGGCGCAATTTCGTGGCGCATGAATGTCTGTGTGTGTGTGTGTGTGCGTGTGTCTTATCTGCCGTTGATTGTGCCGCCTGTGTACGCCTACTTTATCGAGTGGGCTGCGCACTCGAACCACTTCTTCTGCTTTTGTTCGATGCTATTGTTGTTAGTGTAATTTTCTTTGCCATGCAGTTGGTTTTTTATCGATGCTTGTTGCTGTAGTTTTTTACAATTTTTTTTTTTAATTTTGTAATATTTTTTCTTATTGTTGTTGTTGATTTTGTTACCGCTTCTGCTGCTATCGCCAATTTTCAATCTCTGGCTCATAATTCAGCTAACCGTGCGCGATTTTTGCGAAATTTCACGCCTGCCCTTCACCTTTCCGCTCTTCGCTCTCGCCTGCTGTGTGCCAAATGTGTGTTGTTGTATTAGCACAAACAAATATACAAGTGTGTGTAACATGTGGGCAACATCTGTCGAAGTTCCGCCGATTTGGTGTTGGTCTGTTATGTGCCCTTTGTTGCTCGACCCCCAACTCCGAGTGCCGCATCCCCCCCTCCGCCATGCACGCACGCCAACGGCTTAACTGATGCTACATCAAAGTCGCCATTACAATTGGCAATCGCCGACCGAACACTCGCCGAGACGAAAAATTGCGCTGCATGAAAAAAAATCCAACAACAACAAAATGCGGGCCTCCACAACAACCGAAATTGTATCGACAACACTTTATTGCGCTGCGCTACCCAAACGCTAGAATCCGCAACAACACAACAACAATAGTCCGCAACCAGCAACAACAGCGGGACGCAAGCGGCGCGCAAATAGCAGTGCGAGGAAATGACAAGTGCGGGAAATCCCCAACGTATTTGCTGCATCCTTCCTCCATTGCTCCACAGCAGTCTCTCCTTACGTGCTTCCGCTCATCCATTGCGCTGCCACCACATGCCCCTTCTACGCTTTAAAAATTCGCAAACAACAGCGGCCACGCGCAACGGCCTTCATGTGCCCCCTTACCCCCCGCCCGACACAAAGCGTGGTTGCTGAACGCCTATGGCAGCGTTTTATCTCGCACGCTGCGCTCCACACACATTCGTTCAACTCCCACACACACACTCACACTCACACATGCTCACATTCGCGCACTTACACTCTGCAACAATTGTGCAGTCCCAACGATTTTCACACACACACACACACACAATTTCCCCATTTCCTTCTGTTTGTTGCAGCCGCCCCCTTCTGTGCGCCGCCGCCCCTGTTGCATCTGTGCTTCGGCATTTCAGTGCGAAATTTACATCCTGTGCTCCGGCTGCTGGTCATTTTACTATTTCCGCGAGTGCCCTTTTCCCCTTCCGACGGCCGCATGCAGCAGGCGGCCGGGTCAGCCGCGTATGAATATTTTCACAACACTGGCAAACAACAACAATAAAATCCATGGCCTCATAAATAGCGCTGCGATGTGAAATTGCTGGCGCTTGAACTGTTGCTGCTGTTACTGTTGGTGTTGTTGTTGCTGGATTTTCGTTTGGTGGTCTGTGTGGTGCGGTGCCAGCCGGGTAGGCGCGATAACTCGATAATTATGTCCGCTTTTTGTTTATTTCGCACATCGATTACACCAATTCGACATGGGATCCGCCGACACGCTACCACTGCCGCCACTCTACCACTCTCCCACCCACCCACCCGCCCAACGCAGTTAGCATGTTCGATGTTCGATGTTGGGTTTCTGAGCTGGCCAAGCGAAGCTGACTGACTGACTATTTTATTTGGAATTTGTTTTGTATTTGTCGTGTAAATAGGCGAAAAAATTCAAATGAATTGCAACTGGCAAAAATCACGAAAAAAAATATAGTAAAAATTTTACTTTTACAAAAAAAGTTTTTAAAAATTAGTACAAATTTTATTTTTACTCCATGAGACGATTTGAACTTTTTTAACTAATCGATGAAAAATTTTGAATATAACATATAAGAATTTCATATTATATGGAGCCGAGTTCTGTTCCCATGAGTCTTGTTTCTTCTTTTCGTTTTCTCAATAGCGGGTTTTAATCAATTACATGAATTGTTTCTATATTATTTAAATTCACATCGCGATGAACTATAACACCGTGCGACAGAAAATTTTTTATATCCTAAACTAATAAAGTTAGAAGGACAAAATTCAAGGATGTGGTAGTGAACATATTAGTCCTTAAGATATATTTTTTTCAAAAAATACTATTGGAAATTTCCAAGGATATTCAAGGATAAAGTTTTAAAAGAACATTTTCAATACCTTTTCATCCGTTTGCACCAAAACATTAAATTTTCTAAGATTCTTAAGATGTTTCTCTTTCATTTGATGCCCATATTGTTATTCTACAATGCGCTCAATTTTCAAAATGATTTTTTGAAATAAACATGTCCTTTAAAAAAAAAATCCTGACTTCAGAGAGAAAAACTAAAAACGTAGTTTTACTTCATTTGGCCCTTAGTTTTCGAGTTTATCGATCTTTTCGTGTGTTTTCAAACTTTTTGATTTTAGTCGCACCGTGTAATATCATTTCATCGCTCTCTTACACCTCTCTACTTTGTAATCCCCTAAATTTAATATTAAATTTATATATAAAAAAAAAATAAAATTTCAATTAAAAAAAATAAAAAAATTAAATGTAATATAATTGGTACTTCTCCTCCTTCTCTACTTTCACTTTAATGACACTATATAGCTCTTTTTTTAATAAAAATTCTTCCTTTTTCTAATATATAAGTATCCTTTTAGCCTTTTTCCATTGATTTCTGTTCTCATTTGTCTTTGCTCTATCTGGCTCTATTACCTGTTCTTCATCCACTCTTTTCTAATTTTTTTACTCCTCTTGCTTTCGTACCTTATCCTCTTCTCGTATCTTTTAGCCTATCTCCGTTCATTTCTGTTCTCATTTATCTTTGCTCTATCTGTCTCTATTACCTGTTCTTCATCTACTATTTTTAGAATTTTTTCACACCCCTTACTCTAGTATCTTTTCCTATTCGTCTCATCTCATTTCCTCTACTGCTCTGTCTTCCTTCAATCAAATCCTTGTTTCCTTAGCATCCATCTTTCTTTCTGTCCCTATATTTCTCGAGCTCTTTCTTTCCCACCTTTCTCATTCAATTCCAAATTTTTTCCATATATTCATTTCCTCTCATTTCTCACATTTTTTCGCTTTTATTTATTTTTCTTCAGACACAAAACATTCATCTAGCTGTATTGTTTTCTTTCCTCTACAACACTGCCGCGTTTTTGCTGGCATTTTAAAATAGTCATACATACACACACACACACACACATGTAGTACGTGCATACACCTAGAGACATGTGTGTGGCGTACATCAGCCTCACCTACAGCTCCCGTTTCAACCTTTAAAAACGCCTCGCTCGCCTCGTTGCGCATAAGTAAAAACGTTGTTGCGAAAACTTTTATAAATTATCCTTGAGAGAATCCTTGTTTATGGCTTGTGTGCAATTTTCATTTTATCGCAGCAGCGGCAGCATCACCAACACCAGCAACAAAGTTAAGCTGAGTCTTAGCCCCATTGCCGCCCTCCCTCGCCCGATACTAGCATTGTTGTAAGGTGCAAAGACACCAAAGCAGCGTGTGCCTTGGGTTCGGATCCCGGAGCCTGAAGCCTGAAGGCTGAAGCCTGCTGTGTTGGAACGCACCGAATGGGAATAGCTGCAGATTTGCAACACAACTTATTCTTCTTCTGCTTCGTCGTTGTCGTCGTCATCTTCTAGTTACTCAGTTATGCGCCAACAGCTGTGTACATTACTTATTTGGCTCTTTTGACTTATACACAAACACAAACACACACACGCATACACATACACATACACATGCACAGAGTGTTCGTTCAAATGCAAAATTTTATTTGCCTGCTACAGCTGCCTTTGTCTGTCGCTGCCTTCTCGTCCTGCACTTTCGTTTGCCTTGTCTTGCGAGCTTGCGTGTGTCTGCTCGGCTGCACGCAGTTTTCTTGCCACCACCCAAAGATTGCTTTCTGGCAAAATATTTAGTTAAATGAACAGGAGGCATCTTTTTGGCGCGGAAAGCTGTAGGAGAACAAAGCTGCTACTTGCAACTCACCAAAGTCGAGATTATCTATGCGCGAGCATGCAAGTGTTGGCGTGCAATTTTCTCCGTCGTTGAATATCTAACTTGCTGATCCATTGGCACGAATCGTGGCCACTCGTAGATTCAGTTTCTCAACAGCTTTTTAAACGCAAATTCTACCAACTAAGCAAAGTAATCTTCTCATACAGAAAGAACAATATTTGGCTCCTGGCAGTAACACAAAGAAAATTGCGAAGTCCTTCAAATCTGAAGTCAATTAAATATGCAGATTCTCAAATTCAGATCGCGGTCCTCATATGACAACGTAAGACAAAACTCAAAAAATTTTAAAACATACGAAAAATCTATATACTCGCGAAACCAGAGGACAAATTTAGTAAAACTACGTTTTTATTGGATGAGTGCATAAGTTCGTGCCCGATTTGAAGTCAAAACTCAAATTGAAATTTTTCAAAACAAGATCTTTATTAATCAATTATGTATTCGCCATCATGTTCGGCAATCCACTCCCAACGATCAACCAACTTACGGATAGTTTTTCTCTCTGATGCCAGGATTTTTTTTGAAGGACTTTGAAATTTCAAGAACAGGTTTATTTCCAAAAATTATTTAAAAAATTGAGCGCAATGTAGAATAACAATATGGGTATTAAATGAAAGAGAAAAATCCTATGAATCTTAGAAAATTTATTGTTTTGGCGCAAAAGGACGAAGAAGTATTAAAAATGTCCTTTTAAAACTTTATCCTTGAATATCTTTGCAAATTTCCAATAATTTTTTTTGGAAAAAATATATCTTAAGGACTAATATGTACACTACTAACTCCTTGAATTTCGTCTTTTTAACTTTATTAGTTTAAGATATAAAAAATTTTATTATTTATATTTTTTATTTAATTTATATTATAATCAACCATTCATAAAATCTCAAGGACTCGCAGAGAAGTGTCGATTACGATAGTCTGCATCCAAGGAACTTCTGGTACTTTAAACAAACCACTTTTCAGAAAGCTGCTCGAACTCAAAAATTTTTCACTGAATCTTGAATCTTCAATCTTCATCTTACTCGTACTTTCTCAAAATCATTTCTACCATTGTTTGCTTTCATATCTTTGGACGCGTTTATGTATACAAATTGTTCCTTCTTTAAGATGAGGAAAAACGAAATTAGGACGGACTCGTCTTAAGAATTCAACTTTCTTGGAGAATTAGGACAGACTTGTCTTAAGAATTCAACTTTCTTGGAGAATGGACCTCATTCCTTACATTCCGTTTAGTTTAAAAAATGTCTCAAGACTAGAACAGATCTCAGACGAAAGGAAGTTGATCAAATTTTTTCAAAAACCTTCTCTGTGGAATTTGGGCTTCGCACGAACATTCTCATCGTTGTCTTGATGCTCAACTGTAGTCTTCCCAACCTCTTATTGTTGGCCATTCTCGCCTGTATGCATGTCCTTGCTATCATTGGCGTCGTCGTCGTTGTGCTCGTTGTCGAAAGTGTTTTGCAAGCGTAAAAGTTTTATTGGTAAAATCTGTTTATGGGTTTTGAATTTTAATTAGTTTACATTATGTAGAGCGGTGTGTAGACTATGCGCCCGTCCACCCCCCACCCCCACCCGGTAAAAAGCTAAGCGCACATGATTTTCGTTCATGCAACTACGCGGCGCTGCTTTGCGTCTGTCTGTCTGTTTGTCTGTCTGGTTGCCACCGCAGCAGCCGACAACGTGCTGCAGCGCAAAATTTTAATTCAACGAAACATGAAATTGTTATTGTAGCTGCGCCGCTCTTCCTCTCAAACTGTTTAGTCTGACTTTTGTCTTTTATTTTTTTTCTGTGTTTTTGTGCAAAATAATTTCAACTGACTGCAGTTGGCATTGTTGCCACTTCTTCTTGAGTGCGGCAGGTGGGGCGGTTGGGAGTAAATAAATGAATTCGCCTACACAGTCGATGGTGAGAGAAATGAAAAGATTTGCTAATTTATTTGCTAAAATTTGATTATCATAAACGAGAAGAAAAGAAAAGTGAAAAAATTGGGAAATGGGGAATAGACAAAGGAAAAACGATATGGAAACAGATAACAGAGTAGAGAAACCACTTGGAAAGATTTAAAATAGAAGCTGCCGCCAATATGGAAGGCAAAGTGAGAAGAGATAAATTGCAATAACTACATTGCTTCGAGATCCCAAGAAGAAGTCCAATTTGAGACAATTGCACCAGCCAGACGACAACGTTAAAAACAATGCCGCCAACATTTCGATGCATTTAATGAATGCGCAAAAATGTTGCTGCTGTTGGTCATTTTTAATTTACGCCACGCAATGCAACGATGCACTTATGCGGCAATCGCGCATTGGTGCCACATTGACGCAGCGCCTTTTGCGGCCGCACTGCACTCGATTTATGTCAATCATAAAAATAATTACGCAGCGAAATGCCAACCAAAAGAGTTGTTGTCCCCTGTTTTGGTAGCAACAGCAGCAACCACGGCGGTGCATCTATGCAACACAACGCATGCAACGCACAGTGCACAGTGCAATGTTGCAAGTTGTCATGTTTTTTGTTGCCACATTTTTGTAAACGGAAATTAAATGCGATTTATTTGGCATCGTTTTGCTGGCCATCAATCAGCCAATCACAAAAATGCTGTCAACATTAAAGACAATAACAAAAAACAACCAATACAACAACAACAACAACAAGAACACCAACAGTAGCAGTAACAGCAGAAGCAGTAACAGCATTGCAAACAACATTGCTTTGTAATGCCAATAACAAGAACTACAACAACAACAGCAAACAAAACGACAGCAAAACGGTAGCAATGGTGTTGATGGCCCTGATGGCGACAACGACAGCGACAACAACAACAACACCAATCAACTTTGCCGCGTTGACTACTGACTCTTTTGCTGTTGTTGTTGTCATTATAGCGACTGTAGCAATTTAAGCGTACAACAACTTAAAAGGCGACAGTTAACAATTTATGGCCGTGTAACCTGTTTCTTTAATTGCACATTTGCACAACTTTATTTGTAAAAAAAAATAAAGCAAGAAATTTCGAAAAAGAATTGCACAAAAAAGTATTTATTAATAATTGCAAAAAGTTAAATGATGAAAAATATTTAATTTAAAAAAACAACACAAAAATGTATTAAAAAAGTAATAACCAAAATAAATTATTTTAAATTTGTATTTATTTTGAAAAGAATATTGCATGAAATAAAAATTAGAATTTTTGTATTTTGCTGTTGTTTTCTGCAATCATTATTATTAATGAAATAAAAATGTATCGATGTATAGCTTAACCCCTTGCTGCCTAATGGTTAAAACTTTACCCATGAAAACTGACTTTTTAAAGAAATCACAGAAAAGTTCGTGGTAGAGATATCTCAAAATCATTGATAGGGATGGTTGAGGTAAAGATGGAACTACCTTAGTCTAGTGGAGGTCACCCTACAATTCCGCCACCTAGCTAGAGTTACCAGACTCCAAGAGTTGTGAATTTTCCGGAGGTGGAAAATGTGGTGAAACGTAGTGGCCATAGAACCTCACAAAAATCTGCCTCCTAACTCACTTGTAAACAATACTTCTTTTGTTCCCCTGTTTAGTTGATCACTTTAAAAAGTATGGGGAAAAAGCTACCATTGCTGCCTAATGGGTACAAAATACAGCAACGTGCAGAGAGAGAAAGCTGCAATTTTTTTTTTTTTATTATTTTGGGTCGTGTATAAAATTTTATCAAAATCGTATGGGCGGAACTGGTACCCGGCAGCAATGGGTTAAATGACATAAAAAATTAGTAAAACACACCGCCCACTGTTTTGTTTTTTTTTTTCACAGAAGTAGGGGAAAAAAAAGAAGCAACATTGGCATATGTGAAAAATTGAACGCTGGTAAAGTTTCAATGCTGCTTGAAAAATTAAATTTAAATTTTTGGACATTTGTTTCTGATAACTGTTGCATGAGCCTCAACCTGTGTCTGTAGCTTCTCGGTCACTATTACCGTTTTCCATTACTGTTGTAATTACCCAACTTTCCCTCAAAGATATATGTATCAGTTTGTATAGTCCGCCTTCTACTTGCATCGCTCACGACTTGTTGTCACATAGTGCATTATCTAACCGTCTGTTCACTTATCCAGCCGTTCGTTTATCTATCTGTGTGGCTCCCTCTCTGTCTGTTTGTCTCTCTGTCGGCGCACATAATTCAAACTTAAACAATTCCTTTGGACATTTTTAACTTAAATGTTGGCCCCAAGTCCATATGTCTTTGACATTTGCGCACTGCTGTTCCATTTGTTGTTGTTGCTATACATATACATACATATATACATATATACATTTGATATTTTTTTGTTCAGTTGTTCTTTGCGCCTTACTTGCATGCATCATTGGTGTTTTTAATGTTGTTGTTGTTGTTTCTGCAGCGACCAATTGCCGCTCGGGCTGATTTATCGCCACGGCAATGAAGTTTTATTGCGCTTTTTATCTTTCGGTCCGTACTCGTATTTCTAATTTATACAAAACGAACAAGTGAATGGCGGCCGGTTGGCGGCACGCATCCCTCTCTGCCCCCCCTGCCACATTGCCCACTCACTACAACAATGCAACCATACAAGGCGTGCTGCACGGTTTCCCATTGCTGCAAGTGTCACCCGAATGGCGCCGCGCAAATAGAATTCATCAAGATTTTGGTTTGCTGAACTTTGCCCTCTAGTCGAAGAGTTTATAATATTTTGGGCAATTTAAAATATTTTATTAAAGCTTAGAAATTTAATATCAATTTTTATTTAATTAATTAAGAAACAGTTTAACCCATTCGACCCCGAATTTTACCCTGTGTCTCGATATAACTTTTTGGTATTCAAAGTCGAAGTCGCCACGCCTCTTTGTTAGAGTTCAAGAGCTAGTTTACTTTTGAACAATTTTTGCTTAAAACGGGTTAAATATCAGGTGTACAACTTTGCTTCCGCCGTTTTCCGATAGGTGGCTGTACCGGCTGAGGCTGGTTGAAATACATAGATGGTAATGCCTTTAAAGTGAGTGTGGACAGTGCATAACGAATTGTCATCGCCGTTTCAGTGACAGTTGTTCTTGTTTTCGTATTATTCACGCTCGAAAATGTCCGTTTATGTGCCCAATTCTCGCCATTTGCGGGAAGTTTTACTTTTCTGTTACAATTCGAAAAAAAATGCAGCTGAAGCGCATCGAATGCTCTCAGAAACATACGGTGATGCTGCTCTGAGTGAAAGAACGTGTCGGGAGTGGTTTCAACGTTTTAAAAATGGTGATTTCGACATGACAAAGTCATCCTCCAACACGACAATGCTCGGCCTCACGTCGCAAAAGTGGTCAAAAAGTACCTGGAAACGCTGAAATGGGAAGTCTTGCCCCACCCGCCGTATTCCCCAGATGTCGCCCCTTCTGACTTCCACCTATTCCGTTCGATGGCACACGGCCTGGCAGATCAACATTTTCAATCCTTCGAAGAATTGGAAAAATGGATTGCTTCATGGATAGCGTCAAAAGAGGACTCCTTTTTTCGAGCCGGGATCCGAAAATTGCCGGAAAGATGGGAGAAAGTTGTCGCTAGCGACGGACAATACTTTGAATAATACATCTGTAAGCACTTTTTCGCAATAAAGCTTTTAATTTTGGAAAAAAACGGCGGAAGCAAAGTTGTACACCTGATAAATTTTGTATCAATATTTTTTAATAACAGAAAAGTTAGTTATTATTTATTAAAAAATACAAAATTATTACTTTTTGATTTTATTTATCCATTATTAAAGAAACCGGGGTTTGATCAAACGCGCCCAATTCGTAGACTTCAATTAGAACACAAACTTTCCCTGATATCGTTGCAAATTATTGGAAATTCAATAAATTTTGTATCAATGTTTTTTAAATACAGAAAAATTATTTAATATTTATGAAAAAATACAAAATTATTACTTTTTGATTTTATTTAACCATTATTAAAGAAACCGGGTTTTGATCAAACGCGTCCAATTCGTAGAATTCAATTAGAACACAAACTTCTCCTGATATCGCTGCAAATTATTGAAAATTATTTTGGGGATAACAGTAACATTTTTGTAATTTGTTTTGAATTCACTTCTAAAAATATTAATTTGTTGGTGCCTACTTAAATTAAACTCATAAATCAATCGTAGCTTTTGTTATAAGATGACAAATAGGTGACGTTGCTCTCAGCCAAGTTTGGGGTCGAACAAGAAGTTGTTCGAGTCGAAGTTGTAAGTTGTTTGAAGAGTGAAGGAAAACATAATATTTTTTGCAATTATTTTATACTCAAAGTTGCAAAATTCGGAAAACTAGATTTTTTTGATAGAAACCAGAACAAAATTTTAAATGACTAACCAAGCACTGCCTGCAAAACTCTTCTCATTTCATTTTATTTTCTATCTTCCACTAACAGCAACAATAAAAAAATCTACAAAAAATCCAAGTTTTAGATAATCTAATGGCAACCAAAAACTGCTACATAGTAGTTGCAAGCACAACAACAACAACAAAACAAACCATCAAACTGCCCTATCAGATTTTTAATTAATTTCAATTTTCGTGCCAATTAAGCAAAAAGCTGAGGCCAGCAGCACTTAAAGCACGAAACGTCAGCGCGTTAAAGTGCTGTCAAAATGGTTTGGCTTTTTGTCTATCAGTCAGCCAAGTGACAAGTCAGCATGTGAAGCCAGGATGTGGCGACGACGGGAGTTTGCCGTGCTTCGGTTTGATTAAATCAGCCGTAGACGAGGAGAATGTGCAGTCCGCACATTAAAACGGTAAAAAGGTAATAAAAAAAAGTAAAAATCAGCCGACGACCACAAAAAATAAAAAAAAACATAGCAAAATTCCCATTGACATTTCAGCATTTCAGCTGGCACCGCACATACATCGGTTATGTGTGATCGCATGTGGCATGCTGCCTTTCGGTGAGTATATCTCACAAATTGCCCATTTGCTGTGCCTGTATGGCTGAAGTTTACCGTAAGCGCTGAGTTGATTATGCAAACAATGGCAGGGCCAGAGTGTTCCGTGAACCGGGCCGGCAAGAACGGCTTCAAGTGGCATTAAGACGAGAGCTCTCGGCACAAAGTGGCTGCGTATCACAGAGGCCATCGGCAAAGAGCGCACAAGCAACAGGGACACAGACAGCCAGACAGAGCGTCAAACAATCGCACTGATAGACAGACAGACAGTGAGGCCAACAAACTAACAGATAGACAATCTAAGCTGCAGGCATTGAACATCGATGCAAAGTTTTAGTTGGACTCTGGTGACCAACAGTGGTTGGAAGAAGTAGCAATGAATGAAGTTCAAAGAAACATTCACATTCGATGGCAATTGAAATGATCCAGAAAAAGTTCTGATACTGAAGTGACGGTGAGAAAATCTCATTGAATTTTTAATTTAACAATTTGAACTGGAACTGGCTGAACTTTATTTCGAACTCTATTACTAAAGTCCATTTCAGAGGACTTAAATTTGCAGTTTTATTCCGAAATATAATTTGATTCGATTCTATGTTCTCTATTTTATTAGTCTTAAGAAGAATGAAGAGCTTCCACTAACTCATGTTGAACTTAGAATGGAGAGGGACATAACATTTTCTTGTTTGTTCTACTAAAACAACATTAATAATTATAACTAAGAAACTGTTGTGCGTTAGAACTTTTAATTTTTTGAACTTTTTTTTAATTTAAATATAAATAATAATAAAAATAATAATCAAAAAATTAATTTTAATTTTTAGTTTCGTTAATTTTTTTTTTAAATTTAAAAATAAATAATAATGAAAATAATGAATAATGGAAAAATTAATTTTAATTTGTAATTTTTTTATTTTTGTTTATTATTTAAAAATAAATAGTAATAAAAATAATAATGAAAAAATAATTAGAATAATAATTAAAACAATTTTTTTAATTAAAAATTTATACTTGAATCGAAAGGATCTTCAAGTGTATTTCAAACTACAACTTGTCATCCTTTCATAGAAAAATATCTTTCTGTCAAAAGTCAAAAAGGAACCGGATAGTTCTTCTCAATAAAACGAATCAAGTGACCCATTCTTGATAGGTCAGTAAGGTCGACAATTAACAGAGACCAAGTATATGGATTTTCCTTCCAGACCGTGCAAAGCCGTGATATGAAATTTTGGAACGTGCCTTTCTTATTAATCAAACAGCAACTTCGACAGTTGCCTTTAGAAGACAGGACGAGTATCTGAACGGATTTGCCAACAACCCAGTGGAAACATCGATATTGTTCAAACGTAAAAGATGCTGATCGACAACCCGATTTCCTTAGACGCAGTAGAGGATATTTCGGCCTCGATAGTCCAGCGATTAGTGCGATGGCTTCTAATACCCAGGTTCTAGATTCGATTCCTAGCTCGGGCTGGTGAAACGCTCATCTATTTCTATTGCTTCCACATGAAGCAGATAAGAATTACAAGAATCGCAAAAGTCTAAAATGGACTGAGTCCAAATGGACCTTCAAGAAAAAAAAAACAAAAAAAAGGATATTTCCTCGGCATCACGTTGATTGATAGTTAGATGCAAAGAATTTGAGCTCGCACAAAGAATCAAATTTGCGCCTTAGAAGATCATTAAATTTAACAAATTGCTTTTCACCTATTGGAATATTAACCACGGCTGGTCACTTTAAATTAGCCTCATTGGGGAAAATGTCGCGCAGCGTATCGCACCATCGAGCAACATTGAGGGGTTGGCTGCAAAGCTGGCGACTGTTGATAGTTCAACTGCTCAATAGTTGTTGGTCTCATTGTTTTTGTTGTTTTTATCATCATCATTGTTGTTGTTGTTATGCAATGACAGCATTTTGTATGCGGAAAATTTTCAAACATTGTTTCAGCATGTCGAAGCCGCAGGAGCGACAGGCCGCCGGCTCTAACGATGCGACGTTGATTTTATGCCGACTTTGGCTGTTTAAATGTTATTCTCATTCATTTTTTCGTCTGCTGTTCGTGCTTTTTATGGCAAATGTGTGTCTACACATGTGTGTGTGTGCGTTTTTGCCGTGGCAGCAACAAAAATCGCAACAGCAACTTTGAATTTTAAATGCAATGATTTCCTTTTCTACTAACCACGTTTGCTTCCAATGTTGCCATTTCTTCTTTTTCAACTGCTTTAGTTTCAATTCAACTCAGCGTTTTTTTTTATTTTTGTTGTTTCTACCGCCTGGAATACTTTTTCTGTACGTTTTGCTTGGTTCAGCTTCATTGGTGTTTGTCGTTTTGTTGCCGTTGCTCGTTCAACTTTTAAGCCAAAGTTGACTCGAGTTAGCGCTTAGTTAGCGCTAACTAAGGCAGACAAATGGCGTATGGCGAATGTTGAATGTTGAATGGCTAATGCGGCATGTTGCATACTCAATACCTGTGTCCATGTCCTCGGCAACAATATCGAGAAAGGGTTTCGTGGTCGTGATGTTTGCTATGATTTCATGCAACATACTCTGCGCGGCGGTCCCATACCCTACCGGTCCCCTCACCCGTCACCGCTCACTCAGCCTACAGTCGTCGCTCATGCCATTCGAATCGAGGCAATCGCATTTGTCGCATTTGCCGTCGTCGTGCCGACTTTGTGTCTTTTTGTCATTATTTTTAGTTGCCATTTTAGTTGGCTGGTTTTTAGCTGAATTTTTAACTGGCCTTTTAGTTGTCGACTGTGCTGGTATTTTTGTTTGTTTTACTTATTCGTTTATTTTTTGTGTGTCTAACGTGCGCCTTTTTGCATCCAAATGGGCCTTTCCCCGGTGCGCTCTGTTTGATTTGCGTGGCTGCCGTTTGCCACTTTTTCGTTCGTTCGTTCATTTCATTTTTGTGCTTTGTTTGCTTTTAGTTTTAGCTGACATAGTCGCCAAGTGTTTAAATATGCAATTTGCAAAAAAAAAAAACCAAAATGTTTCGTGACAAAACTAAAACTTGAATCAGCTCAACTGTCGCTGAAGTCCAAAACTTCAGCTGGCCTGTCGCTTTGACAACAACAAATATATAATACAACAAATTTCAACAAAGGCAAACATGAAGTGTACAAATGAAGTGTGCAGGGACTGGGACTGGCACTGGGTTGGTGGCCATTCTTGTTGGACTATCTATGCTTATAAAATTTAATCTTTGTGACTGTTCAAGGGCGCAGTCAGCAGAATGCGATATGTGCAAAATTATAATGTGGCACTTTATTTATTTAATATTCTTGGAAGCTAATTTTATGACTACTAAAACATAATTGAATATTTCAAAATTTCTTTGAGGAATATTTGATATCTTCCAAAACTTATGTGATAGGTTTTGATGTTGGCTTAAAGATTACTGAAGAAGATTTGACTACTCTGAAGTTCATTTGATGATTTCGCACCTTTCTAAGATCAATTGATATCTGTTGAAGTTTAGCTGATGGTTTCTGATATACATTTGAATGAAATTTTGACTTGATGATTTGATTACATTTTTCCAAAAAGGATATTGTGTCATCGACTTCATTTCATTACCTTTCATTTGACGTAAAAATTATTCCTTTCTGACATTTGAGTCAAGAGATATGATGTTTTAAAGTTTCGGGAAGGGGCTTTAAGCAGCCATCTTTAAACTCAATTTGAAAAAAAACTCGAACATTCCGGGAAAAATCCCTTGGCACTTTTTCATCTACTGAGGTCCTCTATCGAATGAGATGGGTTTGACCTTGTCCCTTTTTTCAGTGTTGCACTGTGTTATCGCTTAAGTCACTTTGATGCTTTTTTAAGCTTATTTGATGGTTCTTGATGTATTTTGAAAACTATTTTATGATTTCTAAACTCACTTTGATGCATTCTAAATTTCATTTGATGGTTTCTGAAGTACTTTGGACTATTCATCATTCGATGGTTTCTGAAGTATTTTGAAGAAATGTTGATGGTTTCTGAAATACTTTTGACTAATTGGACGAAGGTTTTATAACTTCTGAAGTCCCTTTAATGCTTTCTAAAGTTCATTAGATGGTTTCTGAAGTATTTTAAAGAAATTTTGTGAATTTCTGAAATCACTTTGATTTATTCTAAAGTTCATTTGATGGTTTCTGAAGTACTTTTGACTGATTGGACGAAGGTTTTAGGGCTTCTGAAGTCCTTTTAAAGCTTTCTAAAGTTTATTTGATGGTTTTTGAAGTACATTTGACCATTTTGAAGGAGCTTCGATGATATCTAAAATGTCTATAATATTTCATAAAATTCATTTGATGATTTCGAAAATATTTGGAAGAATGTTTGATTATTTCTTAAGCGATTTCGATGCTTTCTAAAATTCATTTAATGATTTGTGAAGTACGTTTGACTATTTTGAAGAATGTTTTACGATTTCTAAAGTCATTTTGAAGCTTTCTTAAATTTATTTGATGGTTTGCGAAGTATATTTGACTATTTTGAAGAAGGTTTGATTATTTTTGAAATCCCGTTGATGCTTTTTGAATATTAGTTCATGGTTTCTAGAGTACATTCGACTATTTTGAAGAAGATTATATCATTTCTGAAGTCATTTTAATGCTATCTAAAGTTTATTTGATGGTTTCTAAAGTATATTCGACTATTTTAAAGAAAGTTGTTTATGTTTGAAGTCGTTTTGATGATTTATGAGGTCAATTTGAAGGTTTTTCAAGTACATTTGACTATTTTGAAGAAGCTTTGATTATCGCTGACGTCACTTTGATGCTTATTTGATAATAACTGAAGTACGTTTGAGTATTTTGAAGAAGATTTTGTGATTTCTGAAGTTATTTTGATGCTTTCTAAAGCAAATTTGAAGGTTTGTGAAGTACGTTTGACGATTTTGAAGGTTTTATGATTTTTGGTTTTTTTAAATTACTTTATTATTCATTACTTTCTAAAACATATTTTATTCAAGGCTTTTAATACAATGAAGTTTTTCTCATATAATTTTTATGAATATTAAAAGTCGTTTTCTGCACTTGTAGCAAAAAATACTCAAACCTGTATGAATATCTTTACATCAAAACCCACTTAAACAAGTTGTTCGTTAAAAAATAACTGACACTCTTGACACTGTGCTAAATGACAGCAATCAACCAAATTGTCAACAAAAACACTGACACACAAATAACTTAAAAGGTAAACTACACGTTTCCTTCTGTGGTTAACAACAAAAGCAACTTGAATTTTATTTTTTTATAGTTTTTATATTTTTTGTCATTTTCTACTACCCATTTAATTTATGTTTTTGAACACTTCAAACGAAATTCCGTACGGCTGTATTTTGCGAAATTACGTAAATTACCGCAACACATACAAAATAAGGCACTGACACATGAGCGCTACATTTTGTTGGCACATGCGACAATACTTTATTGAACTAAAAGACGAAAGTGCGCTACAGAGTAAATTTTCGTTTTACCTGAGTGGAAGCATTGCAAACCCATTCAAATTGTGTTGTCTGCGTGCACAGCATAATTAGCAGCGCGTGATGGTGAGTGGCGTCTGAGCGAGTTAAGGCAAAATTTATGAATTGTCCAAATTGTGCCACAAGATAATTTATTTACGATTTTTGCTAGTGATAAGAAAGTTTGGCCAAAAGCGGCGGCGGTACTTGAAATGAAGTTGCATGGCCATGTGGATTAGATGGGGGAAAGGGACAGAAAAAGGGAGTGTAAAAGGAGAGCATTGCTGCTTAGCAGAGCACTACCAACTCTTTTATGGCTTATCACAATTTTCGATAAGCACTGTTTTGGATGATTTAATATTAGTTTTTGGTGTCAGTTGGCAACAAGTAACCAAAGTTCCCACGGCTGCTGAGCTGCGATGACTCACTAAATGACATCAGCGGAGTATGATAGCAATTTTGTTTATTTTCTAAACATGTGTGAATGCTTCGTTGGCTCAGATTTTAGTAGTCGATAATGTTCGCTCGAAGGCATTTGTTGAAGGTTAATGCGTTTTACAAAAACTTGATGGACCAATTTAAGATTAATGCAAAATGTTATGCAACAAATGTTGTGCTGAATGTCCTTGGCCTCAATCACTACTAATTCACACTTCCCTAAAAATCTTCAGTCTATCGCAGCAAATTGTGCAAAATTTGTTTTCGCCGCGGCTGTTAAAAAACAAAATGCAAGAACAACACTTAATGCCCGCTGCCTGTCCCGCTGCGTCCTGCCGTGGGCGTCTTGACGATTATTGCTGCTTCGTAATTGCCTCGCCACAGCCCAATGCCAAATACTAGATTTTTGTTCAGGTTTTATGAGGCCTCATAAAAAACGCCCAGTTTCTTAGCTAAATTTCTTTTCTTAATTTTTTTCCACAAAAAAAATTCATTCTTTGAATTTTTAAGCACTAAAAAAGTAACCTTGACTTGCAAGGAATCAGATGTGGCTCATAAAAAATAAAAACCTCGGGTAAAAACCGAACATGTGTGCGAAAAAAGTTCAGTTTTGTGAATTGCTGCAAAAAACAACTGCGCTCGCAACAACTGTGTAACATGTGTTGTAAGTTTTTTACGGTCCATTTTCGTTTTTATTAAAATTTGCCAAGCAATTAAAACGCCGCCGCACAAAGGATAACAACTCGAAACGGCAGCTTAAAATCGCATTCTCGTTGTTTTTCTGGCATTCTTTTGCTTTTTTAATTGTTTTGTCTTCTAATAGTCTGCCGAATTTTCGGCCACATTGGCCGCCGTTGCGCTGCAACAGTTCAATTTAGTGCCACGCCATGCATGGCGCTGTGCTGTGCTTCGGTTACCGGCGCAAACTCCACTTCGATGTCGATTTCGTGCCGGCC